>MU274907.1:102095-426310 GCA_022160335.1 Irpex rosettiformis | reverse complement strand
TTATAACCAATCGTAACCACGCGTCCATCATGAATCAGGCGGAGATACAAATTTAGAGAGCTGAAGAATCCTAAATCCTTACGGGTAGGCATCCAGTATATCACTAGATCTAGTTCTGGTTTATAGAATACCATCGTCATATTCTTTACACGACTTCCTATGTGCATGTCAAGCTCACACGATAGTGGATATTTGGGGCGCAGGACATTTCGACAGTCACTATTCAAGAAAAAGAAACTACTACGGTATCTCAAACAAACAAACAAACAAAAAATGCCGTCAAAAGAAGGAAGGTAAGGGTGTCTACTCGGCAATCCAGCGCCGCTCAAATC
This sequence comes from Irpex rosettiformis, assembly GCA_022160335.1. Taxonomy (NCBI): domain Eukaryota; kingdom Fungi; phylum Basidiomycota; class Agaricomycetes; order Polyporales; family Irpicaceae; genus Irpex; species Irpex rosettiformis. The sequence continues at coordinate 425,978 of MU274907.1, read as the reverse complement.
TCGTTCTCGTTCATTCGTGCCTCTCATCTCGTACAATCTCGTGAATACCCCTCCTTATCCTCCGGGCTAGAACAACAAGCGTCGTGCTTAACGTCCACCGACTTGGGCGGTGTTAGGCTGGTTAAATGCGTAGGGAGACCTAGCAGATGCCCATCCGTTAGTGCTATTATCATATGGTGCTGCATCGTACGTCGTGCGCATCTGGGTTGGTGGGGCAGCGGAGGTGATGACAAAGTTGGGGTTAGGCATGCCCTTGGCTCTCTCCGAGTCCTCGAGCTCCCCCTCTTCCATAAGCTGGCCACGGTAATCGAACACGATGAAGATGCCAACTGTATCACAATCATTCAAACATTGTTAGTTCTCGGAATCCTTAGATACACAGTCAAGATTAGAATACTCACCGATTTGGAAGATCCAGATGATCACGAAGACAATGACAATGACAATTCGGATGACATCGAATCCTTTTTGGCAGACCCATTTGTGAACACTCTTGAGGTCACTGTTGTCGTCGTTGAGACATTTGCTGACACCGTTTTCTTCACGGTCGCCGTGGAAAAGCGTCCAGACAAAGTAGATACCGGTAGTGATAATGAGGAGAGTATTGACGGTGACGGTATAGGCGTAGAAGCTTATACTGCCGAAGCTTTTGCTTAGAGAACCCCAGATACTATTGACTCTGTGTGAACACACGAACTTGGCCGAGATGTAAAAAAAAAATGTGAGACTCACCCAACAAGAGAGACAAGTCCGAACCAACCAAAAGCCAGAGACATGACCCAGAGACTGGCTTTTTGGTTTCCCGCCAAATCTATCTTACCAGTCACTGTAAATGGTTGATCAGCTTTGTAACTGTGATGTGACGAATGGGCAACGTACTGTATTGATGTATATTGATAAATCCTCCTATACTGAACCCAAAGCCTCCAACGAGACCGAGAAGAGCCATGCAGAAGACACCAAACCTGACTGGCAGGCAGCAGCAGAACTTGCGAGAACGAACGTATCCCATCGTGACTTGATTGACGACTTAGTCTGGGGAGTTTGAGGTTGAGGTTGAGCGAGAGCGGACGTGACGTGAACCTGTAGAGGTCGAAGAGCGTCGAAGGTTGCTTGATAACGAGTAGACGGTGCGAAGAGAAATTCGTCACGAAAAAAAGTCGGAAAAGTGAAGGTCGAAACGGGGGCCAGCCTGGGGAGACATCGCTGTCGAGCGTCGAGAGGTTTATATACCGCGGGGGAGTAGCGCGATCAAAACACCGTCGTGATGTTTCAGAGAGCAATACCGGAGTGATGGGATTGATGGGGAGATGCTGGGCAGTGCACGTCTCTCCAACGGTGCTCCTCTATAAAATAATTACCTACGCTTATCGTTCTCCGTATCCGAGCTGTTGCAGGTTTGGGCTTGGACGCTACGCAGGAACTCCACCCGTTGGAGGTTGTGAGCGCGACAAGAGACGTTCGTGGAAGAAAACCGCTCATGTGTCTGTCAACAGCAGTGCGAGTCTGTCAAATTAGTAGACCGTTACCAAGTGCCGGATAAGTATAAGTAAGGGCCAAGGAAGCAATTTCTTACTCACAGCAACGTATGCATCACTGCCTCGACTCTCGAGCTCGCGAGACCGGTCGATGATGTCGCAACAGCATCATTTACTTGATGCAGCATAGGCACTGTACGATGCAGCTGCTGCCTGCCCAAAATTTAAAGGCGAGTCGGCCATAGCAAGTACTTTGTCAAAGTGTTAAGGGATGTAGCGGGATGTGCGGGGATCCATGGGGCGAAATCCACGCAGCGCCCATGAGCTACTATCTCACCAGAAAAGATTTCAGCACAGCTTTCAAACCGACGGTTTCCTCTCTACTCACAGGGTCTTCAGACGGTAAATCATGCGAGGTGAATCAGAATCACCCACAAGTCATTTGTAGTTTAATAATGAAAGGTTTACTTGAGGACAGTGTGAGTGCGATGAAGGTCGGAAGCAAGTCGCGAATGACCGCCCGTTCTCAGGTCGACGTCTTTCCTGTAACGTCTTTCCTGTATCCCAATTAAACTGTTGCACAAAAAAGCTAGCTACACGGTAAGTTGCATAGGATGATGATATAGTCTAGTATACAAATGTAAAACGATGCACATTATATGGTCCAGTATACAAGGTTGCGTATAGGATGTTCGAATTCTACATCGACGGCCCCCAGGTCGTTTGATCTTGAGGTATATTCCAACAGGTTACAAATCTAACAGGTTACAAATCGAGAGAAAGAAAGAGAGAGTGAGAATCCTACGTCCGCTCACGATGGCGCAGACAGTACTCCTTATGGTTACCTTCATGCCAGTCCCTAGAGCCGCAACCCCAAAATAATCAGCGTCCCGGTCCTAAATACGAATGAAAAAGGGCAGCGAGCTCACTGAGTCTGACAATTCGTCCCACAATACCACGCCCTCCAACACCCTTTGCACACCCTCATCTTGTGCGGCGGCTTCTCATCGTTCGAACACAAACATTTCTTCCAACGACACATCCTCACACCCGACCCTCCTCCTCCCCCCGCTGTCTCTATCCCCCTCCGACTCCACGGCTTGTCCCCCCTCTCAGCAGCCTTCCACCTCCTCTCCTCCAACCTCTCGTTGAATCCCAACATCTTCCCAAACGACATCCACACCCGCAACGCCCAATCCCGCATTCGCGTCCTCTGTTCGTCATTGACGGGGACGTTGATGTTCCGGATGGCTTGGACGGTGGGGTACCATAATTCGCGGGAGGTAAGGAGGATCTTGGACATGACCTGTGGAATGGCGGTGCGACGGCAGGTTTCTCCTGAGACACCGTATACCTCCAGAATGAAGTGGAGGCAGACTGCAAAAAGGGAGTTGAGAAAGAGGAAGTGAGGAAGTGAAAAAAGGGAAATGGAGGGGAAAGAGAAGAACTTACGGAATAGACTAGGGTTGTGTTCGTGGATAGTATGTATGGTGATACGGGCCACCATGGGAAGGATCTTTTCTGAGTCGACCATATCGAAGAACGTAGCTAAGTGTCTTTTACTACCGGGCGCCAGACAGTCCTGCATGATCTCCCTACACAAAGATGAACATTCAGAATACAGTTGCCGCACGCAGATAGAAGAAAGAGAGAGAGCTTGCCTTAACACGCTCAAACAAGCTCCCAATACATCATCCGTATACTCGTCCGCCTCCTGCTGACACATCTGCCTCTGACACGCAATACTAATACACTGCATCAAAGTCTTCTCCATCTCCTCTCCTCTCGCCTTCCTCGCCACATGCTCATTAAACATCGCCTGGTCAGTCTCCTTCGTCTTCACATGTAACACCGGCGGACAGTGTACAGAAACCACACTCAAAATCGACGTGACGGCTCGTAGATGCGCGTCGACACTGTATTCGCATGACAGCTCCGAGACGAATCGTTCGTGGAGAGGTAGAGTGAGGTTCTTTTCGAGGATGGCTTCTTTGAGGAACCCTGTGAGTTCTTCGCGTTCGGCATCGTCGATGACGCAGAGGAGAACTTGGAGCATGAGTCTGTCGTAGCGGAGGTCGATGGAGTAAGTCCAGACCCAGAGAGCTAGGTGGCCTATGTGGTTGGTCACCGGTGGGGCTTTGTTGCTGCAGAAAAAAATGAAGCCGCAGTTAACGTTTAGCACTGATGGACAATGTAGGATGTTGAGGAGTATGCTTACTGTCTTATGAGATAAAGCCTGCTCATCACGTCGATTGTGTGTATGAACGAAACCGACAAGTCCTCGTCTTCGTTCTTGTACCTCCCCATCCTGAACGGAGCCTTGTGTTTGATGATCTCTTTCCTCCATGTATACTCCCACAGTCGGGGTAAGAGCTCGAGTACAGCGTCGGTATGTTTGAGGATGATAGGATCTTGGGGATTAGCTTTGATCTCGTTGGTGAGCCAGACACCGAACCGACGGAGGAGGACAAAAGTCCACGCCGGGTATCCCTACAACATGAATTGAATATGGCGTAGTCGGTTGGGATGTAGGTTGAGCTCACACACCTCATCAACCCCAGGAGCGTACGTCTTATCCTCACACAATATATCCACTACGGTCTTGTGCAATCCCGTCTCCATAAACAATGTCCAATGCCATCCCCATTGTCCCGGTTCGCCGATTTGAACAACATCCAACACGGCTTCAACGATCACTTGTCGTTCGGGATCGTTGTTTGCTTGGAACCTGCGTAGGGCGGGCGCTATCTTTTCTGGAGAGTCGAGAAGGAAGTCTGAGTAAGGGACGATTTGGAATCTAGAGGGAGTATGAGTGGTGATTAGGTTGGTACCGATAGAGACTTGCCTTCCGTTTTTTTTACCCAATTTGTACCCCGGAAGTCGAGATTCCTCCCCTGTCACTGACTCCATTTCTGAGTCGGGCATTGTGGTCTGTTCGTGCATAGAGGTATGATGAGTGAAAGGATGGGTTCAAAGAAGGAAAGATACGAACAGGAACGGATTATCAGCCTTTCAGCCTCCTTTGGACGTTCTTGTTCGTAGGTATACGCCACAATATTCCCGAGCTCAGAAAGACGCGTCGACTTGATTCGATGCAACGCGTGAGTTGCGAGTACGCTGCCGTCCCGGGAGGCAGTGTCCAGGTGAGAGTCGGGGAGGAAGATGGATGCTGTTGTACTCTTGGGATGCGCGATCTGCCTACTTCAAGCTTCAACTTGTGAAGTCCGAAGTTACCTTGTCACGCCGCGTCGGTCTTGTACTTGCATCCCTCGTCCCTTTGAATATAATGTTGAGATGCTAGTAACGTTGCTTCACATTGTCTGCACGTGTCGCGGGTGTCCTCATGTTGTGGATTTGCGTCGGTCGTCGTGTGACGTCGGCGACGGGGGGACGGGCGCCTGATGAGAATGAACATGAGGCGGATCAAAAATAGGACGCCTGTTAAGCGCTTAATCTGCTACTGCTCGTGTGCGCCTCCTCGTCACCTGCACCAGTGCCTGTTCTATATATCGTCTTTCAAGTTGGAATCCACAGATACAGAACAAGGTCGAGCAAACAACACTGGCTCCTCAGATATCGTCGTATGTTCAGATATATGTGATCTTCGAGCACGAGCTAAAAGAATATCAAAGTACGCTTAGAAGCAAGCCTACGACGGTGTACGTTCAACATCATCATCCATGTTGTTGCGCGCATGCAAAACGCTGACTTTCATACATCTACTTACAGCTTCCGCAGTTCATGCCAATTTTATACCTTTAGGCCCATACCCTGAACGTTTGAACTCTCGACCTATAACACGGATCTCTTAATTAGCTCGGCATGGGACGCGTACATATCCTCTCGGCATGTCGATTCTATCCGTCTCATCATTCTTCATGGTGCCGCCTTATATCGTCACCTACCCGGCGAGCTCAATCTTTCAACGTCGGGTCTGGTAATGATGAAATGGACTTGGAAGACTACATAACCCAGACACAGGAGGTCATTTACGATTCACCACCCCGTCTCTACACAAATGCTTGCACGATCAATACTCCTCCGTCGTTCTGCTGCCACGGTCCAATCTACACCTCACCCTCCTATATTCTCTTTCCCTTTTAACCAACGTATCAGCGGTACTACGCACAAGAGAACCTTTGCAACTATTATCCAACAAGGTACCGAAGGATGGCGACTCAGTCTCGGTCGAAATCCAGTAAAAGTCAACCCCGGGCTAAGACTCAATGTGCCTTTCTATCATCAAATATTGGAAGTTGACATGAGAGAGCAGTCTGTAAGTAAACTCTCTTGAGTTTTTCATGCGCCTCTATTCACTGGTTATCTCCATGTGCATTCTACTGTAGGCCACCATCAAAGAACTCTCAGGATTCACCTCGGATAACGTGCCCGTCTCTGTCTCTGGCTCCTTGTTTTACAAAGTGAGCAACTCGTACGATGCGTGCTTTGCGGTGGACAACTTTGCGCAAAACGTAGCGTACATTGGGACGTCGGCGATGAGGAGTGTTATTGGGCATTTTACTGTAAGTCACCGAGCCTAGGCTCTCTCTCTCTCCTCTCTCTATGTAGAGTCTACACCTTTGTGTGGAGCCTACTGGGTGTTGGAAATGAAGTGTACAAATTCGACTCAGGAAGTTGGTTACTCACGTTGAACAAATCAGTACGACGAAGTTATAGGAGACCGGAACGCCATTAACCAGAAACTACACGACGTCATCGGACACAGCATCCAGGTCAGTAACACCCGGTCGTCTTCATTCTCTTTCTTTCTCTCGCCAACTTGCTTGCATACAACCCTAAACTCTCACGGTTAGAAATGGGGCGTTGAATGCACCCGTTTCGAAATCCAAAACTTCCACCCTTCCAACCGCGACGTCGAAAAACAACTCGAACTACAAATGGCCGCAGAGCGCGAACGCCGTAAGAAGATACTGGACACTCAGGCGATGGTCAACGTTGCCGAGGGGCACAAGCAGAGGGTTATTTTGGAGAGTGAAGGAGGTGAGTAATTACTTGATGGGGAGTCTTTGCTCTCCTCTCCTCTCTTTATTTTAGTCTTCTCTGTATTAACCAATCACTCCACTCACCCCAACAGCACTGGAATCTCAACTCAACAATGCCGCTGGAGCCAAACGCAAACTCATCCTCGAGTCTGAAGGGACCCTCGAGGCGAGCAAGAACGAAGGCAAAGCATTGGCCGCCCAAGTTGACATTCTCGCTCGTTCGCTCGGTCACGCCGAGTCTGAATCTGACGAACCGTCTGTGGAGCATAAACTGAAAGCCCTGGATGCCTTGTTGGAGTTGAGGAGGATTGAACAGTTGAAGGCGATCGCGAATGGACGGGGGAACGCTACGTATTTTTTCGGTGGCTCAAATGATGGTGGGAGCATTGATACGTCGCGGTATGGGGTGGAGAGTTGGGAGAGTTGGAAGAGGGCTGTTGGAGTTAGGGGTGATGTAGAGAGTGTAAACGCGGACAAGGGTGAAGGTGAAGGAAGGGGAGTAGGACAAGAGCAGACGGAACCCTGGAGTTCTGGTGAGTGCTCGGGTGTAGAAGGAAATATCTTGAAAAGTGACCAGAGGAGAAGACGTAGGGACTCTGGGATGTCTATGACTCAGAGCCCGAGACCTGACGTTCCTTTCGTGCCGCCTACTGTGTAGGAGTTCCTATCAAGGTGAGAAGAACGACTGATGTGTTCTGTGGTCGAGTTGCTTATTATGGCGAGTTGTCGTTGTTTTCGAGTTGTTTTTGTTGTTTTCGACGGAAAGTATACCCACACCCCCACTCATGTGTCCACTGTATGAAAACCACCGCTCTACTCTAGCATGTTAAAAACTTTACAGAGAATTCGAATGGTCCTGCGCAGCGGTACAATACGAAAACTTCCATCATGATTCGACCGAGATGTCGCATCCAGGTGACCTTCCTAATAAGGCGGCGATGGGCGCATCAACTCCGGAGTCTCTCAATCTTCTCTCACAAATCTCTTCCAAGCCTTTCTTTAGATGCCCCTCACACTCAACTACGAACCTCCTCCCAACGCAACATCTCGACTTTTGTTTCCTTTTTATGTTGAGAGTGCTCATCGATTTGAGGCACCGAGGACCTGTGATTGACTGCATGGGCCGATATAACCGTTGCGATGTGCGAAATATTGGGATCATCGTATGGATGTTACTAACCGGTGCTAGAGACTAGTGTCTATGTCGTACTCTGGCCCCCGACATTCTTCGTTTCGTAAGGTGAGGAATAGGCGTTCTTCGCTCAAAAAAAATCTGATGATCCGTTGTACGTTCAACTCTTTCTACAGCGCGCAAATGGAATGCTTGCAGGACTGACGCGGACTCAGTGTAGATGCGCGCGCGAGGAAACGGAGGTCATGAGACGAGCCGCCTTGGTTGTTTGTACAGGATCGACATAGACAAGAGTAGGTATAATGTTCTTGTGAGTATGTTTAGCTTTTTGCTTTTCAATGTGCGCAATCATTCGCTGACTGGCAAGCCTATTTTTATGGTTGCTACTATCTCTCACAGACTCGTGCTCGTTGTCGCGGAAGATCCACTGCAGTGTGTTGCCTTCGTCGTCCGTCCATGTGCACCTCGCTCAACAACAGCGACTTCGGTCACAGTGCGTCACATGGTGCCTAGTATCTTCGGCGCATACTCATCGTCACATTTCCAACCGCAGAGACGATAGTTATGGGCCACCGACAGTCCAGTATAAAATCCACCCGGTATGTCTGTGCTCATCAGGCGCCCAACAGTCAGCCTCCTTCGGTGCACTCTCCATCCCGACTGTCGAACGCTCTCTGCTCTTACAAGTACTCGCCAGCTTTGCTCTTCACGATACAGACACTGTGCTCAGCATGTCTAAGTTGACTCTCCCCTTCGTTCTCGCTGCCTTCACCAGTCTCGCGGCTGGGATCGTCATCCCCAGCGATGCTGCTCTCCATCCTCGCGACACCGGTTCATCCAAGGCCGTCATCGTTCAAATGTTTGAATGGACATGGGACAGCATCGCCTCAGAGTGTACCAACTTCCTCGGTCCTGCTGGATACGGCTACGTTCAGAGTGCGTAACAAACCATTCGCTCGATGCCCCCATCGGCTAACTTGATGCGCTTCTCCAGCGAGCCCTCCACAGGAGCACGTCACTGGTTCCCAGTGGTGGACAGACTACCAGCCCGTCTCATACATCCTCACGTCAAAGCGCGGCAACAGAGCCCAGTTCACCAACATGATCAACACCTGCCATAACGCAGGCGTTAAGATCATCGCAGGTGACTCTTCCCTCAAACGCTATTGATAGATTTTGTATTCTAACCTACTATCATCCAGACACAATCTTCAACCACATGACAGGCTCCGACTCGGGAACGGGCGTCGCAGGTTCTTCCTACACCCACTACAACTACCCTGGCATCTACCAAAACCAAGACTTCCACCACTGTGGGTTGGAACCCAACGACGACATCGTCAACTATGACAACGCCCTCGAGGTCCAAACTTGCCAACTGGTGGGACTTGCCGAGTAAGTTCCTACTTGATAACTCCGAGATGAATGAATTCAAGAACGATGTTGACGGCGCTTGTTTGTGTTTGTGGTGCAGTTTGGCTACGGAAACCGAGTATGTTCGGTCGCGACTTGCGCAGTATGCCAATGACTTGTTGTCGTTGGGTGTGGATGGGTTGAGATTGGATGCTGCTAAGCGTAAGTTGCTCATTTATTCCCTAATGTTTACAAAATTCTTACTTTTTTATTGATAGACATTGCGGTGACTGATCTCGCGAACATCACCTCTCGTCTCGACGGATCGCCTTACCTCACACAAGAGGTCATATACGGTGCCGGGGAACCCATCACACCCAACCAATACGTCAGCATCGGCGACGTCCAAGAGTAAGCAGCGTCTTCCATTTTACCCACTCAACGTTCCTCACCAGAAACACCATTACTATGTACTACAGATTCCGCTACACAACCGCTCTCAAAAACTCCTTCCTTAACGGAGACCTCACTGGCCTCCAAAACCTCGACAACCTCGGCTGGGTTCCTTCCAATAAAGCCAACGTCTTCGTCACCAACCACGACACGGAACGCAACGGTGCCGCCCTCACCAACTCTTCCCCCTCCAACACCTACGTCCTGGCTCTCATCTTCTCCCTCGCACACCCATACGGTACACCCACTGTACTCTCTTCCTACTCCGGATTCGACACTAACTCCGACGCTGGAGCTCCCAACGGCGGTACAGGCACGTGCTCTGGAACGGGGGGTTCAAACGGGTGGTTCTGTCAACATCGGTGGATCGCCATTCAAGGGATGACGGCGTTCAGGAACGCTGTGGGTAGTGGGGCATTGGGGAATTGGCAGACGGGGGTGAACTCGCAGGTGGCGTTTGATAGAGGTACTGCAGGGTTTGTGGCGATTAATAATGGGGATGGGGAGTGGCAGGCGAATTGGAAGACGGGGGTCCCGGATGGGGTGTATTGTAATGTTATAGCGGGGGTTTGGTCGGGTGGCAGTTGTTCAGGGAATACGTGAGTTTTTCTTTTATATTCATTTGGGAGGACGGGAATGCTAACTTGTGATGTTTCAATTTTAGGGTGACTGTTAAGAATGGAGGACAGATCCCGTATAATTTGTCTCCCCGCAACGCCGTCGCTATCCACGTCAACGCCAGGATTTCATAAACCACTCAAATCCTCCCCCTCCCCCCCTCCTATGCGAAAAAGAGATATGGATCATGATGTGGATTGTTTGGATTACTAACTATCACGGTATGACGTGAACAAAGGATGATAAAAGGAAGGATGCTTGGATTATGAGTACGATACCTGGAACTACGTTTTTACTTTATGACATTTACCACAATCATTTCAATCATTTATTCCCTGCAAGAAACTGCAGATGATAAGATACTTGTATCGACTGTCAAAGTTTCTGAGATTCAGCTCCGAGTGCCAACCATGACGCGTCTGCGCAAGGGTAAAATAGTATCGTGCATCGTCCTTGTAGTGCTAATAATTACAACAAAGCTAGGGGAGAACTCTGCGATACTAAAGGAAAGAAGGAAAGTAATTGCCCGAAAAGGCAGCCTGAGTGTACTACCACAACGTGGCAGTGGCCTAGGGGTATCTCGACACTAAAATTATTACACTGAAGACTCGTACATGACTCATAACGTGCTATCAGGTAAGTGTTTAGTGACGTTTCTGGAAAGTGTCAATACTGTGAAAGCTAGAGTATGTTACTCAGCACTAACTGTGACAACGAAAAGAGCGACGGAAGTAAGTTCAAAGAGGGTGAGAGCAAAAGTTGTATCTACATAGCTCGAAGTAAGTAGTTGCTAGTAGCCGAGTCCTTTTACCGATTATCCATCGAAACACGAAACGCTTGGACTGAGGGTGACTCTTACGAACTGGTATCAAACGCACCCCCTGAGCATAACACGGCACGCTCCCAGGCTCAGAGGAGAAGCCCGAGGATTTGGCCAAGTAAAGTCAGACCAAGGTTGGTGATGATCGAGCCAAGGTCGCTAAGAAGACTACCAAGGAGAGGGCCAATACCGGGAAGAAGGGAGCCCAGAACAGAGACGACGGTGGAGATGACGGTTTCAAGGAGTTGACTACGTTATATCAAAAAAAAAGATGGGGCGTCAGCGTTTCTCTAGCGTGGGCGTGGACAAGGATAGTGTGATAAAAGTAACAGTAGTAGTAGTACATACCCGACTTCGACTAGGAGTTGGTGAACGTCGGCTGAGGCTGCGGAGGGGTTGGAGGTTAGGATGGCGAGGACTGCACCCAAGGCTGTCAAGACGATCTAAGCAGTAAAAATAAATACATGAAATAACCGCCGAACCGTCAGTTTGTATATGAGAGTGAATATAACTTACGCGGAGGAGCTGGGAGATGATAGCAACCACAGCTTCGACGGGGCTTGATGCGCCGCTAGGTGCACTGCCGGTGGTAGAGCTAGGGGAGGCTTCGCTACGGGCGAAAACGACAGAGGCGGGCTGTCCTTGAAGACCCTTGACATTGGTGATGACGCCGTTCAGAACCGTCTTCATGTTATTAACAATAGGTGTGACTTTTTCTGTGGTCATGTCGTTTGGACCGAGGCTCTCTACAGATACAAATAACAAGTTGTCAATGATTTTAAAAGGGGGAATTCAGGTTGCAAGGTGGAATTCTCACGAAGCTGCTGCGTTAATGGTATCATGGACTGCGTGGCATCCCCAAAGATCTGGGGTAACCCTTGGGGTGTGGCCTTCTTCATGAGGGAAGAAGCTTGAGCATCTCCGGTGGGAGCAGCGATAATAGCGACAGAGCAAAAAGCGAAGGTAGCAAAGGTAGGAATGATTTTGAACAACATCATAGTAGAGGTTGCGGGTGACAAAAGAATGTGGTGGTGCCTAGAGAGTGAGGAGGGAGTAGCAACTTAGTATCAGGAAAGGGGTTGGGGAGTTCATAGCTGGAATTTACTCGTTACTTATAAGGCTTTGGAGGAATGCCTGTCCCACTCGGGTATGAAAGTTGGAATGCACGCACAGCCAGCCAATAATCTGGCAAACTTCGTGAATCAGTTCTACTAGAGCATGATGTTTGTTGGGCTTCTTACGATCTTGGTTACGTTCCGAAGAGTAACTTGAAGTGGGGCTTTATCACCGCAGAACTTAGTACACGTACTAGTACGAATCCGCTATAACGTACGCGATGAAATACAACCCATTGACATTCATGACAGAGAGTTTGGTAGAAACCTTGAGTTCAAGTTCTTTTGTGATGCGACCAGCTGTCAAGATTCCAAGGTTAGCATTACTCACTTGGACGGATGTCATCGAAAAATGAATAGAATAGCATGATACTCGTAGATATTTTAACTATTTCCAATTCACGTAGCTTGGAGATGTCATCGTAATGGCTGTAATCAACACATGGATTCGCGGAGTATGAAGGTGTACAGGCTATAAATGACAGGACTGTAGATATTTCAGTGAAACAGGTTTTCGAAGGAAGGATGAATACACTACCTGCAGTGAATTTCTTTAGATTATTTGCACTGATTTTTCGCTGTCGTCGTCTCTCCGTGGAAGAGACTTTCTCATAGATACGATAACCCAGTATGACTATACTAGGGATCATCGATCATTGCTAACGTTGAACGTTGAACGTTGACCCCCCTAGGAACACTCCTACTTCAGCACGAAAACCACACAATAAACGAAATAATATCGAGACGAACCATTAAACTTCCAAGTTAGATCCCAGGGTAAAACCCTCGTAAAGAACCATCCGACGCTGTCCCCTTGTCTAGCCTAGTAGTCTTCATCACAGGTGCTTTTCAGCGGATCGTACCAGGGTACACGCCTCATTTCGGCCCCCAGGATACGTACAGTCTTTCCACAGAAACGGGTCTTGAAGATGGCACCACCAACCAATCTAGGGTAGAACCCACAATGCCCGTATTCTTCCATTCATGTCACTCACCTCTTCCCGAGCTTCTCCCATGAGCGGAGCAAAAGTTGAGCAGGTCCGACTGGGGGAGTTGACATGGTCCGCCTACAGTGACAGTTCGAAGTGTAAAACCACCACACGCTCGTCGTCGACGTTATCGTTCTCACGCAACCCAAAGCTTGTCATACCTCCTTTGGCTAGACTCTTTATAAACGTGTTTGAGTTCGCCATGGTTGCGGATGGGTAAATTCTGAGCTTGGGTTTGAACAACAACAACCATGTTCATCGGCACAGTATGATGAGGGCCGAGAAGCATTCTATAGTCAAGTACAAAGTGCTGATGGTTGGTAAGCATGAGTATTAATATTGTACACAGGAATTAGTTGAACTTTACTTACGCGGACGACTAACGTTTCATTTACAGGCAGATTTACTTCAGTGTGCTCACGATATTTACTTGAGGCCGTCCAACTCTTCCTTCAGCACGAGCATGATGATAGCAGACTAGGCAGGTACTCAACCGTAGACTCCGAGAAGTAGAGTACCAAGTTCAAGTTGGACGTTAACTTGGCGCCGACTCGGAGAAGTATTGGTCCGATCTCGAGATTTTGTCACGTCACATTAATCATATGATATGTCACATTTGTGATCGTGGTGACACACTCTGAAGTCAGCACCTGAATATTAATGCTTACGCACTGGGGCTGTTCATCCTTGTGTGAACTTTTTTGAAACAACATTCGTGGTGTGTGATTGCTTATGCTACTAGAAGTACTTATGCTAACCTGCGAGGCTGAGCGACTTAAAATATTCTATAGACATGAGAGTAAATTCAGCTTCGAATGCGGTGAGTCGTTCATGCAAATCTAGAAGTTCAGCATACTCAATGCTCATTCCGTGCTATTTACTAGGTACTTGATATCCTCTTTATATTCGACTTAAGCACTGAAATCTTCAAAGAGTCCTAATTTATGACTAACAATGCCTCGCAATCCAGGCACCCTATGTCGTGACTACACTCTGCGGAAGAAATTCACGAGGACCGATCTCGGTAACGGGACTCTCAAAGTTGGATGCATGCTCATGCTCCTCATTAACCAATCACAGCTCCACCCGTCTTCCGTCCGTTCCGTAACAAACACGTCGTCTTCCTGGTCACCTTCGTGGTATGTCGGGATTCAAAGTCGTGATTGTATTGCTACAGCACACCCGAGCCACGCGAATCGGAAAAGGCATTTAATAGGTGTGTGCGTCGTGCTCTAAATATTCGATATCTACTCGTCCTCCAACAACAGTAGCTCCAGGTGAGTAGTGTCGGATCTTGCCATATCGTGAGAATTGATATTGATGCTTTTCTATCCCTATCGTGAATGACGCGGACGGTTGATTGCTTTTCAACGCATATGGTGACTCAGCATGGTTAGGTCGTGCGGCGATAATGCTCTATTCCTCGGAGGGTGCTAGAGTAGAACGGGCATACATGCCGAGTGGACCTAATTCTAAGTGTTTTACAGGAGCTTTCCGCAAACATATAAATAGACAGTTAACTTCAGCAATGGACACTATCCCGACAAGCGGTCGCACTTCACCTCTCTCAGGGTACCACGACTCCTCATCTCTCAGACAATCCTCCAGCGTCGCCACAGACTCTATAACGATGTTGTTCAAGGCTATCGTAACCTTTGCTACCTTCACGCTCAGCGTTGTCTCTGTCATCGCTGCTCCCACCGGCGATACCAGGGCCTCCGCCCTTGTGAAGAAAGCTCAACCCCTAGATCTTTGCTGGCGCTACGCAGTCCGATATGTTTTTTTGACAGCCGACTCTTCGGTACGGTCGTCTTCTTCGCCAAAACATCTACCCTCGGATTATTTCTTCCCGGCGTTGGTCTTCTCCTTGGCGGTTTGCTCGGCAACCCCGGTCTCGGTCTCACCCTGCTCGGCGGGATCCTCGAGACCTCCTCTGAGTCGATAAATTGCGTAGTCTGCAGGGCAGTGCTCAAGCTCCGATGACCAACTATATTTCTCAGCTATCTCACTCGTTTGGTACAGCTTCTTGTATTTTGTTTCGATTTCATGAATACTCGCTCACCCCCTGTATACCTGTCCTCGTGCCTCTCGCGATGTTTACAAGAACTCTGTAAATAGTCGATAACGCCTCGTGTACTCTCTTGTAATCTGGATTTTCTTTTCATTCAATGTATGATGTGCCTTCTACTAAGTAATATCGTGGCCACCACTACGCACTGCTAGTGGTAGAGGATTATGTAATGCGGTCTTAACTAAGCAACGAACAGCTTTGTGGCGCGGGATCTTACGGTGCGAGGTGGTGACTGTGACGATAACGTGACTTTGCGCGTCAAGGGAGTCGCAGATGTCTTTTCACCCGACGACGACAATCATCCAAGATTCCAAGTTGTTTCGATCCACCAATCTGTCCTCTAGCACCAAATCACGGCCGGTAGAGGTAGGAAACTAGGAAGAGAAGCCTGTACGCAGGGGTGTGATACACCCAGGAGCATAGTAGATAATACTTAGTAGCTTGAAAGGTCAGTTTCGTCGCATCCATGTGATCCGTTTGTACTGAGCAGTCCTTCCGTAGATTTTTCCTCTCGATGAATTCAAGTTTTTTTAACCTATCCTATTGCAATTTATCTCATTTACTCCTCAAATCATGTGTATTCAAGACACTTCATGCAACTCGTGGCTATGTAGACATCCTTCATTACTCAATGAGATGCTGAGAATGCTGAGCTCGGCACCTCCTTTTATTCTGATACCAGGGTCAATCGTTGTCGCGAAGATGGGAGAGATAGGGCCCAGGAAGAACCGGAACGAGGTATTGAGAAGGAAGCAACGAGGATGGTATGTCTCAAACAACTGCGTGGGTGACTCTCACGGGAACTGACCCTTCGGCTTCGATCAATCGCTCATCCGGATGTTCTCGTATGGGGCTTGAATACTTTCAGCCTAGCCTATCGCATATTCCTAGAATATCAGTACCCTAACAGTGCCGAGGAAACAAGCTTACATATGATGGCCCGTGACATCCTAGCATCATGAAATTGCACACGTGAGGCGTTGGATAAACACAACGTCGGGTGACTCAAGCCATCTCATCCGAGCTCTCGGTGAACCTCGTTGCTTGACCTTTTTAAGTCTCACGGTTCCAACTGACATGAAGATCTCTATGTGCTAATACAGGCGGCGAAAACGGTGTATTTCGGTCTGTGGCCAATCGCTGCCACTGAGGTTTGGGCTATCCGAGACCCTTCACACACTCTTCCTCACGCAGCCGTACCTCCACTAGACCTAGTGGCTGTGAATCGATAATGCTCCCGTGGGTAGCCGAAGCGATACAGATAATCGTCAATTTATGAGGTTCTTCTTGGGGCTGCTTTTGGTTCTCACATGAACTGTGGTCAATACAATCGGGTTCCGGTTCTGAACCGCCCAGAGTCCAGCTGACTCTTTGTGACAGAATAGCGTGTCTACTTGATAGGCCTGGCACCTTCTATCCACCTTTCCGTCATCTCGCAGCCCATGGCGCGGTTTTGTTGCAGAATCTCTGACTTGCTCGCCATCGCAGCCACTGACACAGTGACGACATTGAAAATCTTAGAATAATCTTCAGTTGACGATGAAACACACATCGGTGAGTGGATCAGATTCAAAATAACGCTCGCGGAACTGAATCGCGGAAGTTTTCCCCAATTTTAGGTATCGCAAATTGCTATGTCGTGAGATCGCTGAGTCAAATGCACGTGTAAAATAATCAAACAAAGCGTCATTCACACCAGGCACTGTAAGCAGCTGACTATCTCATTCATCCTCATAGGTCGATCTGAAATGGATATAAGACGTTATGTCTCCCAGGTTCACACCTTGTATCCCTCTTGTCTCCCCTTGCCAGCCGCACCAACTATTATTTCATCATGCCGTCCCCGAAAGCCGTCGAGACCAAGGATGGAGCCGTCTTCACCGCCTCCAACGGTGCTCCCGTTGCCGAGCCCTACGCTGCTCACCGTATTGGCACTAACGGCCCTCTGCTGATTCAAGGTGATGGCATCGTAGAATGTGACTCGCCGCCGCCGCTCACACTCTGCGACAGACTTCAACCTTATTGACTCTCTTGCGCACTTCGCTAGAGAGCGTATTCCTGAGCGTGTCGTGCGTATCTGTGTCTGGCAGTAAAAGGATTATTGATTGATCTGTACTCTAGGTGCACGCCAAGGCTGCTGGCGCTCATGGCTACTTTGAAGCCACCGAAGACATTTCCGATATCTCTTGCGCTTCACTATTCCAAAAGGGCAAGAAGACCCCTATTACCGCACGATTCTCAACAGTCGGTGGCGAGTTGGGTTCTGCTGACACCGCCCGTGATCCCCGTGGTACGTGTATTATCTGCCTGAGACTCGATGCAGATGTTCACTTCAGCACTAGGTTTTGCTGTCAAATTGAAAACCGATGAGGGTAACTTGGATTGGGTATTCAACAATACTCCCGGTACGTCCCATATCGATTGATGTGCGGACATCAACTGATGAGGAGTGCTATAGTCTTCTTCATCCGTGACCCTACAAAGTTCCCTCACTTCATTCACACTCAGAAGCGTGACCCTGAGACTCATTTGAAGGACGCAGATATGTTCTGGGTAAGATGACCGCGTTAGTATCTATATGATGGCGTAGGCTCATGTCTACTTTGTCAGGATTATTTGTCGCTGAACCCCGAGTCTGTTCACCAAGTTATGACCCTCTTTTCTGACCGTGGAACTCCAAACGGTTACAGTCATATGCACGGCTACTCTGGTCACACGTTCAAGTTCGTCAACAAGGAGGGCAAGTTTGTGTATGTCCAGATCCATTGGCGCATCCGTGGTGGAGTCCAGACCCTCGACAATGAGCAGGCTGGAAAGCTTGCGGGAGATAACCCCGACTACGGCATTGAATTGCTCAGAAGCGAGATCGATGCTGGAAAGTTCCCGACTTGGGACGTCTATGTGGTACGTGTGCCCTATATTTCCAATAAACAGCTCCTTGGATACTAACCACCCTTTCGCAATTAGCAAACCATGACTGCGGAGCAAGCCGAACAGTTTAGATATAATATCCTTGACCTGACCAAGGTCTGGCCCCACTCGCAGTTCCCTCTGCGTCATATTGGTACCGCGGTCCTGAACGAGAACCCAAAGAACTACTTTGCCGAGATTGAGCAGGTGAGCAATAGGTACTTGGCTATTTTGGCTACACAATACCAACCCTCTTGGATTCTAGGCTGCATTTTCTCCATCTCACCTGGTGTCGGGTATCGAACCCTCAGCCGACCCCGTCTTGCAATCTCGTCTCTTCTCCTACCCTGATACCCACCGTCACCGTCTCGGTGTCAACTATCAACAACTCCCCGTCAACAGGCCCCTCGTTCCCGTCGCCAACTTCCAGCGTGATGGTTTCATGGCTTTCGACAACCAGGGCTGGCGTCCCAACTACCAGAGCAGCCTCATCCCCCTCACGTACAAGAAGAAGCCTTACGAGGACGCAAAACACGAGTTGTGGCTCGGCCACGCCAACGTCGATTTGAGCTTCATCACCGAGCGTACGTGATAATCTTATCTATTTGATCAACCTTTCTCCTGAGCTATTGCAATTTAGTCGACTTTGAGCAGCCCCGTGCTCTCTGGCAGAAGGTCTTTGACGACACACAGAAGGCGCACTTCGTGCACAACGTTGCCGTCCACATCGTCAATGTCAAGAGCGCCGCTGTCAAAAAGAGGCAACGTAAGTTCTTTCAAGGACCAATTCATCCATGAAATCCGTCAACTGACTTTCACGGATCCAGTGTCTGTCTTCGCCGCTGTTGACCAGAGTCTCAGTGACCGTATCGCTCAGGCCATCAACCACCCGACCGTTAAGCCTTTGGAGGTTCCTCCCGCTGAGAAGGCCAACCGCTTTTCGCTGGCGAAGAACTGAGTGCACTACTCATGTCGTAAATTCCGGAACAAGAATGTATCATGTAAATGCTGTCTGTGTACCATCCACCACCTCTTTGTATGCATAAATGCTGTATCTGTTACCATTGCAACTTGTCCTAATCGTCGATACGACGCGAGCATCCGGCATTAAGACTAATATCGCAGCTTTGTTACTCGTCCCTCGAACAGCGTTTACAGCAACCCTTGATACTACCGTCTAGAAGTCGTATACGACTGAAGTCAAATCATCAAGCTCTAAATCGCGAATGACAAACCCCATGATATTGGCACATCTCCTCTAGCACGTACTATGTCTGTTCTAGACATCGTTGATAGGGGAATTATAACAGAGGATCAGTCAAATAAGAATCGGAAACGAAGAAGAGTGGAAGTTCTGCTCATATGATCGTGGTTTACGCCACTTGGGTGCCCACAAGCGACCTAGTAGAAGCCGAGGAAGACGAGGCATGTCAGACACGTAAGTACGGCGCAGCAGCATCTTGACGACATCGGCTCACTTTCTGATCACTTGTAGATATGTATTAAACGCAGGTACAGGAAGAAGGGTGTCAGGTGAGTTATTCGCCATATGAGCAACGATATGAGGTGCGTACATCGGATGTTCATGCGGGAGAACCAGAAGAATCGTCAGACCCGTTCGCGAGGTCCGCCGTAGTAACCTGGGTTTCGCCATTGGTTGAGTTTTCGGTGCTCAATTGGCTGCGTATGTTATCCCATTTGCTATCAGGGTAGTTGATATGGTTCTAAAGGTATTAGGGTCTGCATTGCTATACCCGACCTGAACTCTAACGGATATGCTTACCTGTGTCTGATCGATGGTACCAAAAACCCCAGCGGTCGTCGAGACAAGAGAATCACTGCCCTTCTTGTCGATCGCAAGCTAGTCAAGTCAACAAGGGCGAAACCTCCAATTTTGAGAATTAACCTACATGCCAGTGCATATTTCCTCCAATGCTTGTGGAGACCACGTATTGTGCTTTCAAAGCTGCGATACGAGCGGTATCATACGAAACAAACTCTTGTTTCGTAGGATCGTATGAATAGCTTGCAACGTTGGTCAAATCCTCAGTGACCTGAAGTTTCAATGACGATATAAGCTAATAAGATAGGTGTGAATGAGCGGATATACGTTACCTGAGCTCCGGTCATGGGGAGTTGGCTATAGGCGTAAGTACCGGCTCCGACCTTTCATAATCATAAGCATACGCAAAATTGCATAAATCATACATAGGCTCACTCCATTATATGGTTGACCGAATCCTTCAGTATTTTCAAACACCCGACCATACTCGGGAATGCCTACGCGTATTAGGTGAGCTATGAAGGCTTATGCCTCGCTACCTTGGATAACATACCTACAACGAGCTTACTAGCTGTGGCTCCGTTCGACAAGAACCACTTAATGGCTTTGTCAGTAGAAACGCCCGATCTCGCGCCGCCGTACAAGTTAGCTGCGTTGTATCAGTTGTCAGTTTTGCGGGGCCTAGGGCGCTGAGCATAGTCGCACACCTTGATTATCAACCTAGAATAAACAATTTTCAATGATACTGCATAATGGCAAATCCCATTAGAAACGATAAACGACCTACATAGTTGATCCAAGGGCCAGAGTAATCGTAAGCCATCAAGTTCCAATATGATAGAGCCTACAGGTAAATCAGTGACCTATTCCCGCAAATTCATGAAAGGCTATCGCGTACCTTGTCCATCTGGGGCACGTTCAGATACTTCTGAGCATACGCCTGAGCTGACACCGCGGCCTGGAGTTTGATTAACTATGCTGAGCTCGATGGTCATCGCACACCATTCGCTCACAGTGATAATATATGGCACACTGTCGCCTTTCCTCGCCGCGTAACTGTCCAAGGCAGAGCGCAGCGCAGTGAGTAGATCCGCAAAGCCTTGTCCTTGAGCAGTTGTGCTAGGATACTCGTAGTCGATGTCAAGGCCGTCTAGACCGTAATCTTCTATCAGTTCCAATGCACTGCTGACAAACGTCGCACGTTTGGACGCATCAGTAACGAAATCGAAATGTCCATTGGAAGAGTTGGTCCCGCCGCCCACGGAAAGCGCGACCTTGAGGTTTCTAGGGAAAGACATCTTAAACGGATGTTCAGTGAGTAGGAGCCCTAGACAAATGCGTTACCTGTTAGCTAACTTCATCTTGTAGAACTTCGTATACAATGTTATGAGTCCGATTTTCAAGAAGTAGGGATAATGACCAACCTGTTTCAAGCATCCGTAAAGATTGGTGCCTGGCTCCTCAGAATTATCACCGGGGAACAATTTCTGTAAGAAAGAAGTGATCAATTTTATGCAACATTCGTCATAACACCATTGACCTGCGTATCTGCAAACAAATCAGTCAGACTAATAACACCAGTGTCGGGTGCGATGTCGGCGAAAGCGTAGAGAATGTGCGACAAAACGGCAGGATTGACATCGGTCGGCTCTAATAATTCGTGAGTACAGCTCAATGGGCAGGTGTCGAAGGAGACTGACGAAAGTTGTAAGAAGAGTAGATACCCCTTGATTGAGGTTAGACATAAAATAAAATGAAGTCCCGAATATCATGCGACGCACCAGTTGGGGAAATAAGCCATGTTGACTTTGGCTTGAGTTGACATATTGTCTGGTTGATAATGGAGAGGGAAAACAGTGGTTCTGCCCAAAGAGTACAGCTCTCACCTAGCCGTCGAGAGCAGATGCAGAGGAAAGCCTGAAGTCAGCAAGGGAGACTTTATAGAAACCAAGGAAATCGAGGGGACAAATAGGAATGTGGGAATAGATTATATAACCACTTGGGACAGGACGGGGATATGTGGAGAAAGTTTCAGAACGAGCACTGTCCGACACATACGTAGAATAGGTGCATCTGTGGCGTCGGAGCTTGGGGTTCTTGTGTGGAAGGTGTGTCGTAGTCACTATGCGCATGACTCGGACTTGATTTCAGTAAGCAGAGGATACGATAAGGTTGACTAGGATCCCATTTAATTCACAGTTTCTGTTGATAGCAAGGCGACGACTTACCTCCAGATCTGCAGAAACTAGTCCCTCTGAATGAGATTAGTTTCCCGGAGGCAGACGAGACAGCTTCAAACTTTCGGGACCTAAATGAGATACAACCACATGCAGAATTGCAAATCGTATGCTCGTGTTCAGAGTGCGATGTTGAAATCTGTCAATATGACGACGTAAATGGATCTAGTCAGTAGAGGAAACGTCGGCCGTATCACGCGAAGCCAACAAGCCGGGAGGTTTTCTCCAGGGCTGTACGTGATGCATAGAGAGGACGGAGCACTACGGAGCCGTACGGAATAAAGTACAATGCCACGAGCAAAGACACGCATTGCCTGAGTCTACTAGTCAAAATCGAATCTTTAAGAAAAAGAAAAAGAAATCGGTATGTGGGTATATTTCACTTAGCACGCGCCGTTGTCAGTCCAGACACCAGCTGCGCGACGCGGAAAGAAATCAAGGTCAGTATATAAGAACTGGATGAGAAGAAAAAACGTTATAGCGTACCTGCTCCTCCCGGAATATCTCCCTCGGTCCACCACTTGGCTGTCCACAAATGCCCGTCTTAAAAAGGTTGATTGTCAGCATTGTAACATTAGCAAACAGACAGCATTCGGCACTCACTATAGGTAGCCTTTTGTCCACCGGTGAATACAGCCTATACCAAGACATGAGTGGATTAGAAGCGCAGAACTAGGAAGGATGCTTACAGCTGAAGTCCATGCTACGACACCAGCACACTGACCAGACCCTCCAGTTGGGCTACTCGTTGGAGAACTCGAGGTGCTCGTCCCGGTGGGTGCCGTGGTAGAGGTGGAAGAACCTCCACCGCCGGTACCAGTGCCCATGTTGCTGCGGATGTTGTCCCATTTGCTGTTCGGGTAGTCGAGGTGGTTCTGATGGTAAGAATTACGGTATCAGCCTATTGCGCAAATCATCGAAGAACAGTACGAATGATCTGTAACACGTACCTGGGTTTGGTCCAACGCACCAAACACATTGGCAGTAGTCGAAACGAGCGAGTCAGAGCCAGTCTTATCCGTCGACAACTTTATAACCCCCATTAGCAATCCGATGATTTATCTTCGACATGAGAGTCTACAAAGACTTACATCCCAGAACATGTTACCACCGAGACCTTTCGAAGTGACGTATTGAGCCTTGAGAGACGCGATATGTGGGGTATCATACGAGACGAGTTCTTTCTTGGTAGAATCGTACGAGTAACTTGAAACGTCGGTCACGTTCTCGAAAACTTGGGCACTAGCTAACGGGAGGACGTTGTACGAGTAAACACCGGCTTCGATGGTGCCAGGGCCGATCTATGGATAGAACATCAACAAAAATGTCAGCATAAGAATCAAGTGAAATGAGCCAAATAACATTGGAGGAAAAGAAGAAAACGTACCCCACTGTAAGATTGCCCGAGACCGTTCGTGTTCTCAAATGCACGACCATACAGCGGAAGTCCCATCACGATCTTGTCCGGGGTGGCACCTTGAGAGATGTACCATGAGACGGCGGCGTCGGTGGAGACGCCTGTACGTTGGCCGCCGTACAAGTTGGCTATGTGTCCAAACATTTGTGAGTTAACTTCATAATGACCGTGAGGGGAAGGATGCCAATCATTTATTTACCTTGATTGTCAGCGAAAGTGAGCCAAGACCCAGCGTAGTCGTACGCCTTTCGGATATAGGTGAGAGCCTGGAAAATTATAGCGTTTGGGTCTGATCACGTACCATCAAGTTCCAGAATGTCAAAGCCTGCAAAAGCATGTGAGCTATCAAAAGCTGCAATATCACTTTAGAAGATGCATCACCTTGTCCATCTGTGGTACAACGAGATACTGGTAGTTAGCAGCTCCGGCAGAAACTGCGGCCTAGATCAAAACATATAATTGATCAAGTGATTAAGAAGCGACGTTAAGGGCTGTCTTACCGTGAGCGAGTATGGAACAGTATCGCCCTTCTTTGTAGCGTAGCTGTCGAAAGCTGAACGAAGCGCAGTGACGAGGTCTGCAAAGCCTTGACCCTGCGCAGCGCTGCTGGGATACTCAAAGTCGAGATCGAGGCCATCCAACCCGTAATCCTCGATCAACTGAAGTGCACTGTTGACAAACGTCTGGCGTTTGGTCGCGTCTGTTACGAAACTGAAATGTCCGTCTTGAGAGTAAGTCCATCCGCCAACAGAAAGCGTGATTTTCAGATTTCTGTTTTCAGCAGAGACATGCGTCAGTACTCGTGAATAAGGATAGATTAGATGTAGAGGATCTTGCCTGTTGGCCATTTTCAGCAAGTATAGCTACCGAAAAAGGCGTCAATATCAGGTGTCCGACAAGCTCGATTCCATACGGACCTGTTTGAGGCAGCCATAGAGATTGTTACCGGTCTCACTCCAAGAATCACCGGGGAAGTGTTTCTGAGTTGAAGTTAGCAGAACGTCCCGTGCGTACACCATAAGGACGTTACCTGTTCATCTGCATAAGAGTCTGTAAGGCTGATCGCTCCCGTATCAGGTGAGACATCAGCAAACGCGTAGAGAATCTGGGTTAAAGGGCCCGGATTGATATCGGTAGGTTCTGATAAGAGTATCAGCGTTCGGTCTACGTCCAATGAATCGTAAGGACACACGGAAGTTGGCGCCATAGATGCCCCTGCGAAATTCATTATCAGCACCTGGTCTGCGGAAGATTGCAATGATCGACGAACCAGTTGGTGAAGTAAGCCATGTTGACTTTGCCGGTAGCCCGCTTGTGAATAACATGGGGCGTAGCGTGGCCTTCGGTGAAGTTGTGAGGAGCTGCCTTGTAGTTTGCTGGCCTGTGCATGACCTGCGTCGCGCGAACCGAAAAGACGGCCGCGAAGGCGAGTGTAGCAATGAGGAGGAGTTTGGTGCGGAAAGTAGAGCCCATTGTGCCGAGGATGTGAGGAGAGCGGCCTGAGAGAGGGTCGGTATTCGTTTGGGTGGTGAAGGGGAGTTAATATAGTATTTTGCTCAGCGTTCATCGGGATGGTCGGGTTCGAATAAAGTGAAATTGTTGTAGTAGACTTTCGGACGAGGAGGCGTGACAAGGGGTACGCATGGGATGTTGCAGGGGACCGTATGCAGCAGCTGGCAGGGACGAGGGGGATGCATGAGGAAAGCTTCTCTGGTTCTGCTGAGGCCTTCCTAGGTGTCATGGAACGCGGTTCTCGGTGGGATGTGACCAAAGTAGGTCTTACCACAAGATGCAAAAAAACGCCTGACTGGTAAGATGCGCACCCGAAAGCCCTCGATACCAGGAACAACTAGAAGAACAGTTACTAATAAGCATGTGTACGATAAGATGAAAGAACGTCAGCTCACCTCAGACTTCTAGATTCTGCCTACATGGAATTTTGTACCGAAGTTACATCGTCAAAGGCGTTGAACTCAAGCGTTGTAGCGCACGCCGCTTCATACGTACAGTGTTTGGCGCGTATCCACCAACTGCAAGGGTCAATATTGTAAAATATATATCCGACTTGCCTGGAGTGCACGGGTTCGATGAGTGAAACATCTCCGGTCGTCGTATCATCATGTGATGCCCAAACAGTGGAATGCTGGCACAAGGGCAGAGAGATGCTTCTGGCTGTGATTTGCTTTGCGTTGCTGGGCGCTTCAATCAGTGTTCATATTGTGAAAAATGGGCGTGCCACATGGCCACTCACCATACAGAGGAGACTCCCGACCCAGCAGCACGCGACACCAGCCTCCGTGACTGATCTCCAACCAACGTAGGATACTATGTGAGAAAGGGGTAAGCCAAGTCAAAATCAACTGATGAAGTCTAGCATATGTTAGTAAGAAGATGTATTTCGTGCGATATATATAATACTCGTCTCGCACCTTCATGACTACTATTATGAAAGTCGTTGCCGAGCTCACCGCATAATTCATCAAATATTACGCTTACAGCGTCAGTAATGCTAGTTGAGCAGAGACACCTTGAGGGGAGACGTACTGGAGACAAAACGCAGAGGTGCTGCAAGTGAGAAAATGAGACAACTTGCGGCGTCGCCTCAGCAACAATGAGGCAAGGGAGTCCAATAGCATATATTCATGTTCGCAGGGATTTCAGACAATTGCTGGAGCCAAGACACGCGTGATAGCTTCTACATCGTCATGGGTTCATGATATATGCCTCACGATAATGCACTGTGTTCATCATCACGTCAGTGGTCTTGCGGAGGATGATATTACTCGAGTCAACATACCTCCGAAGCTTGCGCTGTGGACACTGGACATCTAATCCGGCCTCACCCTCACTCTCGTGACCTGATCTTCTCAAAAGTCCGTAATAATCAATACACGCACGCGCATTTTCGAGCAAAGCGGAATATGTTGTGCGAGTTAGCGGTAGATGGGAGTAGAGGAGAGGATAGAACCTGGGAGAGGTCGACGGCGAAAGCGGCGGTGATAGTATGCGCCCATTGGGCGTCTAATCGCTTGAACTCAGCGCTGTGTTTGGACGGTGCGGGGTTGTTCTCGTTCTCACTGATCCCGACGGTTCGCCCAACCAACTGTGAGGGTGAGCCATCGTAACTCTCTGCCTTCATTGTGCCATCAGCATTCGGCAAACCTCCCTCCTTGACAATCAGTCTTTTCTCTGGGCTTTGCAACATCGCCGACCTAGTATTCCTCTTGTTCTCACCCAAGTCATAGAGCATACAGCTACGGCGCGTAAGCCTTACTTGAGGTACACTCGCAATCACCGCTTGACACATCCTGGAACCTCCGTTCAACTTCCTTTGTTAACCTGAAAGCAAAGATCCAGCATGTCGACGTCACCGACACCGACACCAGGACCCAGTGGACAAAGCTCGCGCCAGTCAGTCGATAACGGCGATGAGAAGAACAGGTGAGCCACATGTTCGCGTATATCGCGTCGTACAGTCTTATAACTGTCTCCCAGCGTCGTGATCAAAGTGGGAATGGTTGGGGATTCTCAGATTGGCAAGACAAGTCTGATGGTGAAGTATGTGGAGGGGAGCTTTGACGAGGATTACATTCAAACGCTGGGTACGTGGCCACTGATGCCGTACTTCAACCTTGCTCACTCATCGGCATACAATTAGGCGTCAACTTTATGGAGAAGACTATCACTGTACGGCGGACAACAATCACTTTCTCAATCTGGGATTTGGGTGGCCAGCGCGAATTCGTCAATATGCTTCCGCTAGTGTGTAATGACGCGGTAGCAATTCTGTTCATGTTCGATCTTTCGCGAAAGTCAACATTGAATTCGGTGAAAGAATGGTATAGACAAGCTCGTGGCTTCAACAAGGTACGTGTACCATTATACCGTTTAACAAACCATCCCTTACGTGTCCAAGACCGCAATACCCTTCTTAGTTGGCACAAAATTCGACACTTTTGCCACATTTCCGCGAGATGAGCAGGAAGAGATCACAAAGCAGGTGCGTGCTTGACGGAAGTATACCATCTCTAAGCGCCAATCTCATGGTTTCATCATACAGGCGAAGAGATTCGCTAAAGCTATGCACGCATCTCTAATCTTTTGTTCGACCTCCGCCTCAGTTAATGTGCAGAAGATATTCAAAATTGTGCTCGCGAAGGCATTCGACTTGAAGTGCGTAATACCAGAGATAGAGGGCGTTGGAGAGCCTATCTTGATCTATGTCGATGTATGATTACGACGCAACGTGAACGCCCAATTGCGGCCGGTCGTCGCGTGGCTCTGAAGACATCTACTTTCTTCATCATCACATCCAAGTATCCGACCTATCTTAAATCGTATATATATACACCACGCTCATTAGCTTCCGGGAACTACTATCCTCCCCTCTCCTCCACCTCCCGAACCTTCTTGGTGCCACGACGTAGATCCAGACCCTTTTCTCCACCCATCCCTCCTCCCACTTCGTGAACGGGCGATAATCCACAACCCTCTTTTTCATCCACCTTATAACTCATCTATCCCGTCGCTGTTCATTGTTGTTGTTGTTTTGTCGGATTGCTACTAATGCGCACCCATCCCCTCCCAGTCCCCATCCATCATCGTTTCGTCCACTTTCCCTTTGTCTCTCAGTCGTAACAAATTCATCTTTTTTTCTCGGTCCCACGTTCTCGCTGCACTAGTTCCTATAATTACCATCGCATGAATCTGCTCTCTATAGGCCTATACTATGATTAACTACTGCCGAGTCGTTGCAATTTCGCGGCGTTGTAGCGGAAGTTTCGTATGACGAGTAGCTTATATTGGTACATGTGTCCCCTGGTTATTTTTGCTCTCGGCGTATGGTACGCCAGTCGCTTGAACAGCAGAGAGGATGGGTTTAACCTTGTTCACGGTGCCATCTTAAGATAGGCCTTTATCAGCCGTTTAGTGACGAAGCCCAAGTTCGGCTCGGTGTCAATCTCGCCATACTTATCCGTATAACGTCCATTTATATATAAGAAGCAAATTTGTAGATTGTACCGGGGAAGAAGGAGATTGCCTCGTAATAGAGAATGAATTAGAGAGGTGCCGACACCCTTTGGACCATACAGGTAGGATCATCCTTGGGGACTCTCAGGCCGGGTTTTGCTTCGTTGAATGTGTTTATGGTTTTTACCCCGCATGCCAAAACCCTGGAGCCCCGCAAATATATGGAAGGAACCTGTATATATCTTCCAATCATTGTGTTTCCCGTGTCGCTGGAGCTCAACTGTTTCGACCACTCACATTCAGGCTACGCTCAAGGCTAGCACGTTGAGCGCTATCTATTTGGCCATGTTTGATGTTGTTAGATTCAAGGGCTTTTGCCAAACAATGTCGCCCTCCGTCTGTTCAACTTGGCCTGATTCCCGGCGAATAGCCCTGAGCTCATCTGTCCAAGTGTTCAAAATATCCATTCTCTGGCCGAGAACACTTGTGCTTTGACATTCATCTTGGTGAGCTGCTATCCTTTCTCAAGTGTCTGATTGGTGCTAGTCATAGTGATTGACGCGGGGTGCTTCGGAAGAACCAGTGTACTTCAAGTTGCACAGCCCGGTCCAGCACATGAGCACCATATATAATGGCCATTTTACTGTATGTATCTTTTAAATTGGTCTCTGTAGGTATTAAAACTCTATGCGATAGTTAACCACGCGGTACGAAGTGGCCAAGGGCTTCCGAACCCTTTACAGGCCAGAACACGAGACTCGACGTTAACATGGCGTATGGTTGTGTTCTTCCGTCGGGCCTTCTAATTATACAGGATAGGTATGTGTCTGACGACAAAAACTGATTTTGATAGCTATTCATACCGATCTTTCGCTTTACAAACTTATCTCAGGTTATTGGTCGGTACTTTATCGGTTACGTCGTCAATAACTCAAGATTAACGGAAAACCGGTCTTGGGAACCAAACCCCACGTAAAGAAACCACTGGAGCGGTATACTGCATGGCGGCAAACATGTACGCAGTATCCGTCGAACGTTTTAACCTCGGTATATCACCCAACAACGCCCTTCAACTCTCCTTGCTGTGATCACGAGCAAACCGCACAACTCCGACGTGTTTCCGCAACATCCATCGTGTGTTCTATTCTTTCCTATACAACGACCGCACCGTGTAGAAGGAGCATGTGTCGCAATAACTTGGCGCTATCGGACCATTGGGATTAGGCTCACGCGGTGTTGTAGCCCGTCACGACGCGCGCATTTGGTTTACCAGCAGTCGGCTATTCCTCGCGTACCTCGGATTCATGCTGTATGTTGGGGGCTTTATAAACCTGCGACATAGTAATGTCATGGCATATCGCAGGATAACCTCGACACTAAGCTCCAGCCATGTTGCGCCGGACACTCCTGGCAGTACTGCCACTTATTGGCACAGGTACGAGTTTCAAGTGAATTCCTAAAAGCGCTGTAGTACTATACTTACATGTTGATATTAGTACTCTCTCAAAGTGCTTCAAACTATATCGACCCAGTCAACGGGTTCCAATTCACCGGTATCACCGATGCTGAGACTCAAGTCACTTACGGTGTCACTTTCCCCCCTCTCGCCACGTCCGGTGCTCAATCTACAGAGTTTATCGGTGAGGTCGTTGCTCCCGTGGCGGCTCAATGGATAGGTATAGCGCTTGGAGGTGCTATGCTTCAGGACCTCCTTCTTGTCGCGTGGCCTAACGCGGGAAGCATTGTGTCTTCAACGCGCATGGCATCGGATTATGTCCAACCAACGTACGTGGTGAACCAACACCATGAAATTATTTATTGTTAATAAAGAGTACGTTTAGGGCGTACACTGGTGCAGCCACTCTTACGACATTACCAGAGACGACCATCAACGCTACTCACTGGAAGTGGGTATTCAGGTGTCAAGGCTGTACATGTGAGTATCCTACTATCTCTAGAGGTCGTATACTTATAGCAACTCCGTCGCTCTTAGCTTGGACTTCGTCTAGTGGCACTACTGGTAGCATTTCCGTTGACGGCTCAGGTGTACTTGCATGGGCGTACTCGAGCGTCGGAGTCGATAATCCTTCTGACGCCGAGAGTACCTTCCAGGAACATACGTCATGTAAGATATACCCAAGCACTACCTCGCTCAGATCCTTGCTCACCATTCCCAACAGTCGGTTTCTTTGGTATCGACTACAGCCAGGCTCACACAAGCAACTATCAAAACTACCTCGAAGGTAATGCCGGAACTCCGCCTAGCAACCCTGGCGGGCCTAGCTCAACAACAACCTCGGCTCCTACTGGCCCGACTACTCCGGTACGATTATCTATATTTTCTGCGACTTGTCAAGGTTTGACTCGTGAATAGGCTGTGGCCTATGACTACATTGTCGTTGGCGCTGGCCCTGGTGGTATCATTACGGCCGACAGGTTGTCCGAAGCCGGAAAGAAGGTCCTGTTGTTGGAGCGTGGCGGTCCTAGTACGAAGATTACCGGGGGTACATACGTTCCCTCATGGGGAGGAAGCTCTGGCGTAAGGCAAACCTTCTGGTACTTAAAATAAGCCATTGACGACAACGCGCTCTTTAGCTCACCAAATTCGACATCCCTGGCGTCTTTGAGTCAATGTTCACTGACTCTAACCCCTTCTGGTGGTGTAAAGGTATGTTAGCTAGGTTGAGTCTGCGAACTGCATCTAATTGTTTTCTCAGATGTCACTGTCTTCGCTGGATGCTTGATCGGCGGAGGAACATCTATCAACGGCGCGTAAGTGGTGTCAATATATACCAAACTTTATGACGAATTTTTGATCATTATCCTTCAGGCTTTACTGGTACCCTAACTCGGATGACTTCTCCACTGCAGCTGGCTGGCCGAGTAACTGGACGAACCACGGGCCTTACACCGCTAAAGTCAAAGCTAGGCTCCCAAGTACTGATCACCCTTCGACGGATGGAAACCGCTACCTTGAGCAGACCGCTGATCTTGTAGGCCAGCTGCTGAAAGGACAAGGCTATAATCAGGCTACTATCAATGACAACCCCGACTACAAGGACCACGTTTTCGGCTACAGCGCATATGATGTGCGTATTTCCCTACGTTGGTTGACTGAATTCTTATGTTATGCATACCAGTTCATTAATGGCCTTCGTGGTGGTCCCGTTGCTACTTATCTGCAAACTGCATTGGCTAGGCCAAACTTCACCCTTAAACAATGGGTCACTGCCACTAATGTTGTCCGCAATGGTTCCACTATCACCGGTGTACAGACCAACGACACGTCACTTGGACCTAATGGCATCATTCCACTCACGACAAACGGCCGTGTTATTCTTTCGGCTGGTTCTCTCCAGACTCCACGTCTCTTGTTCCAGAGTGGCATTGGTCCAACTGACCAGATCAACCTCGTCAAGGGCAACACAGACGCGGCTACGAGACTTCCACCTCAGAGCGACTGGATTAACCTTCCAGTTGGGTATAACGCTCAGGACAACCCTTCAATCAACGTGAGTCAGAGTAGGCGCGGTTACACAAGAACGATGCTAATCACCTGATGCAGTTGGTGTTCACTCACCCAAGTATCAACGCGTACGACAACTGGGCTGATGTTTGGACCAACCCACCTTCTGCTGATGTTGCACAGTATCTGAAAAACCAATCTGGCATCCTCGCCAGTGCTTCACCTCGGTAGGTTATCGTATGCCCAGTATCTATGTATTCATAAAACTGAGCAATTCCTAGGCTCAACTTCTGGCGTGCCTACGGAGGATCCGACGGTATTGTTCGCTACGTAAGTCGATACCCAATTATCTCAGTAATGCTCAAACCTGATTTTTGCGTAGGCTCAAGGCACAGTCCGCCCAGGTGCCGCTTCCATCAACACAACTTTGCCCTACAACGCAAGCAACATCTTCACCATCACGGTTTACCTATCTACAGGTATCCAATCTCGTGGCCGTGTAGGTATCGACGCGTCTCTCCGTGCAACTCCGCTTGTGAACCCATGGCTCGTCAACCAAGTCGACAAACAAATATTATTACAAGCTCTTAATGATGTTGTCTCAAATATCAAGAGCATTGCCAACCTTACTATGATCACTCCTGACATCCACCAGACGATCGAGCAGTATGTCAACGCTTACGATCCGGTATGTATCATCCAAGTGCGTTACCTCTACTTCAATTCACTGACCCAATATATTGTAACGTAATTATCAGGCAACGATGAACTCCAACCACTGGGTGTCTACTGCCACCATCGGTAGCAGTGCCTCCAGCGCCGTCGTAGACCAAAATACAAAGGTCTTCAACACAAACAATTTGGTAGGTTTCCTGCATGATTACATCCAACGTTTACATTACTCACAATTATTCCTTTCAGTTTGTTGTTGATGCCTCAATCATTCCGCACTTGCCGGTAGGCAATCCTCACGGAACATTGATGTCTGCAGCTGAGCAGGCTGTCACCAAAATCCTGGCACTGTCCGGAGGACCTTGAACGATACTTTAACAGGCTCTAGTTTCTTGGGTTTTATTCCTTTCCTTCCTCTAGACAACGTACTTAAAATGGATATATTTTCAAACAAATGAGAACAGCCCTGTACGCTTGTCATGATATCTTTATGAGTATAGGCCTTCGCTCGATCGCTGACCCGTGTAGCTACTGAGTGGTTAACCTGTTAGTCGTGTCTTGTCTGGCGAAGGGCGGCATCTCAAGCGATCATACAAACAAGATCATGTTGGATTGAACAAGATACAGAGACTACCTATTCGCTGACATACGGCCATACGCGAAATTTTGAGACCTCGGAAGCTAGTGCACAATCGGTCTTAGTTCTTTACATTGGAATGCACTAACAGCGGTTCCTGTCCAGGTCTTTATATATCTGACCAGTGTGGACGTTTGACATTTCATAAGACGTCGATATCCAATAGACAACGAAGTCCACGACGATAGTAGCGACGTTGGTATATGAATTATAGCAGATGTTCATAGAGGTCGTGTGCACACTATCTAGTTGTCACTTGTGTCCAGGTACCATAGGGCATTACAGATCCGTGCTGAACAAGAAGCAAGAGGGCGGAATAGATTGACGTTCCCAGAGAGCTCTATGCCTTGCAGTCCTTGAAATTTATTTCTACCAACCACCGCAAACAAGGGTGAAACCACAACGACCCTAACTCGGCGTGTTCTTTCTACAACATGACAGGCAACCACCTGATTGCATACGAAGTAGGATAGCACATAACATGACAGTACTAAAAGATGTACTCCAGTGTAACACGCCGTGACACGTAGGTCGTCTTTTCATCGTCAAAACCCGTCCTCACAAGCCAACCATCGGCGCGGGAGCGCTTAGAGCTTCTTGCTGTTAGCCTCGGAAAGAACCTGACCGGCAGCCTTGGCACGCTTGCGGAGCATCTGAGCGGACCTATTGCCACGGATACCTCCACCCCATTGACGACGATGCTCATCATACTTGTCAGAGCTGTAAAATCACGATTAGAAAACGGCCAGTAAGGCGGCGACAATAGACGTACAAGTTAGCCTTAGCAGCGCTGACAAGGGTAGCAAGCTCGCGCTGATCCTCGCTCTTCACATCCTGAACAACGAGAACAGCAGCGGTCTTCTTGTGGACAACCGTACCGAGACGAGCCTTGCCCTTAACGATAACGTAGGGAATGCCCATCTTGCGGCAGAGAGCAGGGAGGAAGACTACGAGCTCGATGGGGTCGACATCGTGAGCGATGACGACGAGGGAAGCCTTCTTGGCCTCAATAAGAGCCACGGCGTGGTTCAAGCCGTACTTGACGAAGAGAGGCTTCTTGGATTCCTATTCAACATATAAGAGCTTGTTAAGGACGATTTCCATTGAAATGACGAACCTTAGCGGATGCCTCCTTCTCCTCAGCAGTGGCCTTGGCCTCAGCCTCAAGACGAGCCTTCTTTTCCTGCTTAGTCTCAGGGCGGTACTTGTTGATGAGTTTGAACAACTGGGTGGCAGTGTTCTTGTCGAGTGTGTGGGTGAACTGAGCGATAGCGGGGGGAACCTTGAGGCGCTGGTTCAAGATGACCTTCTGGCGTTGAAGGCGAACATACTCAGGCCACTTGACGAAACGAGTCAAGTCGGTGGTAGGCTGGATATCCTGGCCTGTTGAAATAAATGAATTTACGTTCAACGTGTGTTTTCGAATTCACTCACCGATACCGAAGTTCTTGGGCCGTGACTCAAAGAGAGGGTTCTTGGCTGCCTTGGTGCTCTTCTGAGCGAAGGGAGCAGCGGCGGGCTTCTTGGAGGACTTGTTGGACTTGGCGGGAGGCTGGTCATTGAGACGAGAAACATCAACGATTATTCGACATAAGAGCCGTCGCTTTAACGATGCACTCGGAGCTCTAACGTCCACATCAATCGATGTAGACCCAGCGTACACTCATCGCGTCCACGCTCGTAAACGAGCTCAGCGAGAGATTCAATTTTGCTGGCACAGATGTCGTGGAGTTATGGGACCTTGTAATCGCATAAACGTGAGTTGACCGAATTTAAGACGTTATCCAACTTGACGACCTACCATCCAGCCCCATATCTTCACTTCTTGTACGACATCCGCGGTTTGCAAGCATCCAAGGCAAAGCTTCGACGGCGGCGAAGCGGTATACTTACCATTTTGCTTGATGGTTCTTGAGGAGGCTTGAAGATGGAGGGGACGACGAGGGGACTCTGAGGACGAGAGGGCGCCAACCGTGGAGGGATCTGAACCAGTCACGTGTAGACTGAGTCAAATCGGCACCGTGATCCGACTCGTTTGTAGTGAACCGAACCGCCATGGCCTCTGGTCGAGCTAAGTATCACTTTGCAAATGGTTGTTTGAATTACGAACTAACAACCGATAAGCATAGGTTTCGAAGGGCTCGCGTATGCTGCAATGAACTGACTCCTCGGCCTATTCGATGTGCTGTGCCCACGGGTGCAAGCAGGAGCTGTCACGAAAAATGCAGTCTCATTCGCATAGCGTACAGTAATCATCAGAAGTACATATGAGACCGCCCTCTATTGCCACTCGGTTCCTAGCTAAACTGGCAGTACAACTGTTCCCGATATCCTGCTCCTTGTTCGAGGATCCGACATTCCACAGCATGCACCTGGCTGACGACGTTCGAGAATAGCAACATACGGCAACGTCCAATTATCGCAATGCTCACCCACACATACGGCTTGTTGTATGTAGTATAAACTTAGCACCGGACTAGAAGCACAGAAGACAGTTCACTCACTATGTATCGCACCATAGCTTCGTGATGATAGCAATGTCGTGACGTATATAGCGCAATAAACTACTCACCGGTATACGGCCATTGCGTGATATCCCCCCGAAGGTGTCATGAACAGTTGCTTCGCACAGAGTATTGTATGTCACCGCACCAATCCTTGCGGCCGCCACGACACTGCAAGTGACGACAACTCGATTGAGAAGACTATCCCAAGAACAAGAGTTGTGGTGCCCCAAGGATTAGTGCGAGTATTCTGTGCGTGAGCGAAATCCGGTAACGGGTAAAGTATCGCTCGTCGAAAGTGTAGTATCGCGTGCTCGGGGGTGGGGGTATCCAGAGTAAGGAGACAAGGTCGTCACGGATCTGGGGCTTTATAACTGTCTTTTGGGCGGTTAAGGTATCACTGCTAACCAGATGTGGTGGGTGCGTGCCGACGGTGATATCTTTGCACATGGTTCAACTTGTGCCATAACCTCACGGTATCACGAGCTTTCGAAGCCTATTGCAGTGCTGCGGTGAACGCCGTAATTTCTGCCGCGGAGCGATGTGAAGCTTCTTGCGAGATGATCGAGGGGAAAGTGGACGGAGACACACTCCCTGGATGACGCACAGCTGAAAATGCTATGATCGGGGTTTCAGACATGTACTACAGGAAAGATTTCTTACCGTCCTCGGCAGTTATCGACATATAATTGTTTACGATAACCGCCACTGTACGCCCGCTGCGCGTATTGGAACGTTGTATGCCAACATTTAGGGTATGGTGTGATTGGAGAGATTTGTAGCCACCATCATGGACCTGAGAGAAGTCAGTGGGCCGCTCCGTGCCAATTTTATCTGAAATCCCGAAATGTGGTAAGACGATAGATAGCACTTACAACAGATAAGAAGCAGCTTAGCTCCATTTCGACACTGTCGTCGTCTTCCATTTATTCCTGTTGAACGCCTGTATATAAGATTGAATTGACGTTTACGCGACAGGATCGATCCACCGACCTTGTATAGGATAGTATAGGATACAATTGGCGCTTTCATAATAGACGTATATGTCGTGTGATTGAGTAGGGTCTTGTATGAGAAGTTCGGACTAACTTACGGTATACGTTGGCTTGCGATGAGACTTGTCTATATGAGTGTCGAAAGACAATGAATGGCTTGGATGAACTTCTCTAGATCATCACATTAACTTACCGAGAAGGTTGCGAGTCCTAACTGCGCGTCTCAATTTACTTATTGGTGATAAGGGCCATACGAGTGTTGGGCCGAATAGAAGCCGCACCGTGGAATGCACGAGACGGCGGTCAACTACATCCCACCTGAGCGTTCGAAAAATGCAGCATTTAAAATGCAGTATAATGGTATCAGCAAAAGTGTCTAAATGGCCTGGTGTGCCCGAAAATACGTACTCACTATGCCGTTTGCCATGACTTCGGCGAGATCAAACCCCAATTGACTGCAGAGTGAGTACATCACATGTATGCGTGATAACTAGCACATGACTCTTTATTACGGCAGAAAAGACGAATTCAAGGTGTTAGAATGTCGCGTGGCAAGGATATTGTGGTAGACCTATGTCAGAGAGAAGACGGTCAGGAGTGCTGCTTATGCGGTCGTTCGAACCATTGCACATAGGTATTCTGGCATGGAACTGCAAAAAGAAAGCTCTTATCATACAACTTTCGACTTAGAGGTAAACCTACCTACACCATTTGAGTGATGGAGGAACGGAAGTTTAGCGCTT
Source organism: Irpex rosettiformis (assembly GCA_022160335.1). Classification (NCBI taxonomy): domain Eukaryota; kingdom Fungi; phylum Basidiomycota; class Agaricomycetes; order Polyporales; family Irpicaceae; genus Irpex; species Irpex rosettiformis. The sequence continues at coordinate 388,611 of MU274907.1, read as the reverse complement.
AGCTCCGTACTATGTACCCGCCAGTTTATTTGTACATGTTATGCAGCGACCTTTGATTCAAACACGAACAAGCAAGTCGCGCCTTTGGCGCTAGCTGTCATCATCTTCGATCGGCATGTGCGATTCATAAGTGTGAGTGTTGTTAGCGTTGAATGTCTAGCTTGACTATTTAACCCCATATAGATGCTGTGGTAATGTCAGGAGGCCACTGAGCCCATTCTCGCCGCAAAGACTCAGTTGTAGATCTTACCGGTGCTAAAGCGATAGTACCAGTGTACTCAGGTTCAGGCCCAGCGGCGAAAGGATATAACGATTAAGCTACGGATTTTAACTCAAGATGTAAAGCACTAGCCTCTGCTGACTGCTTTTACTACCTAGATCCAGCGCAGTGCCCGCATCCGTACTAGTAGCCTGTATGAGGTCGCGGTGTTCTTAGCTTTGTTAACAAATCAGACAATAGATGGGACCCTCTTGCATTGCAAGTCAACATGGGGGGCCGTTGTTCTATGAGATAAATGGATACAGGATAACCGCTTCTACCCGTTATTATCTACTCTAGATGTTTCCATACGGAGCTGCCGAAGAGAGGTTTTCTGAGTTTACGCGTTGTCTTATTGATAGTGAGTCGTTCATTATACCCTCAGCTACAGCCCACTCACCACTACTTACTCCCAAAGCGATTTCAAAGTCATCAATCTGAGTCGACGTGTTATCAGTGTGTGTGTATCCGACTCTTTGCCGGAAGGCTTTGGTCGAGCTCAACCTACTCAATGGTGGTCCCTTTATCTGCCGCTCAGTGCCTCCCAGCCTCAATACTGGGATCCTCGATCTCGGAAGAAGGTGCGGCACGTACATACAAGTAAAGGTTTATTGCGGAAGCCTCAGGCTCACATGCAGCGATCACCTTGGGAGGCTTGCCGTTCACTCTTCTCTTAAACCGCACGATTGTTTTCTCTCACATAGGAAAAGATATTTGACCTCGGTCGAGGAAGAAGCGATCTACGTGGCTTCTTTTGAAACGAATACTTGATCATATGACTTACGCTCAAGGCTTAGGTCATGTGTATGAACTCTGGAGACGTCGTAACACGCCTTTCATGTGGCACGAGGTCAACGAAGCTGCCTGTGCCGAGCGATATAATGAACGGAGGATTTTTTCTTCTTGCTCAGAAGAACTTCCAAAGGCGTATGGGACAAGAATCAGGAAACAGGGAACATGATCACAGAAGCTCTGTCAAGAATCCAGCAAATTAAGTCAAATGTACGTACAGAAAATAAAATCACGCCAGTAATTAAGAAACTCGATGAGCACATACGTGGAGGCTCTCTACTGCGTAAAGCACTATAGTGCTCTTACTATAATACTGAACTTGATTTTTACTGTCGGAAAATAAGTGTGCAAATAGCTTAAGCCTCTCGGGTGGGGGGATGTAGCGTAGCTAGAAGTTATGTGAAGTCACGGTCAGGGTAGTGCCACGTCGTATCAATCTAGCAGATAAGCAGCTGCCCTTCAGGCTATTTGTGCCAAGACTGAGTACTTGAACTCAGACCTAAAATGGGACATCAGTGTAAACGTGACGTGGTCACAGCTGTTACCAAATTTGGACGCTCGTCACAAGCGAGCGGCTGACTAAGAACTGTAAAGTTTTATTTCGGCACGGCGCGGCACGAAAGTCTGTGTACGCTGTATCCCCCAGTAAGCGTCGGTATCAGCAAGCCTTCAAGACCTCCTCAAGCCAAAAATGTCGTCCAAGCGAGGTGCGTACGATCGAATACCAGTCATCGACTAGTAGGGAGAAATGCTGACGGTATGTTTTAGGTGTGTATATGTCTTTGCGAGTCCATTGAAAGTCTATGGCTATGGGTGCTAACAAGTAGAAACATCATACAGTCGTCGGTGCCACTGGCCAGAAATACCGCATGACCATGGGTCTGCCCACCGGTGCCATCATGAGCTGCGCCGACAACAGCGGCGCCAAGTCGCTCTACATGATTGAAGCCTACGGTATTGGTGCCCGCCTGAACAGGCTTCCCGTTGCTGGTATCGGCTCTATGTTCCTTTGCTCCGTGAAGAAGGGAAAGCCTGAGTTGAGGAAGAAGAGTGAGTCGTCTTTTCACTCGCTTTGTAGTGGAGGTTTGGAGGAGGGATGGTTAAGAAGCTGGAGGTATTGGATAGACTCTTGAAAGAAATATTGGAGGGCAAACTCGCAGTGGAAGAGGAAGCGGGATTCAAGCACATGGTGTTGGGCACAATTATAACGTTATTGACTAAAAATCTCTTATAGCCATGCCCGCTATTGTCATCCGCCAACGTAAGGCATGGCGCAGGAAGGATGGTGTCTTCCTCTACTTCGAGGTACGTATTTATCCTACAGTGTTCATGGATCTTAATCCTTAATCCTCTGATTTAGGACAACGCCGGTGTCATAGTCAACCCCAAGGGTGAAATGAAGGGCTCTGCTATCACTGGTCCCGTCGCAAAAGAATGCGTAAGTCAACCACTGTGTTACTCTGATCGTCAGTGACCTCCACTAACATTGCCTTCAGGCCGATCTTTGGCCACGTATCGCATCCAACGCTGGTACCGTCGTATGAGTGGGTCTTTACTGTGTTTTTATTTCTTTTCATCTCCTCGCCATGCTTTGTATCGCACGCATATGACCATGAACACAATGACTTATCATGGATGCACACTCACTTCTGAACTACTGTGGAACTTCTCTCTCCCTTTCCAAGGTGAGTCAGCACGCATAAGTTTAAAGGCAACCACTCCTATAGGAGATGGGTAGGCAAAGCATTGCAACTCCAAGAAAACATGATACAGGAATATAACTCTACGCAACCCAGGCTAAGCGTCCTTACGCTTTTTCAACACGACCCCAGTCAAGCTCGATTTGCTTTTATGTGGAGCGGGTACGCCGGTGGTAAGGGCCTGTCTGAGGATTGTCGAGGCTGATGACGAAGATGGAGTAGAAGAAGATGGCGGGGCGAGTGGTAGTGAGGGTAAAGGTGTCTGGGTCTTCTTCGGCCTGGAGGTTGGTCGAGACGAGTCGACGGACGCTGCAGCTAGTGTTGCCGCAACTGGCTTGGCGGGTAGCGAGGGATGAGCTTCTAATGGGATGCCCGACGAAGATGTGTGCTCAAGCTGCCGTAGCTTGGCTTCCATCTTTGCAATCTTGTCATCAGTTCTAAAGGGGAGTCGTTAGGAGCACAGCGATTCACAATCTTAAAAATACACTCACGCAGAGGTCCGTCTCCCTTCTGCGCTCTTCAACAAGCTCAACGTTGTTGGTTTGTTCATGTCATTCCAAGGTCTCTTGGACTTCGTGGCCATTGAACTTGATGCGTCTAGAGGTGCCTGTTGTGCATGTGTCACTACAAGCTTTCTCCCACGCAAGAGCTTGTCGTTCGCCGATGCGAGGGCCTTGTCTGCGTCCTAATTACCCATAGGTCAATCATATGCTTCCACAGTAATTGCCAACGCCTTTGCTCATATCGGGCTGGTCGACTGATACGATATGAACATATGAACATAAGCAAGGCGAACAACCGGGGTCATGGACATATGGGAGTGGGGTGTATTCGCATTCGTGTCAATGTTCACAGGTTCATATACATAACAACGATGTCGACCGCACAAAGCAGGGTGAAAAGAGACCCGAATGAGCAATGCGCTAGTTATAAGAGGAAACACTATGGAACTCACGTTTGTATCGGCAAACTCGACGAACGCGTAGCCTCGCGGTTTGCCTTTGAGGGGTCCGGATTTGTGGAAGAGGAAGTCGAGCTTGGAGACTCTGCCGTACTTGGAGAAGACCTGGAGTAGAACGTATCTGTATGGACATTTGAAGATGAGTGGTGAGCTACAGTACATCAACTTGAGTACATACTCGTCCACGCTAGGATGCAAGTTCCCGACATAGAGCCTATCTTTCAGAAGCTTGCGCGGTTGAACCACTGGAGGCGGAGTGACTCTTCTGGAGGAGGAAGGCTCCGGGAAGGACAAATGGGTCTCTTTGGGAGTATCTTCCTGGGTTTGATCACGGACAGGTGATACAGAGTCCATGTGGTTGAGAGACTTTGAGATACGAGTGATCACGTCGGCGTCGTGCTGGAAGTACGAGGTCAAACTTTAGGCGGAGACAGGATTCACATCTTAATTCAGGTAAGCGCTAAAAGTGCAAGCAGCCTGGCAGCTGCTGAGTGACCCGTATACTACAGGCTAAGTCAAAGAGTCGAGATATGCCCTAATATTACTCCGCAGGATCTGTTTTCGATTCATGCGGTTTGACAAGGAAGAAATGGGCGGTGATGATGATCAAACAAGGATTCCACGCATCCCACAGCCGGTATAATACATCCCAAAGGAAACAACGTGTAACTACAGAGCGGAACGACAGAAGGGAGACAGGAGACAGGAGAATATGAGGAACGAGCAAGGGTATAGTTCCAACACGAGGTATGATGCTAGTAGCTACGGTGTGATTAGAGTACACAGCTTAAAAATGCTCGAGATGCAACGGAAAGCAGATTGCATGGAAGTGGAAAGAACTAAAAGTGATGCGAGCAACGTATCTACACAAAGATGAAAGCTTAAAGATTGTGCCAGTGATTGATAGGAATGATGATATGATGAGAAGAGACTAGAAAAGATGGAAAAATACAGAATTCGAACAAGCAGATCCCACCAAACAAGGACAATAATACACCAGATAGATCATGGAGACGGAGTAGGGGAAACAAGAAAGCACTAAATGTGTCTGAGGAGTAGATGTAGCATTAAACAGTTCGAGTAATTCTTAATCAGACTCGGAGTCCGAATTCGAATCCTCCTAAACGACGGGGTAAGCAAGACATTCACAATGGTGAAAAAAGAGATACAACGTACAGCTTTCCGAGGATGCAGGTTCTTAACATGTCGCATCAACGCATCCCCCCGAGTAAACGCAGCTGTGCAGACATGACAGCGATGATTCCTCTGCGCCCCTTTGCAAGCCGATTGCTGGTGCCGAGCCCTGTCCGCATCGCGAGTAAACTTTCCGTGACAGGTTTCGCACATGAACTTGTGCTTCCTACCCGCCGCTGCAGCCTTGCCACTACGACGGCGTCCAGGGCGGGCTTTGGTTGCAGGAGCCTTGGGACTGACCATCTTGGTTTTCTTCAGTGGAGGAGGCTCCTCGAAGTCCTCGTCGGAACCGTCCTCGTCCTCGTCCTCGTTGCTGTCACCGTCCAGGTCGCTGAGGTCAGACTCGGCATCGGCATCCTCGTCGTGCAGGGAATATTCGGACAAGGTCACCTTCGAGGACGAGGGGGCAGGGGAAGCTGAGGTTGAGGCTGAGGCCATCCGACTCTTAGGAGATCTGGAAGAGAGTCCGGGGGAGGGCGATGGAGACTTGCGCTTCGTGCCGAGGGGAGGGGAGTTTTGAAGGCTCAAGGACGAGAAGAGAGGTGTCGCTGTGGTAGCTGCAGAGCGAAGAGAAGAACGGAGCTTCGGACTCGCCGACAGCTCGCGAGGGGCTTTCGGTGAGGCCGGGGCTGCTGGGAGATGGATTGGAGAAAGAGGCGAAGGGGAAGCAGAAGCCGATCGCGAAGGTAATCCCTTGATCTTCCTTAAGCTCACGGGGAGTGGGGCGTCCTCGGTTGATAGAGATAGATCCGTTGCTTCGACGGGGCTAGGCACTTCATCATCCGGAAGACTTGTATCATCGAAGGATTGCGGTGCTGGTGAGATATCCGCGAGACAGATAGTACCGGTGAGAAAGGGAGAGGGTTCTAAGGAGGAGTTAGCAGCTTGAGAGCTGTATGGCGATAGGCTGGATGAAGAGGAGGGCGACAATGACGGAGATGAGAGGGGCGAGTAGGGTAGAAATGAGGTGTAGTCGAACTATGAAGACAGTTGTTAGCAGGCTGTGGTAATAGCAAACTAAAGAACACTCACAGCATTTGGAGGCGGCATGAGCGAAAAGCTGCTAGTTTGTCTCTGCTCTTTCTCGTCAATGCTGTGAAGAGACTCGAGCTCCAGCAGGGAAGGCAAGTCAGAGGCGAGGACCAAGGGTGGTGGTACTACGTCTTGATAGTATCCTTCATGAGGAAAGTTCGCCGACGGAGAGGGAGCCTGAGAGCCGCAGAAAGACTTTGGCATCCAGTCTGAGAAACCCGGAGAAAACATCGAAGGCGGCATCGACACCTGGTGTTGCTCTCGTTTATGACGCTCGTAATGAGAGACCGATCGAACGATCCGACTCTCCCACTCGCGCAACTGAGCACCAATGGTCTCTGAGGTTCCCATAGACCAAACCACCAAAGCTTCCTCATCCCGCTGGACGTGACAAATCATAGCGCTAGTGAGTGAAAGCAACAAGTGATACAGATCAGATGAACATACTAGGATCGCAGCACTGTGGGTCTTTGCTTGATACAGACAGGCTGCTGTGTCGACGATAGGAATGACAGAACTGTCTTCAAGCAGTGCCATCTTTGCATTGTCCCCTCTAATGCTTAGTTAGGTATCGTCGAAGATGTTGACTTGGAGGTGTTCGACGTACGAATGGCTCAGTAGTTGGCGGATAGTGGGTGGATGCGTCTTTATCGCGACGTTATACCCTACGGGCCGGATGCCGTACATTAGCATCATGCCAGCGTGAGTCTGTGGGTAGAGATAGATTTGATCTGCCTCTCGAAGACAGAGTGTTGTGCGAGTGTCCCGGGTGGAGGAGGACGAGAGCATGACCTCGTTGTACAGAGCTTTAATCCTGTTGAAAGCAGACGAGGACTGCATGATGAAGGAGGAGTGTTTGTAAGAGGAGGGCGGGAAGTTTGAGGGGGTGGCTGATCCATCTGACTGACGATGATGAAGGGTTTAAATCCTCTGGTAGCGCCAGGTCCCAGGAGTTCGATAGGGCGCGCCAGAGTTGGCGCCGGGAGGGTACCAGAAGAGACCGTTCGAATTTGGGGACCAGCCTCGAGGTAACCACGTTAATAGAACAATTTCCTTTTACATCTCGGCTAGAGAAGAAACGCCCGGACCGCACCATTATGTTCAGTGACAAGTAAGAAAGATCGTTGTGAGGTCTGAGGCGTGCCACTCACAAAAAGAAGAATCATTCTGGGCCGTTTTTGTCGGTCGCGTACCCTGTGTAAGGTCACATTACTCTTGCTGTTGCTTGTAAATACGCGGTAAGAGTCTGATTGACACCTTCAAGCCGGTGGGTGCCCGAGCGATTGTGCTATGACCTCCAGTTAGTAGCTGCACGCCCCGGGTCTCAAGGCACCGACTTGTCTCCTGGTACACGCTGCAGAGGCCAATGCCGTGAAGGATGTTGCAACAAGGCAACTTGAACGTCGAGGTGAGCTTGCCGACAAGGCAAACCTGAACGGAAGGTCCCGATGGTTGTGGACAAAGATCGCATCAGCCAGTTAGCTCTCTGATACATAATAGACGCCCATAGTTCCCACAGTGCCACTCCCTTTGCGTCGGGACTGCGGACGTAGTTTTTTTCCAAGGCCAAACCCGACGCAGACTGAATCCTTGATTTTTGCTGTCCTGGACCCTATGAAAAAAATAGCAAGCAGTTCAACCACGACGAGCAAAGAACAAGAACTTCAGGTGTTCAGCCAACTCGGAGTCGCACGAAATAATTTAGGGTCCAAAAACGAGAACACATGCGTCTGATTGTTTTTCTCTTATCCTCGTTAGGGCTAGACCGCCGGTCTTTCTACCCGTCAACGTCCATCGTCGGTCATGGTCCCTTGAACGGTCCTCACTCAAAGTCTTGCGCACCGCCTCTCATAACCCTATAATTGGGAACGAGGCAGTTATAATATCGTCATAAGTGTAGAAGACTTCCATTGCACAGCAATGTTGCCGTACCATAGTCGGGGGTTCTTATCGATGGACGAGTGGCGGGGTGCGTGAGCGAGGGAAAAATTTCCTGAAATGGTAAGAAAGTGTGGACCCACAGAACCAAATAATGCCCAAATTGGCGACAAACCCGCCTAGCCACAAAACACGCGCCCGTCGCAAGGGACGTTCTGAGGAATATTCCCTCCAAAAAACTAGGCTAGGTTGATGTCGGGCCGTTGTATAACATATCAACCATCGCGTCGGCCACGTTGGGCGATAACCTTGTACACACGAGGCTTACATTGAACTTGCCCACAGCCCACCTATCACAGGCACAGCCTCGTTTTTGAGTCCACAGGCGACCTTTGCGGACGACCCCCGACGGACCTGGTGTCCTGGGAACGCGTCCCACTTACACCCAATTCTGTCACCGAGCAAGGGTAAGCAGTGTTCAGAACTTTCGTCCTCGTACGACCCCATCATGCCGCCGGGCCTGCTTCTTTAGTCAGTGCTGTATATATTTGCTTCATTCACCCGCGAATACCTTTCCTATCACGATCAGATCGATGACTAGTTCTACCGAAGGCAAAAGACACGAAACGTACACCACAAAGCGCGCAATACCGCCTTCCCTCCACATGAACTGCGCACATGAAGTAAGCACGCATGGCAGCAGGCGGGAATGATGCCAACCCTCAATTTTCGAGCAGATAGGTAGCCAAACTACTGGTTTTCGCCAATTCTATGGGTCTCGATTCCTTAAAGGCTCGTCCGGATCACGCCAGGTAGTTGGCGGATGCATTTCGAGCGTTAACCGTATCCCCGGGAGATTGGCCATCTGACCTCTCCTCCTCTCCTCCTTGTTCTTATCGCGAGAACAAAAAAGCTGTATTGAATTTGTTCAGCTCAAGGTAGCTGCTATGACATAGCAACCAGTCTAGAGGTAAGAGGCCATGGATAATGACGAAACAGCCTAGTCCTCGAGGATGCGCCGAGCACGAATAATAAGCAGAAGGAATGCATGCAATGGTAATTAGAAAGCAGCACGACAAGGAGGGATACAATCAGACACACACGTTCTCAGCATCACAAGCAGAGCAGAGTTCGACGATTGGGCAACAGTGAAAATCACGCTCGCTCGACACCGCCGTCTGACCTCCCGAGGCGAGCCTGAGAGTCAATCGCTGTGCAAAAAATATTCTTGAGATCTGCAACGGCAATCCATCGTTCGTAAAAACGGGCGTTTCAGTACGGCTTTCGCACTTAACACCTCCAGCGACCCTGACAGTCGCAATTATAAAGGACGGTCTATACTGTAGATCCTAACAAGCGCTACTACTAGTAGACGTACAAGTTAGTTCTTTGTGACGTTCTCCGTAGACAACGGATAACCGCAACGAATGAAAAACGCTTATCTAATTGTTTTCGGATTTAATTCTTCGGCCGCACAAAATCACAAGCGACGGTGTTGGGACAAGTACCAGGATTTTGCGTCTCAGTGGTGACATGGAGCGATGTTGAGCATCGTTTGGATAGCGATTTTTACTGCTGAGAATGCGAGGGACGCTCGAACATCTGCTTTCAAAGATCATAATCAGCCATAGAAAACCTCCGTGTTTCTTCCTTTGCTAACCTGTGCAATGGCTATACACCAATCAGCCTTTCATCTTCAACACCAGCTACGCAGAAAGCATCCTGCGAACACTTTTCTGCTAGAAGATCTTCTGGCGTCAGACGAATTCTGTCGTATTTGATGCCTCGCGGGAAGCAGCGTCTATTTGCCGCATCGATCAAGACGATCCGTGGTATTCGTGAAGATATGAAAGCACGACACCCTTGAAATGCCACATTGACATCAGACGAGAGCGCCCGGCACGTCTGAAAAACGCCCTTGCAATATAAGACCTAAAGAAAGAAGTATTCCGTTAATGAATAGAAAGAATTTTTGATGCGCACAAGGCACTCACATGCTCTCGTATGTCCAGTGCCGACAACTCGGCGAGCATTGAGCGCGAACTCTTATTGAATTCATGACGTGCCTGGTATCCAATATCCACTGACAATCCCTGAGTCTTTTTTGTCTCGCCGTCGTGGGGGAAAGGGGGATTTGATAATTAGAGGAGTGCGCTTGTCTAGGCGTGCAATATCTTCCTCAAATGACATTGACGCTAATATCAGCGGCAGAAGGTTCGGAGGACAGCCCGCTTCATGAGCTGTGAGGAGAGCTCGTGGACCCGGGTTATGGCGAGGTCATCCCAATCTGCTTGGCTTGTGATCCCACACTATACAGTCCATTTCCGTAAGAGACGGGGCTTACGATTGCCCTATGGCTGCAAAACATTGATTCTGGATCCTGAACGACCGACTTCGAATTAGCGTACGTTGATCACGAGCACATTTCATGAACGTACAGGGTGGAAGTTCCGTAAAACTTCTGTAATCGTAGTGGGCGGCTCCAGTGTACCATCCTGATACGAAGAGTGATATGAAACCAGTGAGCCGTAATCCTCCCACTCACCTCCTACTCGTGACGCTGATCTAACAAACTCATCGCCAGCACAGGATCCCGGTGGGAATTTGAAGTAGAGCTGAGGAAGGTAAAGTTGACGGTCAAAGCCTATCTCATGATGCGGGGGAATTTGGTACCCGGTTCAGAACCTGTTCGTAACAGAGATACGTCCGTGACGAATTGATGTTTTGAGATACACGCTGGGAGACTTTTGAATATCAGTAGAACGCACGGTGAGTCCTAGTATCGCCTCAGTACAGCGTGGACCTCTGGCCAATCACCGTGGGAGGCTATGGCCCGCTGGCATAGAAAGCTGTCCCACATAACAGTCAGATGCATCACAGGTTTAGATTGCCTGACCCCTGCTCCTCCGATGAACGAGCTGGTAGATCATGAAGCAGCAACATACCGAGCGATTGATCAGGTGTTGAGGATGGTCTGCGATCCTAATGATTGGCGTCGGGTTTGCCACTCAACTCAAGCGTAGATTGACATAAACTTGCCGAGTTGTACGGAATTGTCTTGATACCAATACTCTGTAATGCGATGCGATAAAGCGGTGGTCCGAGTGGCACATCTAGAGTAGACACCTAGTGTAGGCAACTTACGCGGGCGGTCGAGACTCGATAGTGGTCACGTAGTCAAAGTGAAATAAGGGTAAACGCCCATAAATGATCTAGCTCGGCAAGTCGCGTACATACCATCGACACCACCACCACCACCACCACTGCCAGACATTCCATACTCTGAATCGACAGAACTGCAGCTCTGTGGGCACTCAAACTAAAGGAATATCCATAAAAAGCAGATGACAACAGGACGCTGCAAAGTTTCGGCTTGTGCATCAGGAATTCCACATCATGATATCCGTAAGGTTCAGTACAGTTTTGAATGCTAAGTAACGTTTCGGTTCACCCATTGGAATACTGATCAATACGTACATAGGAGTTCTCGTAAAAACAGGCCATGAACCTTATCTAAACCGCTCCCACATAGTTGTGTTCACAGCTCGCTAACATGCCACACCCACATGCGAGAGTGGCAGGTCATCAAGCTGTGGTTGCCGTGGGGTGAACGCTTTTCGCATGTTTCCTGCATTATCCAAAAAGCTGGAATATGCACCGTGCAACACTCCTCGAGGCCCAGTGAGCTGTCAGAGCTGAGCGCTACCGGTGAGTACGTATCAGAATCAAGACACCAGCGGCCAAAGTCAGTGGTCACATTGGCCGTCGTGCGCTTGTCACAGGCTGGTGACTTCGTGCCACCCGCAGCAGTCATCTCACTGACCCCCTCCGCTTTGTGTGCAGCGAAAAGGTACCTCGCCACGACTCCTGAGCATGGACCTCTCCAGCGACAAAGTCACACTGCGGCCCTTGAGCTTGGGCTGCAGAGATGCTGATGCGCCGGATTTCCTCGTTGTCCAGCAAGCCTGGGGAGAACTTCTGTATCGCTCCGTGGAGGCTATCTCCTCCAGTCTTGCCGGAGTCGAAGATTTCGCCGAAGAATGCATCTATTCGGGCACCATACTGGCTAAATCTCCCAGAGACGATGGAGTCACTCGGAGGTATCGAGCCCACATCGATCAAAACCAACAGCCGGCGATCCAACCTACAGAACCCTCTCCAAGCTCACCTCTCCCAGTTGGAATCATCTATCTCAAGGCATCTGCCTTACCAGGTACTTTCGATATCGGTCTCGCTATCGCACCAGACCAGCGAGGGAACGGATGGGGACCCGAAGCAGTGCGCGTGCTCGTGAAATGGGCTTTCGAAGAGCTCCGTTGTCATCGTATCCAGGCACGTGTCGTTGAGAGTAACGCGCAGTGGAGAAGTATCGCCATGAGTGTGTTCATGCGTCTCGGGTTCAGCTTGGAGGGCACGTCTCGACGTGCAATATTCTGCCCTACTCATCCGATGGACCCGTATCCTGACGGAACCAATGGCGAATGGAGGGATGTGACTCATCTCTCGATCTTGGACGTTGACTGGGTGATGTATTCGGTCAATTATAACCATCCGCCTAGCTTGATCAAGCGCAGATGGGAAGAACTGTTCGCGAGGGAGGAAATCGAGCGAACGGAACTGCTACGCTTCGAAGAGGAAGAGGAAAGGAGAAGGCGTGCGGGACTCAAAAGTTCCTCAAGCAGAGAGACGCTGAGAACTATGCATAAGTTCTCAAATAACTCACCCACCCTTTCCTCTTACGCGCTTTATCCTCCTTACCCTTTTGTCACCGGTGAGCCCACACTTGACAAAGGTAAAGAAGTGGACCCGTTCGCCAGCGAGGACGACTTCAAGTTTCCCCAGGACATTGAAGCCACGCTGTATCAATCACTAATACCATGTCACGGGAAAGTGAAAGACGAGCAGGAGGAGCAGTGGTATACCTCATGTTCCTCTGAGATCACAAACCCCGCATCATCCTCTAACATCAATATGGCGGAACCATACGGCCGCCCAGACTCAGGCTCTCCTTCGAGTTCCCGTTCCTTCATACCCTCTAGTATCCCTCGCGAACCTCGTCTGCGATCAGTGTCCCCTGCATCCTCCTCATACACGGCGCTCACGTTCGCCGCTGACGACGACGACGATTTGTACAGTGACTTTGAGAGTGTCCCCTCACGCTCCCCGTCTGTCGTCAGTGACGTGTCGAGCGTCCAATCCTCGATAGTATCAGGTGAATGGGACCTTATGGACTCTGCCTCGGAAGGATCGTCACACCCTGCTATGCACGACGATACAGCCTGAGGAACTGACGCGACGAGCCAGCTTATCGCGTCGCGTCCCTCCATCCTGAGTCGCAAACGACTCACAGATAGTACGATTGCCGTGCTCTAGCTCGTTACCGACAATGGCCTCCGCCTAGAACCCGAAAATTGTAACCGTCCCTCTCTCATCTTGTCATTTTGATCGTCGGTCTATTCTTTGTTAAGCTTTCCCCCTCCCCTCTCCCTCGCTCTGAAACATGCTCAGTCCTCATTCGTTATCGTCATTTCTTGTACTTGTCAATCTACTTATATTCATACCACCATCCCTGCAATCTCAGACTGACCAACATTCTTCTTGTCTCTCTCAATCTTGTCGTTGTTGTTTTTTTCCTTGCTTGCCGACCCTGTTGTCACAACACTGTTCTTTGTACATACTCAATTTAGTCGAAAATTTGCTTGTCAACGTTCTTCATCTCCATTTTGAGTAAACTGACTGCGCGTTTCTTGTTGCAAGTCGACTCCCGGATATCTCGTACTTTCGGGAGTCGTTTGGTCGGTCGGTTCAAGGAAGATAGAGCCCCACATCGCTGCCCGAATACCCGAGCACCATCACCCGACCCGGACCCGTCGAGACCATCCATCCATCCATTTCGTAAATCCGAAATCCCTGTTTCCGAAACCGGCGAAGGACCTAAGCTGGCAACAACTTCGTGCTGTTGTCTGACGTGAGCTTATCCTATTGGCATGGGGAGATGACACTACGAAACACAGATCCCCTGCAGCTGGGAACGTTACTAGGTGAAGGAGACCACCTCTGTTTCAATTGTTCGATTAGTCTGCCTGAGGAGCACCAGTTCACCTCACTTAACCATGCGCACGAATTCGCATGTATGTCCTTGCAATTGTATATCCAACACTTACAACTGACCAATCTTCATATGCTCTGATTCTGCACCCGTAACCAACCACCAGACCAGACCGACATATCTATAGCCTCTCATGCATACCAAACCACAATACATCTTGGACTGGGGCGGGGGGGGCACGTATTAATTCCTGGCAGCCGGCGCTGATGCAGATGATCAAGTGGGAAAACATAGGAAAACATGAGTGTATATGAATAGGTGTATGTTCTTTGTTTTACGTCTCCTTGAGACCACGACAGGTGCGAAGGTCGCATTAGATAAGCCACAATGTCAGATGACATCCACGAGCTTCCATACCATGGCCAGAAGATCGTATCGGAGAGAATGAGGGAGGAGATTCTCACAGCCGGCTGGGAGCACGAGTACTGGTTGAGTTGGTTACTGCGCGAACAAACACATGGCTGAGGTGAGCAACAGCTGGTGGAGAAGGTCATTCGAACCAGGCTAAAACCCACTTTCCTCTCAAGTCTATCTCTCCCCGCCCACGATCTTTACGATGTCCGAGAGGCTACGAACGATTGTGCTGGGTTTGACTGGGCTAGCACGATCCAGCCACCCTGCGCCAGCCCTATCAACCCAGAAAGCCTGAAGGCCAGCATTGCGCGCTCCTACGACGTCGAACGGATTCCTAGTAGTGCAAGGATGACAAACGACGAAAGTCAGAAATAGCCTACGGTTACGGTAATAAAGACCACGGAATTGACGAGATAAACTAACCCGCTCACGAGCCAAACGTCCTCGCCCGTGTATCCTGCACCGTCCTCCCTGGCCTCGTTGACCTTAGCAAGCAAACCCTGGTAGATCTTCTTGGCTGGCTTGTAGATTTTTACTTCCTGATCGTCCGCTAGGTACAGACCATCGTTAAGGGAGGAGACGGACGCTGCGTTCAGAGCGGAAGTCACCATCTGGAAAGGTAAAATTAGGTTAACGGTATGCTGCGGAACTACTCGCTGTGATATGTACCTCTCTCGTCCCTGTTATCGAACGTATCGTCTCAGCTCACTCGTTCAAGTATTCAGTGTTGAAATAGAGCCTTGCTCACCGTTACTAAATATCAATACCTTGACATGGGAGAGTTTGGAGAGGGCTTGGAGAGCTGGAATTGCGTCATCGAACCTGTCCATACCGTAACAACATCCGTACGTTAGTAGTCGCTCCTCTATTGCAGGCTAAACGACTTACGGAGTCAGGGTATTATACGCGTTCATGAGCTGGTCGATGGCTTCGTCGTTGGCTCGGATACGTTGCTCGCCTAGGGCGTGCATCAAGGCGTTCTTCGTGACGACGTTGAACGGCTCGTACAACTCTGGAAGCGCAATAGCGGTCGGTTGATTTACTCACGGGGCAAGGTCCCATCATGATATAGGCTAAGACGTACCCATGGCATTCAACCTCCACGTATACCTAACAGTCATCACATCAGCCGGAAATCTAATCGTTTGCTAGAGAAGTCGTACTCACTCAAGCTGGTATCTCCTCCACAAAAGGCTAACTTGTTTGGCCTTCTCTTCGTCAATTCCCACATGAGACTGCAACGCTTTGGCGATCCCACCAGTATCGAGAATCGTGCCATAGATATCGAACGCTAACACTTGCTTTTGGACTGACATCGCGCCGTTTGTTTCGATTTGGGCGAGCACCAGCACGGTAGATCCAAGTGGATGTAGGAATCGATTTGAAGATTTGTCAGGAGTGTTACTTATGGGTTCAGCACGTTCACATAGGTTACTGGGAAAATGACGTCACAGATAGCTTTACGCGACTTCAGACTTTTCCTGCAGAGGCTGCCTAGGATGGTATAGGACGAATTGCTATAGATAGCATACGGTGGGTTTTTCGATAGAGTACAGAACTCAAACGATTTCATTCATTTTGTTATCAACGCCTCAAGACGAGCCTTCGAGGCTTTACTCTCCTCCTCAAACGTCTTCTTCACCTACACCGCGACCAACCGTAAGTTAAATCAATTTACACACCACTCAACTCACCTCGTCAAAGAACCCATCGTCCGTCAACACACGTACGCCAACAGCTGCGAGAGCCTTCGATGTGTTTAAGCACGCATTGTGAGCTTCGGGAGTTGCGGCTGACTTCGCGAATGCGTGGGTGTGGTTCGTGCCACGTTCTTCGGTGGGGATGGCTAAATGGGTGATTAGTCAGCTTGGGGAAAGGCAAGTGCAAAGGTGAGGGGGCTGACCAAAGCTTGGGTGGATAGACGGTAGTGCTGAACATTGGCGGCTAAGAACGTGATATCATGTGCGTGTTGTCCACGTACCGTACGATACGTTGCCCTGGATCGCATCAGCAACCTTGTTACCTCTAAGCAAAGTAATGCTAGCTTACAAAATCGGTAGAGGCGTTCGAAATCCCGTATATATAATCAATTGTTCCATATTTGCTCGAATACACGCTGGCAAATTCATCACCTGAAAATCACCCGTTGATTTAGTATGACATGCGCAGCATGCCGGTAACTTTAAAGCTTACTAAGGGTTTTGTTCTGTCGCACTTCGTCAAGAGGTACACCCTGGTAGTCATACTCCGCCCTGCACGATGTAGCCAAAGCAGCAGCGCTACATAGCGGTAGAGTCAACGGTGAGAAATGTGCGAGGTCCTCGTTGCACTCACTCCAGGCAAGCTTTCACTCGCGGCACCGTCTTCTTCACCTCCACGGTAGTGGGTGCTCTCACCAAATACCTGATAGACAGGTCAAATACGAAGTATGTGATGTGACCGTCATGCTTACTGCATCTTTGAGTAGTCTGGAATGACGTTGGGTGTCCAGTCCCTGCCACTGATAGCAGCGTGTACACGGTACGTCGGCTTCAGCTGCTGACGAAGTAGAGAAACGTTGTTGTATGCGGACACTACGGCGTCGAGAGCGTTCTGGCCTTCCCATGGTGCCAGTGCAGCATGCGCACTATTCAGTCCGGAAGGAAATTTAGAATGTGATCATATGTATCAGCGATACGATAGCTTACGTGTGACCGTGGAACTCGACTGTGAGCTGATTGATAGCCAGCGTACTTGACAAGCTGGCTGAAAGAGCAGGCCCGGGAGCGGGGTGGCACCTGATAGGCGGTGAGAGATATGGTTAGTATACTTCTGCTGCGGTTGAACGAGGTGTCATGCACGCACATCAAACAAGCGTCCATGCCGTCATACCCACCCTTCTCGAGCAGCTTGACTTTACCATACCCGCCTTCCTCAGCTGCGGAATATGATGTCAGCCGCAGCCCGAATTACTTGCTCTTGTGGATGTTACTGATACGTACCTGGCGTACCCAAAAGAACCACCGTACCGGAAATATCCAGCTCCTCGAGAACAGTTCGCACTCCAAGTGCTACTGCCACACCGGCGATAGCAATGAGATTATGTCCGCATGCGTGTCCAATGCCAGGAAGTGCGTCCATCTCGCTGTTGATACCTAGAGTACGACCTCCCGTACCATGGGTGAATTTGCCAACCCAGGCTGTTTCGAGGAGGTAGTGAGGGGTTACGTCCCAGCCATGGTCGGTCAGGAAATTGACGAGGACATCATGAGTGCGGCTGATTCAGTAGATCAGTTTGAGAGATTAATTCTAGTAGATTTAGTTACGCACTGTTCCTCGTATTTTAATTCCGGATGATCTGTACATATTCCTTGAGTATTCGCGCCTGGCTATCCGACCTTTGAGAAGAACATACCATGGATATCCAAACTAAGCTTTCGCAGCTCTTCGTCCAGCTCCGCTATCCTTTTCTCGATGATTGCGAACACATCGGGCCTGTATATGGGAGAGTTGGTCCCGCTCAGTCCCTTCACAACGTCGTCGGGTCGCCAGAAAGGAACGTCAGCTGGAGGAGGGCCGCTTGGGTGACACATGAGTTGTACGCTGAGTTACAGGTATTCACTTGACGGTCGCAGTTGAGGTTAAGGAGTGCTTTGTCACTAAGCATAGCTCTGTAGCTATCCACGCTAGCCCGTGTGAAGGGAGGTTGGTTATCTATTGGAAGATCGACGACATGTCGACAGCCTGCGAGTGTCTAACGCCGTAGTTAGTCGCCAGACCACATTTACGCCTTCATGTCGAGTAGATTCAAGTACGAAACATAGCAGTCGAAGGAGTATAATGAGTTATTTGTTGCGCAGAGCTGAAGTCGTTCATAGGCATTGGTGGTAGTAGGTCAACCGTCGGAGCGCTCGCAAGCACTTTCGACTCTTTCCACCACAGTGCTCAAAGTGCACACTCCTCACAGCTGTCGGGACGAATCTCAGTGGCAGCGGGATAGCTTACAGCTTACCTGATATGTTTTACCAACGAGCATAAAAGTATATCATCCTTCATTTTTTTGTTCCGTTCACGCTTCATGCTGACTATATATCCACACTTCGCCAGGACGCCGGATCTGTGGCTAGCATTTAGGACCGTCAGACACTGCTGGTCATTATTCTGTCACCTTTTTTTTTTACTTTGCTAACGTGAGGCGAACCATTTCGTAGAGCTGACGATTCAGGATTTTCGATCGTGTCTGAGGCTGGTTATGAGCATGGATCTTGTCGGCTTGGTTCTGCCAGCCAGTGGCAGCCACCACAAGCCACCTTTCGTCTATATAATCGCCTTGCAAGTACTGGAAATCCTTCGCCGCTCCTTCTCGCTCACTACCTCCCTCCCTCCTTCCGGGCGGTCTCTTGTTCTGCTTCTTTCGGCTAGAGTCTTGAACAACCCTGTGTCTATGTCTACGACAGTCCTCCCATCACCACTCGTATAGTGCCCACATCTATCACAACTCGTCGTCTCTGGCATTTACGCTTGTACTCAGTCTTCGCTGCCGACCTCAGGCATCCATTGTCTCAACATGACCTCCATCCATCACCAGTTCGCCACCCACCAGGATTCAGACCCTTGTCTAACCCCATACCCCACCACGCTCACACAGCATCGCACATTATAGCACAACACCCATACCCTAGTCAACGTCCCCCCTCACCCCATCTACTAA
This sequence comes from Irpex rosettiformis, assembly GCA_022160335.1. Taxonomy (NCBI): domain Eukaryota; kingdom Fungi; phylum Basidiomycota; class Agaricomycetes; order Polyporales; family Irpicaceae; genus Irpex; species Irpex rosettiformis. Next base: position 369,642 of record MU274907.1, on the reverse strand, counting down.
TACCGCCAGCAGCTTAGCTGCTTCTCGAATCAAAACACTCCTCACATCTTGGCTCGGTTTCGCCCTCACTCGCAGAACGTGGTCGACTCCGATTCAGGACGAACGGGAACAATCCGCGGCGCCGCAAGCTCTTTGATTATGCAGGGTCGAAGAGTCGTCGTTTCTTGTTCCTCAGAGGTTGTCCTTGTTTCCTCCTTACTATCCGTTTCGTTGCTTGGGCTCATCGGTGAGTGGCCGACAGACTCCTGGTCAGCAATCAAATACTGAACCACCTTATCTAGACGTTGTGTCTCCTTGTGCATTCCACTCTTTCTTCGGGGTTCTTGTCCATTCTAGACTTGGTGTCTTTTTCTTGGCTTGTCTTTGGGTCGCTCTTGCTGTTCTCCACCATTGGCTTGTCTTTCGGTACCCCTCGTCCTGTGCTCTCTGACAACATCCTATATGTTTATGAGGAACGCTACGGCATCGAGGATCGTTGGATTGGCTATGTTTTGGCTTACTGGCATCTTGCGGCCCCTCAATACTCGTTTCTAGGCCTTCTGGCCCACTATGTGATGGATCTTTGTTTCGAGTGAGTCTATTGTCCCCTATCCTACATACTCAAATACTGATATGTATTCACTGGCAGTGACTATATAGAAGCTTCTCCTCTGGGTATCAACATTAAATTCCGCTACGGCGTTTCTCCGACATACATCAACTTCTAATACTTCCTACCCGACACTCGAGCACATGATGGTTTATGTTCCTTGTGTAAGTAACGTACCAAATACTTTTCTTGAGCCTTATTGACTCGAAACCCGCCTCTCTAGAATTTGGACTTCAACTCGTACGGCATGGACACAGTCTTGCTCTGGTTTCTACGCTGGTCGTAGTGTTGCATAAAACTGTTCGGAGTGGGAATGTGGTCCCAAGTTGACGACGAGATCGACTGCCCGCGCTCGCCTGCCGCGGCCGGTGATCAAGAAAACTTAAGGAAACAGGAGGAAAAACATCAAGATAATCACCACAAAAGAATACGGTATTTCAAGATATCCGTATTACCGGACAGGTACTGGGGCACGATAGCGTTTTGAGGACGATGTATCCGTAACGACGCGCACATCGTGTGCGTCTAGACCTTTAGCAGGGGTTGTGGGTGGGGCTTGGAGTCAAACCGTCAGTGGACTTTCGGTTGCCTGTGTGGAGGGTTGTAGGGAGGGAAGCGAACGAAAATTGGAAGGGGTGGTGGGATCGGGTCAGGGGATTGCTGAGCATCGGTCGGACTGCAGCGCATGGTGCATCGACGAGAAAAGCCCAGGGGCACAATCTTGCATGGCTTGATTCTAGTACACTTCAGATATTTCTTCTGTTTTTCTGCTCTCTTGTGACCTGATAATACGATGTCTTGTTTGCTGTACACTCTAGACGCGTGAAATGGCTGACGTGTAAGCTGATTGAGGTATGTCGACACGGTCCTTGACTCCAGTCGCGATCAATGTCACAATCGCGACTGGTCACTGCACGTGAATGTGACGTTGCAAGCCTATAATCGGCGCCGCAAGTCGCGACTCGTGCGAAATCGACATGAACCCGTTGAACTGCTATCTTGACAACACTGTCGAGCCAGAGGCCTACGTGTTGTCGAGTCGGAGGCCTACGTGTTGTCGATGCATCAGCAACGTGGTCGATTATACAGCTTTACTGGATAATCTCTTTAGTGCGCAAGAACACGTCAATTGCTAGGTACGGTACGGAAGTTCAACATAAATTCGCCAGGGTGAGGAATTACCAGCACCTTTGAATTTTTTTCTGATATTCTAACTCGAATTCCCGCATGCAGGCATTCGCTTATTTTTGATTCATGTAATCTATTGCATGGTGCTTCTGCACCACCTTCATTTCGGTTTTCAAGCAACCCAGTGTTCTGTTATAATCGATCAGGACAACTGCGACTCTTGCCATGCTCCAACGGAGACCAAGATCTCAACTTGGAGTCACTAGTAAATATGACTTTTGTACGTTATTTACGATTGTCCCACTTGCCTTTACAATGGTTCTGAAGCAAATTTTCCTGCCAGATGATCATATTCTTGCTGCGCCTACCTCAAACGTGTTCAAACGCGTTACATAACACGGCTCCTTCCGTATGAAGTAAATGTGCGACGCTCCTTCTCCGCGGCCGTACTTACTCTGAACTCTGCGCTTATTGATCCACTACACACGTGTAGGGAAAGCCCGGGTATCGCTGACCGTCTGCATACGGAAACGGCCTCTATCGTTTTATCTTCCCTGGAGAGTGTCAACAGCATATTCCACTGACGCCCATAACCATCTGAATATCGGGGCCTCGGTTATCCGCAGCAAATCCACGTTGAAAGTTTTGGTAGTAGCAACTTGAAGTTTCAACGTTGTCCTCGTCGGTGGCTGTCTGAGTTATGCGCAGCTAATAACCTTTCATACTTAAAGCAGGATTGCTTGTGTCTTCACACCTCACTGTTTTCCAAGGTGCATATCTCTCTAATCATCGCTAGCGACCATCGACGCAAACTCGAACTATGGACTCGCTAGCTTATACTATTCCGAACGACGCACAGGACCTAGGAAAGGGGGAGGTTGACACTGACCACCCCGCCGCTCATATCGGATACAGCACTGTGTATCTGCATGGGCCGCCAGTCAGCATGGTGCCCACTCGGGATCAAACTGCCCCCAGATCAAGGGGCAAAAGATTCTGGGTCCGGTATATTCATTGGATCATGCTTTACGTTACACTCGTCTTGGTTATTCTCTTCACTTTCAAGGATTTATGCAATGTCGCGCGATTGGTAAGTCTGTCGACCGTGGATCTCTTAATAGTATTAAAGTCAGTACTAACGATTCCGCTTTCCCGACTAGGTTCGCAGCATCTTTAATGCCGGCCATTCTGGAACTGTGAACGTTGTTGACGACTACGAATTAGTACGCCTGCCTCATCGCTGCGCTGATGTCGTTGCATGGAAGCATATCAATGCTCCCGCCGACGGACTTCGTGGCTATGTGCACATCGCTCAGGCGAGCGTGGAGCTCCCTATCTCATCTGAACTTCTCTACTTCGCGAGCCGTGGATACTTAAGTAACGGTGCCGTCGAATTCGTTGCTTCCGATGTACAGGATGCGGACTACGCCGGCGTTGATATCACGTTCCGCTACGACGATGAAGAGCTATTGGACCTGCTCCATATATGTCGTCTACACCGTGAGGGGGAACAGAACGGTGTTGGTATCTTTGTGCGTACTATTCTATGCGCAGCTGGGAGCTATCGGTTGACAGCGGTTTTTATAGAGCCCTGGATGGACACACCCAAAGGATTACCACTCGAACGTGAAGATCGTGGTGAATCTCCCGCCCTCTGCAAATATCAAGGCTCTCGAGACCCACCTTCCCCATTTCTCGCACAATGTCGGTGACTTCCGCAACTCTGTGATTTTTGGGTCTGCAACGTTGATCACTTCGGACCAACCCATCACTGCGAAGGTAGGATTGAAAGTTATTCAGGGTGGTGGGAATGTACTCAGACATATTGTAGTTCTTGTCCGCCAACGCGACCCGTTTGCAAACCTCGAATGCGCACGTATCTGGTGTATTCAACTCCACCCAGTCCATTGACATTATCACGTCTAACGCCGCCATCGACGGAGAGTTCAACCTCTACAATGACGAACGCCTGGGTTTCAGCAGACCGAACCGTATGAACCTCGAGACCAGCAATGCGTACGTAGTATGTTACATCCCGACGAGCTACAAAATTCTGATATTTGTCCATTACAGTCGTATCAACGCGGATATTTCTCTCGCTCATACTTTCGCGAACCACACTGGAGGTCTCTTCGGCGTTAGAACGGTCACTTCTAATGCTAAGCTCGATGTCAAATTCAACGCTGCTCCCGTCCTGTCGCATCTCGTCTACAGGGGCAGGACTACCAACGGACAGGCCACTGCGACTCTTCACGAGACCTTCGAAGGCACCTTCACCGAGTCCACTAGCCGGTGGTTTGAGGCAGGCGTGCACGTCGATGAGACGAAGGAAGATCCGGCTGGTCGAGGAAGGCGGAGGCACGTGTCTGATCGCGGTACCCAGCATGGACACGCTGAGGGAAAGGTTGTTTGGGGTGGATCTGAAAGTCAGAGAAGGATGAGTTACGCAGAGCTGACCACTACCAACGCGCCTGCTCACCTTTATTTGTAAGGTGCTGTTGGACTCTAGCTTGCCCTCATACGCTTTCAGCTGCGTTAAGTCTTTATCTAGGTCATTATACGTCTCTTCGTGGCTCAGGCTTTTTTTTTCATCTGTGGGGCAGGCTGGTTTACATCTTTAAGGTGTCTCGGACCCGTTGTTGGGACTCTATATGGTGTTGTAATATTAGTTCATTGAAATATACTGCTTTTCGGAGCGCTATCTAGGAACACGGTACGAAAGCTCCTTTCAGCTGATTGAAATCTGAACAAGCTGAAAATCATTCAAGCCCGAACCCTTTCGCAGCATTAATCAATTGAGATTTCAGCCGTAGGGTGAGAAAGTTACTACCACATAGTAGAAATACTTACGTGGGTCAGCATTTGCGGCCCTAATGATATTTTTTCACTATCATCCGCCGAATTCAGACTGCCAAATATGTCACTTGGTGTAGCGCCGTCTGTCTTCATCTTCCCGCGTAAGTGATCAACTGGATGCAACAGTAGCAACGACGTCCGACTGTCAACTTATCTTCCAAAGACATACACGACTTTGGACATTCAGAGTCGACGGAGTGCAATGCTCGTACTGAATGTGCACGAACATGAATATGTTGGCCCTGGTTGGTCATACGAAAATTCGTGGGACAAATAGAGTAGGCGCCCAAACTTGAACCTCATATCACGTGGTTTCAGGAGTAGAAGAAGGCGGGTCTGCCTTGCTTGTGTCCGACATCTTCACCGTTCGCCCCCCACCACCACCGCTGACAACCTCCACCGCATTCTTTCGCTGCAATGTCGCAAAGCGGCCGGGATACCTTGGCAAGCTCCAGTATGTCCAAGATATCTCTGAGAGACCAGGAATGTTGCTGATCAGGTTGGGTATCCATGTAAATAGCCGCTCCAACTGCTGCTGCAAGCTCAGAACTGCGCCATGTTACCTCGAACACGAACCTAGCAGCACCGACAAAAGAGAATAGGTTGTCAAAGCGTACATCGCAACACCTCCGCACACACCCAACAGGTACCAAGTCACCCGCATCAATACCCTCATCACCAACCTCTGTGTAAGTCTGAAAATTCTTGTAGCTAGCGTAAAGCACGCTGATCGTCGAGCAGGCACTCTTCATCTTCCGCTATATTTGAGAGGGACATTGAGCCACTCACGCCATCTCCGCTACTCACACACACCACCGACCCACACCGCATACCTCGCGGGAAGCTCACAGAGCAGCTCGATCAGTCTGTTCCAACAGTACTTGATAGCGCAGCAGAGGCTCTCACTCTGGACATAGATGATAAGGAAGGTATGGACGCGATATCTATTGTCGCACCTGTGCCTTTCGAGCTTCATGGTGGAGGCAGCGGCTTTACCTCGCCCATCTCCCAGATGAGCAGTCGAAGCCCTAGCCCAAACGGGATTTCAAACAGACGTAGCGTTCTCCTCAATCTTCCTTCTCCTAGCCCAAGTTTTACTTTGCCTTTGCCATTGCCTTTGCCATTGCAATCACAAACATCACAAGGTCCTTTGGCTCCCACCGCATCGCCTTCCCGGCCAACAATCCAGACGAGCTCCCCCCCTACTGCGTCCGCTATCGTGGCGGCCGCCTCCGCGACAGAGGACAGCTCTCCTACTACCGCCACAGCGCACGAATATCCATTGCCTGCGCTCTCAGGCAGCTCATCTCCGGGCGTTGCAACACCGACGACGGGCGTCACACTCTCTTCCCACGTACCTCCGTCTCCCAGTTCTAAACGGCTCTCTTTCATTTCTTACACCGACTTGTTGACATCTGCGCCTGCATCGACACTTCCACTTTCAAGTCTTACGCTCAGTGCCCAGGCGAACGAACCACCTCCTCACCTCCCGAGCGTCATCGGGATCCCCCAGGCACAGGCGCAGGGTCTGGCATCGTCTGCCGCAAGCATCCACGGATCCATATCCGCGAGCGCGTGGGTCACAGAACGGGATCCTGCTGCTGATCTCGTGAGCGATCAGGGCGGTGAATGGCAACGTGAAGGCCTGGGACGAGGACTCGAGGAACGACTTGAGGCTCTCATGTCCCATGATGTTCCTCAACAATCGCCACCCCAGCAACCTCTCAAGGCCTAATCCACTCTATCCGTGGATTCTTTGACTCGTGTGACTACGCGTCACATGTTCTGTGATATCATTGGGTTCTTTCGATCTTTATGTGTACGACGAATGTGATGGTCTCCCTTCTTCCTCGTTCTCCGACTCTTCGCAAATATTTATCGACCCTTTCGTGGACCCATGTCCGTCGCTGCTCCTCAGTCTTCCTTATAACACCAGAAATCCAACCAATCAAACACAGTAATCAATAAACCAATCGACAACAATGTTATCAACACTCTTCTCGAATCTTGCTCGGCTCCCCGGACATACCCTACCTCCTATGTTAAATGTACTATCATACGACCTTTCTGGACGTCTTCAATATCGCCAACGTTCCAAATTTAATTCCCTCTACCTATCTACCTCATGGCCTTTCACCCCCTTTTTTCCTCCTCCTTCTCATGAGCAGTGCTTCTGCCTTCTTCGATCATGTCTCGCACGTAGTAGTTGTCATCTCCCCATGCGTCTACCCAACCGTTCTTCCGTTCGTCAACTACGGCATGACTTGTTTTCGCGAAGCCCGTAACGACGATCATGACAAAGTTTACTCCTATTACTCTCCTCCTTTTGTACATGTAGAACTGCTAGAATATAACCCCCCAAATATTGAATGTACGAATTCATTATCCACGGATACAACGTAAATTGGAGTGCAATCGTCGGGTTTGTCTTCAAGGTTCGTTCGTGTTTCCACACAATATCCAACACTTTTTAAATCCAGTTCATCGATCTGCAAAAATATTTAACACATTCTCTGGGGTTTCTGCTGATCAAGCACAGTGCATGGTATGAAAGACAAGTTTGAGGTATCGGTACCGGTATCAAAAGTAGGCTCGAATCAAAGGAATGGCTAGAATTCGTTATCGGCAGCACAAGATGGTGGTGTTGGTGGTGAAAGAATAAATCAGTGTGAAAAGCTGAGCTCTACGGTATTAGGGTAGGTATCAATACATCATCGAGTTTAGGACTGAGTATAACCCGAGTGTGCAACACGGAACGAGTAATAGGAAAATAGAAGGCCAAAAACGTATCAAAGTGTCCCCGATATTTACTTTATGCAAGATAGATAAAAGGTTCGGAGTGGAAAAGTCTGCGTATGCATGCCAGTGGTGCGACGGAATAGGTGCGGAAGAAAGTGGTGGCATGGGCAAGTATGGTGGGAAGGTGAGAAGAGGGGGGGAGGGAGTAATCAAGGGAGGCATGACAAATCCAGGAACTGTCGGCAAATAAGGTGGCCAACAGTAATGTCGGGATAGAGGGCAAAAGACCATGAATACGTGTAACTGCTAAAGTCCAATTGTACGAGAAAATGGCGGAGGGACGATAAAAACGATAGTATGAAGATAGGTGAGTTTACATTTGTGAAAGAGAGACAAGAGCACTAGCATCCAGACTAAAAGACAGGTTAGCACATTCGTATCGCATGTGAGATAGGATCCACATACTAATGACTGCTTCGGCCATGAGTACCCAGCAGCCGCAGCTGAGAGGCCACTCGGTACTTTGGTCCAGTACGAGATGTTCGGGTCTATAGACGCAATTAAGTGATTGAGTACCAATATTCCAGTGTGATGCAGCAAGAACATACTCGTATAAGCATCCATGTGTCTATCGATGTAATCGGCCGTTGGGAATCGAGTGGGGCTACAGCCGATATTCGTCTGTCCCTTCCTCTGATATACTCGAACATAATCTACTCGCATCTCGGCGGGGAAGGTCATGGTCGACGTATCAATCTTCTGCCAATTCGCTGTCCAGACAGCGTTAGTTCACGAGAAGTCCGTGATATCTGAAATACACGTACGTGATATACCCAAGTTGAGGACAATTGACTATCACGAAGTAAAAGATATTAAATGAGTGTTCACAGGTATACATGAGGACACTCACCATTGGTTCTTCAGGGATTCGTCTCTGGCCAACCATGGATCCACCCTGACCCTGATCGGGACCCACAGCACTTGCTCCTATCCTGTAAGAAGGTTGACCATTCGATTGCCACGTAATGAAGCCGTCTTCCGGCTTATCGGGATTTGCCCAGTATTCGAAGCCTGCATAGTCTATTTAGTAGTGCTCATATAAGATAATAAATCGCAGATACCTAGTGTCCTGTATGTTTGACTTGTAGTCTGGAACATCTCATCAGGGAGATTCGTCAAACTTGACAGAGCCTGTTGACTGTGATATGATTACAATTGAGCTTCCACCATATTCAAACCAAGTATCATTCACACTCACACTGCAGATCCTCTATCCAAAATGGAAAGTGTTAGCAATCTTCCCCACTGTGCTTTAGGCAGACGAACCTGTATCCGTTAGGCTTCGTAATATCAGGCGTAAAGATATTGAATGCATCAGTGGTGTCGTTGACGTAAAGATAGTCGTGAGTAAAGGGAGCGAATTGCGCAGATTGCGAGACAACTTGGCCGGTACCGCCCGTCTTGTTGTGTTCAACTTCGAGAATATCGATTTCGGGTGCGCCACGACCTACGGAGACATCTGGTCCAGGATGGTCCTCGCCAGAACACGTGCATGCACTAGTACAAAAAGGGAAAGTTCTACATGAAGGATAGGCTAGAAGGTGTGATATTTTCACTTACGACAATCGTTGCCCGGGAAGCCAAGACAGCTCGAAGTTGTACTTCGATCTTGAGGCGTCCGAATGCAATGCCGCTTCAGGACCAGTACCGTTAAGATACGTCTGATTGGGGAGAATTCCGATATCGCACTCGTTATAGCTGGAGAAGATGAAACGCTCAGTTTCCCGTATGTGACAACATGTCTGCCTGCCTGCTCACGTGTATGGCCATACTCCGTCTGTTGTAGCACCGTATCCTGGTCGTGCTAAATTCCCCATAGTCCAAGCACCTGCCCACTGCAAAACTAATTAATTCGGGGCAAGAAATCGTGAGACGACGACGTACGTATCCAAAGGCCTCAGGGCCGCCAGGCAAAGTGAGAGATACCTCTATATACCCACTGCTAAAACAGAACTTATTCCAGCTCTGAAGCATTCCGCTCCGATACGGCAGTTCGTGATTTGTCGTCTGGTCGGCTACTTGCTCCATCAAAATTCGCAAGTAGCCATTCTGCGTTGTGATCTGCTTCGGGTCGTACCATTCTTGATCTGCTGTTGAGCCATACCAGATATCGGCTGCTTCCCAAAATGGATCGTCTCCAGGATAGAACGTCCGTCCGTCGGTGTTGAACTCGTCAGAAAATACAAGCTCGTATTCTTGCCCGTCGAAACCAGTTCTACTTTTTGCGCTATCAGGCGTTTCTGGGTCTATCACCTCTGGCATGGAAGCCCTATGCGAACACGACATAAGCTCTGGCGATAAGCACCTGAAGCGAACAAGGGAACTCACAGTATTTTCGGCACGTTGTCCACACCGCCCGACGTTCCCGTCGAATTCGTCCGTGTGTTGCCGTCGAGTACAAAGACCCCCCCGTTGTTACGAATGAACGTGATGACAGGGTAGAGAACAAAGAGGCAAAGGAGGCCACCGATGAGGAGCACCAGTACACCCAGGTTGAGGAAACCTCGTGTCGAACAACTGCAGCCGCCGCCATCCTCTCCAAACCCACCCTTCTCTGCGGGGTCATCGTCGTCAACCTCATCTTTACTGTCCAGATCAGGGTCGTAAGCATAAGGTACGAAGCCCGATCGCGGACGCATGGCGCCAGAGGGATACTTCGAGTCCGACGACAGAGAGAAAATTGAATCGCCTGACGAGGATACGACAGAATCTCTTTGCAGCAGTGCCTTTGGGGGTAGCAGGTAGTCATTGTCATAGTCTCCGGCAAGCCGATAAAGCACCATAGACCCTCGCTGAGTAGCATTGATGTCTGCCGTCAGAGCTTGCGACTCTTCCGACGCGATGCGGTTGAAGTGGGCGCTGCCTCTTGAGGCAGGTCGCGAGCGTATGGTGATGCCGTGCGTGGCATTCGGGTTCAACGGCGACGAAACGAAATTGGAGGCAGAAAATGAACGAGTGGGCGGTTTTGACGATGGAGAATCTGGGGCGAGAAGTGGTTGGTCGAAGTTTGAGGTCGTCGGTGTCCTGGTGTGGAAGGTGTCGTCGGGGCTGCTCGAGCCACTCGGGATGGTTTCACCGCCATCGTGTGATGTTGGCCATGGAGCAGACATCGAGCCGGGGATGTCCAAAACGATGAGCGGGGGTCGAAGGAGAGTGATGAGGAAACGAAACCGGCCAGGGGACTAAAGCCCGCACTCTGCAAGGTGAGAGAGAACGTGACGCCTCCGTGACAGGAGTAACGAGCATCACGTCACAAGCGCCCTAAACACAGCCTAGAGCGCTGTTACGCGTGACATCGAGGGTTTCGAAAATATTATAAATCAGCTCTCTGATTCTCTCATGTGTCTTCACCAGCATGTGCTCAAGGAATCATCTTCAAAGACTTGTATCGCTACGGTTCAAATTCGCGAATAGGAAGAACGAACTAGTCTATGTAGGCAAAGCGTACGGGGCACTCCGAGAGCGCTCGGTTTCTGTTCATCAGTCTTGTAAAGTTGAGTCCTAGCCACTTTGCACATCTGTCAGTAGGGAGAAAATCCGACACTCCTGCTGCGCAAGACCGACGAATCGAGTGAAGAGTCTAACTCCATGGGGGTCTCCCGTGCTCGTACTGTGCTTGTAGATTCCCTTTATCTTAGGGATGTCCACGGGCTACGATGCTTCTCGTGTGAGAAAACGAGCATCGAAGGCTCCTCGCCCTCACTACACACATTGCCTGATGGTAAGTTCATGGCTTATCATAAAAATAAAGGGCATGTCGACGTACTTTCAGAGTTCATGCCAAGCCATCTACGCGCGTCGTGCACGCCGATTCGATTAGGCTTACTCGCAGTCCGGCTCGGAAGGCATTGAAACGGCCCTCAAAGGTAACCCCGTAACCGATCTTCGCTCTCCGCTCTTAGACCTCGTAAGGTCAATTGACGATGATGTGACATAAATGCACCCGACGCCCGAGTGTGTATTGTAACAGGCTAGATTAGTGGCGGTTATCATCAGGGGAAAAGTGGATTTCTCTGTGCTCACCACCATCAAGGACTTGACTGTTGACTAACTTGTACGATCTAGTTGGCGTGTCATTCAGCGGGCTGCGCTGGGTAGGCAGTGTAGCTTGTCATATACGTTATCTTTGGAAACGCACAACATCCATTATTTCCGAGATTATGCCCCCCTAATACGCACACGAGACCTGACATCGCGCATAATGCGGCAAAGCTTGTATCGTGCGAATGGGAGTTTGAATCACGCATGAGCACATTCTCCAGCAGCATCAAAGATAGGACTCACCGGTTCAATTCACCATTTCTCCAGTTTGTTCACGTTATTGAAGCAAAGGAGAGGAACAAGGGGTCATATCGGAAGCACGGAGCTAATAGGATATAAAATCATTCATTGAGACGTGCGACGAGTTGCGACATCCTTGAGAAGATACACATTACAACAGCTCGCGGATAGCGAGCTTGTGAGAATCCTAACTTGACTCTGTGAACCGTTGTCAATGCTGCTTAATCACCAAATGCTACAATATTAATTGATAATACCTGCTGAAGCACTTTCGGCTTGGTTTCCAGGATTCACCGCCTCGTATTCACCCTCCTCCTCCTCCTCACTATCCTCATCATCTGTTAGAAAGAACCAACAAGGGCCCTTGCCTTGTGGAGGCAAGCCCAGCCTAGTCCTTACGAGCTTGAAGTCCAAATCATTCCTGCACCTCGGTAGCTCCATGGTCTCATTCTCAAACTCCTCTTCTTCTTCCCGCAGTTCGGCTTTTCGCCCGTACTCTGGCCCTTCCGGTGACTTCTCATACGCACGATCCACGAGCGCCTCTAGAGCGAACATGATCTCGCCGCCTGCGTCGAAGAACGGCTGGGTCTCTGCATTCGCAAGGCCAAGTTGGGATTCGATGGCAGAATGGGTTGGAATACAGGAGGCGTCTGCGGTATCTTGGAGAAGGATAAGATGGATAGCTTCAATCACGCGCATATATGCTTTGTAGAATGACAAAGTCATCTTTTGTTGAAACTCTGTGGGGATATAGTGTAGGGAGGTGTCGCCGAAAATGCACCAGTCTGGGATGAGTTCGTTTGGCCCGAGATCCGTTAGGTCCTCTTCGAGGATCGTGTTCGAGACGAATCGCAGGAAGTCTACCTCTCCTACAACGGTCTAGTTTAATATTCGTTCTCGCTACACTTTGTCCGTCGTAGCATCCAAGCGTACCTTCGAGTCGCTCCTTCATCCGAGGCGAAAACCACCCGTCGATGCAATTACCGCATGTACACCCTTCGTTCCCACTCTCTGGTGCTGTAGTAAGATTTTTCACGTCGGCCATTCTGTTTTGTACGCGCAACGTTGAACGTCGGTGTACAAGACTTGGTTTGTTCGCATTTACAGTTCGAAGATCTTGGAGGGTCAGGCGAGAGAGCTATCGGGGCGCTAATTCACGTCTGTGGTCGATCAATAACCACGATGCACTGAACGACGAGCGACAGTGGATTTACACCGACAACGGTCGTAAAGGTCGGTGTATAGAAAGAAAATTATAGAGGTAAATGTCGTCTCTCACTCTCACGTATTTTCGGTTTTGCTAACGTTATTTATGATTGCCAGTATTCAGTGTAGTGACACATACTATGCCGTCGCCCAATGACCGAGGCTCTGCGCTGTACATTTGTTGTTCAATAAAATTCGTACAACGGGTTACGACATCGAACCAGGTCCGGCCTAACTCGATTCTGGTGAGTTATGTTTCGGCAGCAATATTTATTGACTCACGCCCTGCCATGGCCTTTTCAATTTCCGGCAGAGCAAAGTGTGATCTGATGGTAAGTCTTGTTGTGAACTGAGCGGTGTGCTTCGGATTCCAGGTCCCGAAATGTAATCTCTACTTAGTAGGATAGGGACACACAGGACATCTAAATCGGCAGGTACTTGTTTTTCGTTGGTTAACTCTGCCTTGGACCTCAACTCTTCTTCTCCAGAATCACCATCCGTAGGACCACGCAGCATCATGGCGGAACGCGTTTGGGTCATCACTGGTACAAGTTCTGGCTTAGGACTGGCCATGGCTAAATACATGCTGTCTCAAGGGGACAAGGTGCGCACGAATCTTGCAATGCACACGCCACACCAGCGTTTAAAGAGTAAATCCTCGTGCCTACTAGGTTATTGCAACCGTACGATCCCTCGAGAAATTTCCTTCAGTATTGGAAGAGGGAGGCGCGAAACCTCTTATCGTCGATTTCAACAACTCAGACGACGAGGTCATCTGTGCTGCCAAAACTGCTATAGAGTTTTACGGACGTGTTGACGTCTTGGTCAATAATGTGGGAGGTAATTCTGGCGTAGGACCCGTAGAAGAGATTTCGTATGCATACATAACAAATCTACCTCGGAAACTGACATTGACATTCAAGCCTAGGATGGATGATATCAGATCCCAATTTCAAACAAACCTCTTCGGCCCAATCGCATTCTCTAAACCTTTCATCACCCACTTTCGCACCCGCCGCGCAGGGCATGTTCTCAACCTCTCCTCTCTCTCCTCCATGCTATCCCACCCGTCCTTCGCCGCATATACCGGTAGCAAAGCCGGCTTGGACTCCTTCACAGACGCACTTGCAGCTGAACTGGCACCATTTGGTGTACGTGTACATCTAGTCCTCCCAGGCTATTTCCCTACAAACATCTTCGTCTCTCACCCACACTTCAAAACCACCGACACAACCCCCGGACCAACAGAGATGCCGGTAGCAGAGGGTCTTTCCCAGGTGTACACAGAAGAAAGCCAAGGATGGAACTTAATCAATACGTTGCCCAGGAACGCCCAGGCGAGAGGGTGGATGGGAGATATGGACAAGTTTGCGACGAGGATCTATGAAATTGTGACGGATACTGGGATGGCAAAGGAACTAGGGATCAACGACGAGCCGTGGCTTAGGGTACCAATGGGTTCAGACTGCGGGTTCCTCGTCCAAAGCAAGCTGAATGGTATCCTGGATAATTTCAAGGCTACCGAACCATTTTGGCGGTCTACAGACGTGTATCAAAATCAAAAGCAATAGTACATAGTGAACATCAATTCTCTCGGTGGCATACCGAGATGGAGAGAAGTTACAAAAGTCACAAGCCATTTCGTATCGTGCATAGCATTGTATGTAGTGTTAGTACTAGTACGTGATGCTCGCCCATATCAACGCTAATGTATCCACGCCCTCTTCAGCTTATCCCACTCTTGCAACTCGAACGCCTTGGGCAAGTTCTTCCATGCCTGCGCATAATTTGCCTTCATATTCTTTGCGATAATTTCGGCTGAAGGCAGCGTAGTCCGCGTGGCCTGTGAATAAGCGTTCGCAGGCCACGACTCAGCGGTCCTCAGCGGATCCACCCAACTATCAGGTCCGTCAGATCCTTGAGCCCAACCTTCCAGGATGTTCCAGCTATCCTGGACAATATTGGTCCCGCCGGCGTTGAGGACAGAGCGTCGTCCGGAGCATGGATACGTGATACGTGCTTTAGTCACAACCTTGTTCTTCATCCCTCGCGCGTAGTTCGATATTTGAGTACGAGCCTTGAGGATCTTTCTCTTGGACTCGTGGTCAAGGTGAAGGTACTCTCCGTTAGGTCTAGCCACGCCATCCATGATGTCGAATATGGAGTAGCTGCAGCACTCAAACATGGCAGAAGGAAGAAGCATATCCATCCCGGTCTTCTTCGCCACCGCGATGACGAGGAAAGGCAAAGCCGGCCCATAAGCCTGTACGAAGGGGGCATACTGTCTACGCCTGCTGCGAATCTCCCATTTCGCGAGGCTGGCAGGGTAGAGAGCGGTGAAGGCGGGGATGGAGCGTCGAAGGAGAACATCTGCCTCGTATTTGAGACTCATGTTGATCACGGCCAACACGATGGAGATGTCCTTGATCTTTGTGACATCTGTATAATACCTACAAACAATCAGTTAGCAATTTACAAGGTAATTTTTCTGCGTGGGAAGGTGCTCACTGAAGATCGGATAGAGCCTTTAAGAAATACCCCGCATCCTTCGCAGAGTCCCCCGGCAACAGTATGAGTGGACAATTCTCATACATCGGTTGCGTATCCGCCGAGGTCGCGTCAGGTTGAGGAAGAGATAGCATCGTTTGGAACTGGGCTGAATACTTCATTAACATGCCAGTATACACCTTGAAGAGTTTGTTCTCCGCTTGGAGGACACAGTTGCCGTCATCAAACCAGACATCAGTTGACCTTTCCAGTGGCAGCTGGTCTACTGCTGTCTGGTTTGAGATGTCATCGTGTGCTGGTTGCACAGTGTTTGTCGCTATAAATTAAGGGTAAGTTAGGATATGAATGCTGGACGACGAAACTCACCTGTGGTGTCTGAAGACATCGATAAGGTGAGAGAGTAAAGGCGCGGTCTCAGTGACACGTTGCCCCCAGGAGTGAATAAATATCATTCTCACGACTACTGTGTCATAGGACTACTGATCAAAGGACAAGCAAGAGTAAATACGTACCGATACCTTGATTAAACTAGAGCAAAGACATTTGAACGGCGAAGTGATGGAGTGCATTGTTATCCTAAATCCACACCGAAACAAGTCAAACAAACCAGTCCGAAACATACAAGAACCAAAATTTTGAATCCGACGATACAACACGAGCTAACGAACAAACATTAAGGAACATATATTTTGCATCTTACCGAATGATAACCTACCCGAAGTTAGTTACATACCGTCACTGACCATACTCTCCAGGCCCACGCTGTGCGCCAGGGGACGATTCGTTGTTATCGACATACGCGGAAATATAATCATACTCGTCTTCTTCTCCATGATCACCGTCTGGAGCGAAACTTTGCGGTCTGGCTGCACCCGAGACCGATCGAATTCGAGGATCCAACTGCCCGTTTGATCCAGGTACAGGGTTGGGAGCAGAGCTTAGTCTTGATATACCACTGTTAGCAGGTCCTAAACGAGGTGAGGGGCGAGGACTTCCAGGCAACCCACGTTTATTAATATTCAAAGGGCTGGTATCCGCTGATAGCTGGTTTCCATCTACGACCGGTGAAGTCGGGTTACGCAGCTGACGCTTGAAGGCTGCCGCGCTGATTGTGCGTACTCCTCCTGACGTCAACGATCCAGATCCGCTAGCAGAAGGGTGTTGGTAGAAAGGAGCTGGAGGAGGTAACGGGAATTCAGATGGTGTTCGGAAGGGGGTTTCTGCTGAGTTGAATGAGTGTGTAGGCGAAGTTCCGCGCAGGGAGATTGAGGTGGGTGGAGGCATGCTATGACTAACATCGCCTGTAGGTGACTGCGTCTCGTTGGCGGTCGGGGGAATTGATAAGCCGTGACTATTATCAGACGACGCAGTAGGAGAAACAGGATTGCTAGGCGCACGATCACGTTGGCGAACATAGGTAATTTCACGAGCAGAGAGCGTTGGCGAGACCGCAGAATCTTCTGGGATGCCACGACGAACGGGAGCGGGTATTGAGTGAGGTGAAGACGGGTACTCTGGCGCGTGCACGGGCTGGTCGTTAGAAGGTGGTGGCGAAACACCAGTGAACATAAGCGCATCCATTTCTCGGGCGATCTCACGTGCAGCAGCAGCATTGAGGGCTCTTTCCTCTTCCTCTTTCGCTGTTCCTGGAGGAGGGATATGTTGTGGCTCTTGGAACGAAGCCTGTGATACTTCGACATGATTGGCCGGGGGTGATGTGGGAGGTTGAGCCATAGTGCGCGGGGATTGTGGTGTAGGAGACATTGAGTGGACAGTTGTATCCGCTAAGCAGAATCGATGAGTCAAAAGGATGTAGTTTTTGTAATTAAGTTGTAGAATCACCTTGTTGTGCTGTGGAATACATTCCTTCTTTAGGGGTCTGGTCCGCACTTTGTGGATCGGGGTCGGAGTCGTTTTCAGACATTGCACCAAAGCGGATGTGGCGATCTCCTTGATTGACAGGGTGCTCCGAGGAGTGCGAACTATGATCCTCAAAATCCGCAGCTGCATAAGCCAGGTGTGCATCGTCGTCGTCATCGCTTGGCCCTCCATAAGATTTCTCCCCCAACTGGGCAGCAGAGTCTGCTGGATGTTCAGGAGTAGCTGTGTACCTTGGCGGCGGTGGGCCCCACTGCTCGTGTGAGTGATCGCTTGGAAGTTGTAGCTTGGGGTTCATATCTGGTAGCTGGTACTTCGGCTGTGGCTGTAGAGGCGCCTCTTGATCCGACGAAACCCAGTCCTGACCGAGTGCCTGCGCTATACTCGATGAAAAAGATACGCTCTCCCGCCTGTCGAGATCAATCGACGGTCCTCGTCCTCCAAGGCCTTGAGTGGCGCTGTGCACCGACCCCGGCCTGTCGGCCTGCTGATTTTGGAACTGAGGGGCGAAAGATGCGGGGGCTTTGCTTGGGAATGTAGCAAAGCGCGGGCCACGAGGGCCCCCGATGGGGGAGGTCGGCTGTGATGAATTCATATTGTCAAGGTTACGAAGAGATGCCGAACGAGGGGAAAACTGGGAGGAAGCTACTGGGTATGCACCAAACTCGTTAGCCTCCACTACGGATGACATAGCGGGGGAGGTGTAAAACTGTGAGGGTGGAGATCCAGGTTGTGAAGAGGGTCCTTGCTCCTTCCCAATGTATGGGTTCATACCAAACGATTCATCTGTTGCTTGACGTATGGGAGGGAGAGCAGTAAATTGTTGACTTGGGGATGTGAGCACCTGGCTCTGCCTCTTGTACATATCTGAAGGTGCTTCCGCAATGGAAGGAGTAGTTGACACAGAAGGTGAGCTGTAGACACCAGGCGCCGTTGGGTCGACTATGCCATGAATACTACCTAGCGGAGGAAGTTCTGAACCGGGAAGAGGGCGTATGCTGAGGGAATGAGGTCGCTGGCTTGGCTCAATAGAGAAGGTGACTGCATCGGTGGCTCGCTGGGCTTCTGTGATTACAAATTCTGTGCGGGCATGACCTTGATAGTATGGTCGCGGGAGTCCTGGTTCGGTCGGAGTGAGAGGAATCTCCTCAATGATAAGCTTGCCCATCTCGCCCACAATCTGTAAGGATGCGTCAGATAGCTCACAGTAGCTGTATTGGCGCACTCACCATCCCCTTGCTAGAGCATTCCATAAGTGCACCGAACTTAAGACCCATCCAATACTTCGCCGTTGATCGTTTGAAATCGCCTAAACTGGCTTCTTCATTCAAGATTTCGGTATCCAACCCGCGGATTTCTTCACGGAGTTTGTTCAGACTATCGGCTTGCGACTGGAAATTCTTATTCTCTGCACTCATTTTGCCCAATTTCCTGTCCGCTGTATCGGCCTTGCTAACAAGGCTCTTCCGTCTTCGTTTAACCTCGTCCAAATTCTCCTCGCGTGTTCGCACGGCTTTCATCTGCTCTCTAACCTTGGCTTCATGCATCGAAAAGTGGCCCAGTGCAGTCGCAAAATGCAACAGCAAAGTAGTTGACGCATTGAGCGTGTCCTAAGATTGTTGAGTTTATCATTAAAGGGGGGTGTATGCGTAGCCAGAGGAATTACTCACACCAAGGTCGTCTCCCTCGCCCTGTCCCCAAAGCCTCAAACATTCCGCGGCTTTTCCTACGTCGTTGGAGAGTTTCTGTAACCTAGTCGCATAAAATCACTTCAGATGACAATTGTCAATACAGACCGCCTGACGTACGTCTGCATAACCGTCTTCTCGGCATTGATCAGTTCTTGCAAAGCCTTCAAGTCCTTGTTGAACGTCGAGAGACTTGGGAGGGTCGAGTTGTGTGCAATCCTTGTCGTCGCTGACCGAAACATTTTCGTCCTTATTGCCCAGTAAGCTTGTTGGTGGTGGTGGAGTACATGCAACCTTGTCCGGATACTAAGTAAGGCGGCGGCTGCGGCACTGTGCACCCGACTCCGCTCTATTTTGGAGCTGATGATCCGCTCAGTGGAGGAAGATTGGCGCTCCGAGACCGATATCACCGAGTGTGAGCTTCCACCAGGACATCCTCATGTAACCAGGTACTGAACAGTACTATGGAGGCCTGAGGTACCGTTTTACAACAGAAATTAATATTAACCAACGAATACATTCAGTAGTGTGTATGTGCTTGTTCTACAGCTTCGCCCGCTTAATATCTGTTGATCTCCAGATAGGCTCAATAGCCTGATGGTTCTCAATGGCAGCCTTGAGGCTACTCGATATACCTTCTCCGCTATCTGAGCCCAACGGTATCCTTAGCCTAGGCCGCTCGTTGACTTCCAGTTCCCTAGCCATTCCAGTGTCCGTCACAACCTCATATACTCGTCTAGCCAACACGTCAACATCCCCAACACGACCCGTAGCTTCTCCCATCCTAGGCATGATATTCAACACGTTGTAGCCTTGCGCTGTGTCCGTATATATCTTCGATAACCCGGGTGCCACGGGAACGTGTTGCAGACTCGCATTTCCAGGTGTGTAATTTGGATGTGTGACAAAGATGTTGGTAGGAAAATAGCCTGGCTCAATGATATGCACCCGTACACCAAACATGGAGACTTCCTTAGCGAGCGATTCCGAGAAAGAGTCTATCGCGGACTTGCTGGCGCAATAAGCTCCCAGCGACGGATGGTTCATGTGCGATGCCATGGATGAGATATTGATGATGTGTCCAGAGCGACGAACACGGAAATGAGCGATGAAGGGCTGTGTAAAGGCAACGATTCCGAAAAGATTCTCTTGAAATTGTCGTCTGATATTGTCTAGTCTACCACTGTGTTAGTGTTCAGCTCACAACATGTCAGACCTTGTCACTCACTTGAGTTCCTCTACAGGCCCAATAGCGCTATTAGTCCCGGCGTTGTTTACGAGGACGTCAACCCGACCATAAATTCGAATCGCACTCTCTGCTGCTTGCTTGAGGGTTTCATCAGAGTCGTTTAGATCGAGGACAATGGGCTGGGCGGAAAAGTCTTTCAAAGAGGCTGGGAATTTTTCCAGTGATCTAACCGTTCCAATGACCTGCCTCCTACGTCAATCAATCTGGATAATTACCACTTAAACTAGTGGAAGTTTACTCACTTTGTCCCCTTGGGCCAATGCGTATCTTGCTATGGCCAGGCCAAATCCGGAATTCGTGCCTGTTATCACCCAAACACGTTCTGGCATGTCGAATGGATAGAGTGACTCGGAGAGGGACGAATCCAAGGCATAGCGTGCGCGTTATATAAGTACGTGGCTTCACAGAACTCTGGCTTGCTCTGTGTGAACATTCATTGCACCGCTCTATACGCCGAAGGTAAGAATACCCGCTGTGTAAGCGTAGGACCCACCAAGCTCGGGACATGTCCGAGCCATACTCCCATGTAAATATACGTTCTTCTCTTCTCCCGACGATCACTGCAACGCGTACACATGCCGCGAAAGAACCCCGCTTGGAAAAAAATAGGTGTGAGGCTGAATTACTAAACCGCTGAGGCGTGTGAGTAACGACTTCTCCGTAAGAACATTTGCGAAACCCACCTGGTTTGAAACCACCTCGTGCGGGTTTAGTCGAAGCGGCCTAGTGTGTAGACTATCTGCCAAGAATTCTCCGAACAACGGCATAGAGGGGCATAAAATGTACGCACAGATACGTAGTGGCGTAGGCAGCAGAAACCGTGTTCAGTACATATGCAGAAGTTAAACCTTGAGCTTGAGGTTTTGCCGCGCTACCGTGTGGGGCTGATGGTCGAGCCCCGAGGCTGGTCACCGTGACCAAAGTTTTCACCAATCACAAATTAGAGCACTATGGAACGGTTATATCAAAGCTGTGCGAAATAGAACGTCAATCGTATTCATGCCTCACATTACGTTCTGTCAGCCTACCTTGAGACGTAAAGGCGCTTGAGAGTATCTCGGATATCGCAATCCGTTATGCGGTAAGGTGCGTATCACCTACTACTCTGTGGCAGTGAATATAAGTTTAACTTGGAGTGATTACACTACTCACTACACTTCCGTCACTATTGGATTGAATGCGATTTGGGAAATTCAACTGTGCACAAATCATTTGGTTATTCAGTTTCATTGACGAGGTGTGATATGCAACGACGCACCCAAGTAACTCTGCTTAAGCAGAGCAAAATCGTGAGTCCCCGAACAAGGCGTACCCCTACTAGACAAAAAATTATTGAGGTAGTAATCCAGCGACACCTTGCTCACAGAGCAGTGATATGGATTGAACATTAGCTTCAGTTACTCGGATGCTTAGACCCACCTCTATTCACGGCGGGAAAGAATCCAGTAGCCAAATGCCGAGAAAACATATTTCGAGTCAGACAAGCAAGTCCAAGGTCCGGATCCATCCAAGTCCAAAGTAAAGATACACCGTTAGAAGTCTATGTAAAGGTGCGAGTGTGAACATCTGTGAACAAATGCGTGGGTGAGGGAAGTTGAAAATGCAGGCTGAAAGTGAGGCTAAATGTAGTGAAATGCCGATGAAATTTAGAATGAAAGCAGTGGGACACAGAAAGAAAATTATGCGGTGTGCGTCCAAGGAATTATGATGTCGTGAGCGAATAGTTACTACCGGTGGGTAACAGTGTGGTGTAGCGAGAAGCAACAGTTGAAAGGGATGCGTGTGGTAATGCAGATGCGACAATGCAAGATGCGATATAATGCAAGATGACAATAAATGTGCACTGTAAGTGGGAGAACGCAACAATAAGTACGATCACAACCCAGATGGAGAGCAGGTAAATGTCGAATGTGCGGGTGAGACGTGGTAGAATGCGGATCTGGGGGAAAGCTTGATGGGAAAACGGATAATCCCTTCTATACTGCATGGCCTATGAAGCTATCCTTTTCTTTCGCAGGTGTCACTGGGGATGCTGGTCTATGGTCATCGGCAACGCTCGTGGATGCGCTCGAAATTAGTACCCTCGGGACGGATGAAGATGACGACGATGTCTCAGACATTGTCCCTTTCTTCTCCTTCTCGGAAACAGAGGTACCTCTAACGGTCTCGTCATCGGGGATTTCTTGAGGTTCGGACTCCGATGACATGCGCGAGGATAGGATGTAGTCCTTACGGCCAGGATAGAATGCCTGCTTAAACATGTAGTGTTGAGCGACTGCAAAGATGGGACTGGCGAAGGTACAATCAGGTCAAGCTTTTGCAATAGCATATATGATACGCTTACATCAAACCAAGAGATGCCGCCATAATGATAATGGTGACCAAAGGCGGATGCCAGCCACGGGTGGAGAAATACTAAGCACCGTCAGCTTCTCTGATGTATTATTGGAGAGCATTGCGTACCTCAACATGAGAGGAGTTTCTATCAAAAAGATAGCGGAGGCCCATACTCATTCCCGCTTGTTTCTTGATAATGAGGTCAATACCAAGACCTGTTAGGAATGTACCAACGGAAGCCGATGATAAAGTCTGACAGTGGGAGAGTAGTAGCTTAGCGAGTAATTTGCTAGAGAATATAGATAAGACAAACCATTGCTACTCTTGTGCTGAAGAGAACTACTATAAAGCTGATGGCACCAATGACTGTGATGATTCCCCAGTTCACTGCAAATGAATGGACGAGAAGATCCTCTCGGAAGAGAACTATGCGCGCGCCGATGGACATCCCACCGAGCCAGGTGAGGGCAGCCATTCCAGCTGCACGCCCGACCTTGAACATGCCCAGAAAAAACCCGAGGCCGAAGGCGACGAGTACAATAATCGTGATGAGGGTATCGGATACTCCGTCGGGGTTGGACGAATTGACAAAGGCAGCCCAGACTTGACAAACAACGCGTCAATACGATAGTCAATGAGAAATCTCACAAAACGTACTGCACACAAGCACAGAGAGGCCCACTCCATAACCAGTAGTCAATCGCCAGAAACGCAGTCCCGTAAGCAGCAAGGGTACACCGACTGCGAAGGAAAACACGAGCCAGACAATAGCACATGCGTCAAAATCAGTCCCTCCACCGTCGGTCCCATTTCCTTGTATAATCTCTGTTCCAGTATTTGGGTCGGTAACATTGACTATATGTCCAGAGTCGTCATAAGTGATGACCGGACCACGCCTCGACAGGTCTGTTGTCAAGAAGGGAGATGCTTGCACCACACCTGTGAAAGTCAAAAGAAGGCATATAGAACTAGCCAAGAGGGTAGAACATAATTTCTGCACCATTACTCTCTGTCGTGAAATGTGTAAGGATGTTACTGCATACGAGCCGGGAAGGTGGTAGTTATGAGCAGTGACGGGAATACGAAGATTCGGGGGGTGATGATGGTTGTTTCAAGGGAAGGGACGCGAATATGTTATCGCAAATAAGATATTCTGTAAAGACAGACAGAGGACGAAACCTGGAAGAAAGAAACCGGGACAGCAGACGACAGCCAGTCACCAAGTCGTAGGGAGGAGGAGGAGGAGGAGGTAAGTTGGTAAGCGCCCGATTGCCGCAAGTGATTAATAAAGTAATAAAAATAGCTTTTCGGCTATCACCGGACGCCACGGGGATGAAGTCCTCCCTATTTTGGTCATGCAACTTTGACAACTCTATACGGTCTGAACTCTAATACATCCCATAGACTACTATCAACTCTATTCCACTGAAGCAGGCACAGGAGTGGACACCCCAGAAGCAGGCTGAGAGGCAGTGGCAGTGCTCAAGCTGGGAGATACGACATCGGCATCTGCTGGGGCTTTCAGCAAGTAGTCACGGAAGAATGCTCTCCAATTCGCCTTGGAAGGAACAAAGTGGCCTGTGAATATCAGGGTCAACCATTTATCATAGAGAAACAAGTATTTAGCCGATTCTGACCTCCGTCATGGTATTCTACACGTTTGTTTGGCGTCACATCTAGCAATGTCTTGGAACGTTCTTCCACAACGATCACGTCGTTCCTGCCAATGACATGCAGGACAGGTGTCGAAATGCTTTCTCCGATAATAGATTGTGCAAGTGGGCTGTTGGGTTTAAATCCAGCTACTGCCACACAGAATTGACTGTTGACAGAAAGCGATCAATATCACGAAATGCTTATCAGCGACAGTAAGGCATAAAACCTACAATGGGGGATGTGGTGGCTTTCCGTCAACTAAGAAAGGAGGGAACGTTTCAGGGCGTTCAAGCTAGATTAACTCTAACTTAGAGATGACCAAAGACGGACGATCAAAGTCTTACTCACGAGCGCGGTAAGCCAGGCGGCCATACATGCTCCCTGACTGATTCGAAAAATCAGAACAAGTGACCTATAACAGAGAATGACGTTCTGCTCACCTGAACCCAAATATACCCTATGTACAGAGGACGGCTTATCATAAACAACATCATCGTGGCTCTGAACGAATATATCCCGTACATCATAATGGTCCTTACTCAAAATATCCCGCAACATGGCGAATGACTCTTCAGCACCGTTCGTCTTCGTTCTCTGTGCATCTGTCTTCCACCATGCACGAGGCTGTAGGGCAGGATCGTTCTCTGTTGATTCAGCCGCACCGAGCTCCTCGGGGGAGTTGAACGTTTCGGCCAGATCTGCGGGTGTGAGGACGTGTGGCGCATCTATGTACACTTTATATTCGGTTGTAAGAAGTTAGAGATGGGTTAATAAATCGGTAAAGAAGGAGTCGGACGCGTACCTAGCTCAACGCCTTTGCATGCCTTGCGCACAGCGCCCATCTAGGAGATGAATAAGTAGCACAAAATAATCAGCAGTTATTCTCGAGTCCCGTATTCTCCATTTGTCTACGCATTTGAGCAGATCGCCACTTACCCGCTTCTGTAGAATAGTCCCACTCTGCGCAAACCTGCATTCGTGATGATAGGCCAAATCAAACAACTATAATCAGCACGGCACCCTAACAGTTGTTTTGTATACGCACGAACTAACCCATGTAGTACAAGAATCTTCCTTGGTGCCATAATTATCCGCTCTATAGTCTATAACTCACAGCTAGTGATGATCGTAGAAAACAAGAAAGAGAGTCAAAATCAAAAAGTCCGATTCGCTGCTTTTGATTACCATAGACGCCGTAAAGTTCCAGCTCGGAGCCTTTGAAAAATCGCTTGCAAACCTGAGTCACGACTTGGCCGAGTGACGAGCTTCCACAAAATTCGTACAGAGCCGAATCAGCCAATTGCAATACATAGCTGCGGAAAAACCATGTCGATTTTCATGAAACGAGCAGTAAGGTCTATTCTAGCCTTCTAGACTCATTAGTACTTGCGTGTATGTTGGCATATGGCCGCTGGTATACAAGGGTAAAGTAATGTAAAAATATCCAGACACACGAAGAGGGAAATATGTGAAGTTGCAAGCGATCTATGCTATATCATCCCTGAAAGGCAGTGTCTGAAAGTTCCATCCCAAAGTTGGCCTTCGCGAACACTTTCATCGTTCTCTCTAGCTCATCCTCGAAGCCGTCGCTCGCAAGTCCAAACCAGCTTCTGACCCACTGCTTAAATCTCGTATAGTAGAACGCGGCATCTATCGTGAAAGTTGCAGCTAGGAATGTGAGGTATTTGGTGTATTCTCGGAGGCGTTGACGCGATGTGAGGTTGGGATTACGCGTGAGGGATTTGGAGGCCCATGAACCCGTTATGCGGATGCGGTTAACTGGGGAGCCAAACATTTGGTTGTTGCCTTGAACAATACTGCAAACGAACACACATCAGAAGGTAAGCAGGAGGGTTAAGAGAGGTCGAGCTCACCGCATGTTTCGTCCAATAAACACAAGCTCCTTCGGCATCTTATCCGTATCCGTCAAGAAACCCTGTAACCTCAGCTTTATCAATACACTCCTATCGTATTGGCTCATCGCGTCGAATTTCTCCCTCTCCTTCTGCCCACCAAATCTCACGGGTTTCATCAACGTCGCACTAGCAAACAAATCCGGGGTGCCAATGCCCCACGAATGAGCTACACTCGTGATGGTCTCAAAATCCATCATCATAAGAGCCTTCCATAGTGTAGCGTATTGCTGGCGGAAGGTTTCAGTGACGCGGACATAGAGACCGTGGTCTATCAAGACGAATTGAGGTTTTTGTGGTGCGGAGGGGTTGGGTCGGATAAGAATGTTGCCTGGGTGAGGGTCGCAGTGTACCCAACCCCAACTGAATATCTGGGCACTGAAAAGTTGTACCATCGTATCCAGGATCCATTTAGTGCCACCGCGAAGGGGAGAAGGATTGGGAGTAGCCCCCTCCCCCATGAGGGACTGGATGCCCTTCTTGTCGCTCAAACGGACGCCATCTATCCATTCGGCGACGAGTACCTTTTTGGTGGAGAGTTCGGGATAAACCTTTGGGATGTATACTTTGTCAGCGAGCAGAGGCTCGGACTTGATAAATTCCATGGTCTGGAGGGCATTACGAGCTTCTAACCGAAAGTCAAGCTCTCGTCGAAGATGGTCCGAAATAAAGCCTGTAAAGTGTCAAGTCACGGCAATGTACTTGAATTAAAGTACATACCTGCAACAAAGTATGCGGGCATATGGAAGAAATAATTCTCGTACAACCACATGACGATATGGAATGCACCCAGATCCCATTCGACTTGCGTGCTTATCGCAGGCTTTTGAACCTTCACCGCAACCCATTCTCCGTTACCATCCTCCGACTTGAGCTTCGCACGGTGTACCTGAGCAATACTCGCACTAGCCACAGCCTGCTCTTCAAATACTTCGAAGATACCGTTCGGACCTGCTGGTTCCATCCCATACTCGGCTTTCAGCACTGATTTTACAACGGAATAAGAAACCTGAGGCGCGTCATCAAAAAGTTTCGCGAACTTTTCTTGCAGAGGTTGAGGGAGGAGAGCCGCGTTGTTCCCTATGGCTTGGCCGATCTTAATATAGAGTCCGCCGTTGGTGGTCAAGAGGTCGTAAACCCTGTCTGCCACCCGCTGGTGTAGAGCAGGGATATCATCGCTCAGCTCGGGTCTAAAGTTGAGCTTGTAGTCTAACGCTATGAGTCCGCACTGTGTCGGTACAAACGTATCGTCAGAAGAACCCATTACCAGAGGTGTGTGTAGCGCACCGTCCATAGCGTCCGAACATTCCTCCCAATGGACGACTCGTTGTACTGTAAATCAACCGCATATATACTTCCAATAGCAAGACCCGTATATGCCGTCCTCCTAGCTAGTTTTCGTGACCATGGGTCCTTGGATTTTAACGGTGGCGGGGCGGAAGTCCGTGAGGATGCTCTGCGGAAGATGAGAGTTGACAGTGATTGCCCCCGCAGAGGACTTACAATTCGTAGCATTCGGCGACGACGAGTGTTGCTACGTTAATGGATGTAGTGGTTGTCGAGGGACATGTTGTAATATGACACAAAGCTGGAGGAAATTCGTTGGAGTGACGTTTCTCACCGGCTCGGTCACGGCGTAGGCATCATAAAAGCGGGGCGCGCATACATATATAGCCATTGAAATGTTGATCTACGACGCATATCTACGATTTATTGATGCGTGAACGGTGATAGTACCACTAGCTTAGTCAGCCTGAGTATAATAATATCATTGCTAGTTATAGGTATCAATTTCTCTCCCCCCGACCCCCCCGAAAAATACAGCACGGCTTTCATCAACACACGAGAGTACAAGCCAGATCGTTGCAGAGTAACCCAGCAGTCTTTTTTGCAGTTAACACGACCACCTAGCCTGATCACTGCGGCCACAACTTGGAGCCCTATAATAAGTTGAAGAGTTTCTCGAACCAACACTCGGAATAGGAACGCACTTGTGTGGGTT
Organism: Irpex rosettiformis; assembly: GCA_022160335.1. Classification (NCBI taxonomy): domain Eukaryota; kingdom Fungi; phylum Basidiomycota; class Agaricomycetes; order Polyporales; family Irpicaceae; genus Irpex; species Irpex rosettiformis. The sequence continues at coordinate 341,552 of MU274907.1, read as the reverse complement.
GCTTCACGTTCGTACTTTTGCCACTACGGTCGAAGTAGTGTGCTTCCTAATCTCATACAGCTTGTTAAATTGTCTGCGCCACCTAATCTTCATCTCCTTCGCGACTGCCTCCTCGATAGCAAAAGTTTGCTCCTGGGATTCGTACATGACCTCGGTCATGAGCTTGTAGCAGTCATCCAGCCCCGCGAGGCGATCGCATGCATCGGAAACTTCGTTCTTGAGCGTATACTTGAGGAAATGTAGTAATTTATCAGAGTGATCTTCCGTTTCCTTCTCGTCTATGACAACCAGAGCGCGAACAATCATGAGCTACGTGATATGTGTCGTTGCAGTCACACACCTTTCGGGATAATGGCAGCCAGAGCTTTCCCCAGAACAGACCCTGCTCCGAGGCCCGCGCCGATAAGCGGTCCCGCAAACACAGAAAGCGCTGAACCAACCGCAAAGAGGGAGGCAAGGACTCTAAGAAACCTTCGGAGCCACTTCAAGAGAATCTTTTTCCAGCTATCCTTCTTCTTCGCTCGCTTGACCGCCTCTCCCAATTGTTCTGTGAGTGACTGCAGCGTGTCTTTCATGAGTGCGACGGTGTCTGAATAGAGCCTTGCATTCGCCTGTATCTTCTCCACCTCCCTTTCCATGTCGCGTGTAATCTCAAGATGCCCAGTGGTGGATGAGCTTTTCAGAGATTCATATAAGGCCCGGGAATAGCGACAATGAGCATCTAGCATCTTTTTTGCGGCTCCGAGTGCTTTAGACGACTGGCTTAACAACTTTTTGACAGTATCGTGAAGCTCCTCAACGACAGAGCGCGAGACTGCGGATGACTTTCCGTTCCTGCAGCGCAGATACATTTAGCGAAAACGGATGAGCATCGTATATGATTGGACGTACTCTCGAAGCACCTTGTCCCATGACTTGAAGAGCTCGCGCGAGATCTGCATGGTAACAACTGCGTCCTGTAAAGCAGCCATATCCTTGGCACTCATAGGAAGAATATCATCCTTGGTGATTGAGTGGGAGAGACTGGCTTCACCATCACTGTCGCTATCATCATCAGGAAGGCTTAATAGACTGATATTGTCGTCGCCATCGTCGTCATCATCTTGGTGAGGAGAAGAGAGTCGGTGCGAGGGACTCATCTCGGACTTGAAGATGCGGAAGAGTTGTGAGGGGGGTTGGTAACGGCAGAAAATGCACGTTGAATGCTCGAGCCTTTATGGTGCCACACAGCGCCCCGCCTAGATCCGAGGTGCTTGACCAGCAATGCGCCACTGGAAAACAACCGCTATTATTGCAAGAAAAGAGTATCTTACTTTTTCTTAGCTCGGATTTGGTAGTGTCGGATGCGACGTTGTTCCTGCGCAAAAGTATCGGTAAGCAAGCGTTGTTACAGCCATTCCAAAAGAGAGAGAAAGTTCGAAGGCTACTCACCGGGACAAATGACCGGGATGCGTTCGCTTAGGCGTCCCTGCCAGATGTAGCGAGAGAAATCGCAGTCTCGTGTTTGTTGTAGAATCAGACTTTACGACTCATGAGATACTTTAGTATTGCAAGTGACTCGCATGGAATCGCGAGGCTGCGATTCAACATACTAGTACGACGACGACGGAACATGAAACGTTTTTTTTGCGCGCGTTGGCCATTGGGTGAAGTGATATACTGTGATGCCGTTCAGGGCACAGCAATTGAATTCGTTGTATGTGGGTCTCGTTTAGCCAGTGCCCATAAAACAGATAAGCGGCAAATAACGCCTGTGTGGCGTAGCAACATTTCCTGGAATATAAGGGTTTGAACTTTGATTCAGCACGAGAGGGATTACGGCTTACCTCTGCTGCGCCCGATTTCCATACTAGAGCTCTTAGTCACCATGCATCTGCAGATGACTAATTCCAGAGGCGCGATTGTCGGAAGTTGGCTACTACGAGAATTATCTTTAGAACAGCGTGCGCAGACCAGCTGCCCAAGTGATGGTCCGTTTTGTAACGTTGCATCTAACAATTGTATAGTGCTTTGAAAAAAGCATAGTGAATATCACTGGAGAAAGCAACAGAGATGCGAAGAGTCGCTGTCACTTGCCTAGTCGAATTTGTGCAACTGTAGAGTGTACAGGAGTATATAACGAGTCTTCACTATTAGTATTGATCCAACGAGCCAATAGAACGTAGCTTCATGTTGTGGACATTTGCAGTTCGGCAGTACCACGGCTCGTGAGACACCAGCCCGAGATAGCTTAGATTTTCCGAACCAGCACTCTGATTAAAGTATTACTATATGCAAAGATTATTAAGTATAAAGCCTGTGAGATGACAAGACGAAGGGAAGAGGGATCCTGATCATACTTAAATGTGTGAACAGTCTATAGCTTATAGCTTAGCTGGCTCAGTCGCTTCCGGCTTCTTCTCGGGAAGGTGACTTTCGACCCAAGATATACACTCGTCCACCAGACGATCTCCGAGGCCGTCTGTTTCCTGGACAATCTCGTGATAGGCTCCCTCGTATAAGGAGAGCTTCTTTCCTGTGCAGTCAATCCTGTCATAAAACTCTTTGGTGGCCTTGTAACTCGTAATCTACAGAAAAATGTGATAGAGATACGTGAGCAAGACTAGAAAGGACGACGTGCATGGAACGTACATTGTCTCCTGTGCCGTGTATGAACAAGATAGGGAGTTCTTTGGGCCAGCGTTTATAATCCTCTGTCAGGAGTTTCTCACCCTACGGATGGAAAATTAGATAGATAGTAGTTATGCAGCACTGAAATAGGCTCACGCCGGTCAACATATCATCTAGTCCGCGTAACGAGCCCATCTGTTTAATATACGGGTCCTTTAGGATAGCTTGGTTGGCGGCGGTGTTTCGGGAGAGGTTCTATAAACTCGAGTTAGTTACGCGAGGCATAGTTGAACTTTATGCGCAAACTGTATGACGTACTTCAAGTCCCACGTCTGCCGGGATAAGCTGGTAGGGAACTAAGGATGCGAGCTTTCCACCAACCCAACGGATAATTCTAGGTTTGGGGCTTGTCAAAAGTATGCATGGGCTTGAACATATGACTGCTTTGAAGAGACGAGTGGCTTCAGGTGATGGAGGTGCGGATGGACGTGTAAAGTACGCGAGGACCTGGCCTCCTCCCTGAAGTGGTGGGTAGCACATGACTGTCAGACACTTATTTACGCCTTGCATGAGATAGACCACGTACCGCAGAATGGCCCATCAAGAACAACGGCACTCCAGGGTTCTCTTTCTCCAAATACTTCCCGAACCACTCGATATCCCGCATCTGCACATGCCAGTTCGTCTTCCCGTATGCACTGTCTTTGCTCTTCTTCTCCTGGTTAAGCGCAGTTCTACCATAACCTCTTAGGTCAAAGGCAAATACCGTGATTCCTCGTGTAGGGTACTTGACGTGTGCATGCTCGTATCGACCGACGTGTTCAGCAAAGCCATGAACAAAGAGGAGAATGGCTTTGGGGAAGGTGGCGGGGTAGGTGCGCGTGTAGAATTGGGTACCATCGACTCCTGGGAGCCAGGCTTCAATATAATCCTTGCCCGCGACAGCTTGCATTGTGGTTTGAAGGCCTTGTCGTTGCTACTAGTTGAGAATATTAGAGCATTCGTGATGTGGAGGAGGGGGTCGCGCAGGGGCTGTGGCGGCTGGCACACAAGTCAACAATCACGTTATGGAGGTCCATCATCTCGGGGCGGTCTTGCCACCACTCGAAATCAGCCATACCGCAGATACTTACAACATAAAGTACATATCTCATCAAAAGGCTTGCACAGCGTAGTTGATAGTCATCAGTGAGATGTCAACCTTAGCGAAACGGAACGGTGCGCAAAAGATGATATCGTTTTACCCTTGAAGCACATCACTCGACGTGCTCAGCACGGTAAAAAGAAACCAAACTAGCTAAAATAGATACAATAACAATCTCAAGAGGGGGACTTGGATATGTCGACCAAATCTAGTCTGTCAGAATCGTTTCGAATCAAACGCCCCCAACCCTCCACTTCCAAACCCACCGCTGCTACCGAATCCTGCGCCAGCAAACCTCGCCCCGGCTCCCTTCCCGAGTTTGTACTTCTGGTACGCAAACGCCAACCCTCCTATAATCCCGAAGAAGCCTAGCCATTTAAGTAGAGTGATAAACCACGAGCTACCGCCGTTTGCGAGCTGATTGTTGCGGAACTTGTCGCGAGGAGCGTCTGGGCTAGAGAGGATCGCGCTGTAGGTTGTAATTGCGATAACACTAGGATACGGTGGTCAAGGTCAGTAGAAACTAAGCTCTAGGAGAAAAGTAGGACATACTCATGGTTATCAGAGACGTCTCCCGTCATTGACGATAGACCGAGGAAAGGTGCAGTGGGTAATGAGATTCCGCTTGCGGTGAAGCAATCCGTCCATTCGTCCCCTAAACGTGATTGTCCCATTAGTAATTGTGTCAATTATCAAAGCTTCTAACAAACTGCTTACAAGCTTTGTGCTGTAATTGAACCTATATTGACCACCACCACCATTAGCATTACTGTGCTACACGACTGAGACTTCTGAGGAAAATACTCACGCTAAGTGTGGTATCCTTGATATATGTAATCTTTACTTTCGTTGCAACGTTCGTCCTCCTAAAGTTCGCCGAGCAACCACCGATATTAGTGCCCTCTCCATCGTTGTCGTGGTCGTATGCAGTCTTTCCGTCGCCGAGCATACCGACAACACGAGGGAAGGAGTAGGCGTGTCGTGAGTTAGCGTATGTGTCGAGGAAGATGCCAAGACCATCAAACTTGTCTATGTGGACGTGTTAGACCAAATTTTTGAAGACCGTACATGAGTGATTATACCAATGCTGCCAAACACAGGTCCAGGTTCCGCACGGGTAGTGGTCAACCATATTGCCATACCGTCACCAAAAAGGTGGCTTGTCTCCCCACCAATCTAATCAATCTAACTCAGTGCGTCGTTCAAGACACATTGGGAGTGATCGGAATCACCTTGAATTCGATCTCTATGACAAAATTGGAAGCTGTTATTGGGAGTCGGGACCATAGCCATCCCTAGATACAAAATATTGGTCAATAAACTTATCGTAAAACTTCGAGAGAACCAAGTGAGATATCTGCATACCATTTGGGACGGCCTATTTCTTGTGAGTCGTATATGTTTATTCGTATTCTATAACGATACCCCTTCAGCGTGACTGGTATCCGTAGTGAAGATTTTGGACTTACGACAATGGCGTCTGCACCAAAGTCCCACCATCTATGTATAAATGAATTACAATGAGCAAATATAACTCCCTCGAGTTGATATAGACGTTTAACCTCACCGATTTTGCAAGTCTTGGTCAATGTACGGAGCATATACGGAGTGTGTTCGTAAGGAAATGGTCTGTAAGACGTGTCAGCGCAGGTGTTGAAGCGGTAAAGAAGTATGGTGGGGAGAACCATGCATTCTGCCCTCCCAAAAGGCATAGGATACCGCGAATGTCTTCCTTACCCGCCTCCGACACGTAGAATAAATCCATGGTTCTAAAGAGCTCCATTCGAAGGCATGAATCTCGTCCTAGCCACACAACGCTCCTTCCCCGCCCTCATACAACTAAACGTTCTGTGCCCCACATTCTTAAATTACTAGAGACTCACCCTATCAATAGTCCTATTCCCGAGCTTCACTCGCTCCTCCAATGCGTAAGTGCTCAGAGGGAGCTGTAGCAACCCAAGCAATATGGTACCCAAGAGCGTCGCCAGCATGTCGAAAGAGTGTATCAATTCCGTTCAAATAAAGCCACCCAGGTAGAGGCGGTGTAAAGGCCGGCTCGTTGTAAGGTGCTTTGAAAGCAGTAGTGAAAGGCTCGTCGATAGTTGGTGGGGTCGACGATAGCAGTGACAGCACAAACCAGAGTATTGGGCGCTTAATTTGATCTTTCGCGTAACTTGCGCAGTGCGCACGTATATTAGCGAAAGTACCGCTAATTTCAGCTCATGAGCAAAAGAAATATGACGCATTGGATAGGCTGGGGATGTAGTATAATTCTTTTATTGTATCTCATCGGAGAAAAGCAAGAGGTACTGTAATAGCTAGCTGGCATTATGCGGGGAAACGTTATACGTGTATACATAGCAAGTCAATAACTTTACGCTGGGAGCTCGAACTTCTGCCCCTGTAGTACCCTGTAAGGTACAAGAACATAACTCAATAAGCATATACCCGGTATAGGGAAGAGAGTGACATACTTTGTGAAATACACGTAGAAAAAGTCTACATAGAGTGCCGTTTGTACCAGACCTGCTGTCACGGCAATCGGGTCGACGATGCCTTCCGAGAAGTACCTGTAAAATATTGTTCACTATATTTCATTCACATGCAGACGCGTTTACGGATGAAACGCACCTGTAGATCCAGTTCGGGATGTAAAGTGCCCTATATGCTCCCAACGCCGCCAAGTAGTGGGTTGTGATGGTCTCTGCTTCGCCAGTCCTCTGCAACATAAACAGTTGGGGTAATATGGCTACAGCTTCCATGAAAATCGAGAACGACCACAGGATCTCGGTAAAGGAGAACGAGTAGTTAAAGATGAAGGACAAGAGGACGCATGGGCCGATGAGGTATTCGACTTTGAATGTGTCAATGGAGGGGTCGTGGGTTGGCCTGAACTTGAACTTCATAAGGTAGAGGATGTAGACGGAGCTTGATATGAAGAAGACCTTCATGAGGAAGTTGTAGAGCGAGACCCATTCGTAGAAAAGGTCAAGGTAGCGCGAGGTAAAGACGGCTACGTATAGAGCCTGCGTCTTGAAAGAAATACCTGTAAGGCGTGTTAGTATAAACATTTCAAAGCATACTTCATCAACATACCTCTACATGATCTCGTCGTTTGTATTTTGTGCAGCAGAATGAATATCGACGCCAAGTGCGACAGGTCGCCTGCAGAAGACGGATAAGCCTCTAGATGTCGATAGCAACAGCTTTCAAGACTGACCGAATAGCCTAAAGAGATTCATAGTGTAACCGCTGTTTCAGACGAGAGGGTCGTGTCGAAAGAGTAGGGAGCTGCGACCAGTGGTTTCTTTAGACCCCAAACGCTCAACGTCACCGACGTGTACTATCGTGGGAATATTGGGATATTCGTGGGAAACTAGCTCAAGTCGCTCGCTTTAAGGACTACCTTTAAGTTTCGTCACTTGTCTTCAACTTCTACCGTCTCAACATTGCTCATAGCCGACGTTCAGCTTATCAGAGGGATAGCGTTCTGAAGTGGATTAGGTTTGGAGGTGAACCTGTGAGTACCTTAGTTTTGTTTTCACCCGTACACCACGTCGGTGAATCTGCTCTGCATGTCGCCACCGCTCTCAAGAAATAATCCGCTCCTGCTCCGGATGAGGGTTACGTGGCACACAGAGTTAATTGAAGACGTGTACACATGCAATGATGCTTTAGTAAAAGGGTTGACTCCTGGACTGCTTGGACAATAGACCTTCATGGCCTCTGAACCGCCAGTGTTCGATACCCGACGAGCCATCTCAAGAGACTAACGTGGCTCGCCTTAAGGCCGAACCAACATGATATGATAACTGTACTACAAGATTATTGACTCCATTAATGGCTTGCCGACCGATAGGCTCAAGGTCGTTGAGCAAAGGCGGAGTCTACAAACGCATGGCGCGGGCGACCGACTATGCCTCAATACGTTCCAGTCAAGCCGGGGTGGATGGCGCTGCTCTTGCAGGCGCTGACTACTGTTCCGCCCTCGGTGGTCACAGACGTGGTTTACTTTGTTTTGGACGTGACATCGTCCGCTATTGTGGAGCACACGACTTAAAGCGTCTGAGCTTAAGGCTTACGTTCGGGCGTGTGGTTTCGTGTGTATAACAGCTGGGGCAGGTACCCTCTGCTGGGCTTTTGTTTGGCACTCCAGGAGATATGATATCATCACTTGAACATAATGTTCGCCTGAGCCTCCCTCTTTCTCCATTGTGTGGATGTGCAGATCGCTGACATTGTTTTTCTCGACAGGTTTCTCAATCATGGCTTTAGCCTATGAGATGGCGCAACTAGCAGCGGGTTTGGTTGGATGGCATTTCATACCCAGTATGCTAGCAGATCAGCTCGTCAAGTTCTTCCATCACATTCTCGGCAGTGTTCCACCTCCTCGAGCCTCTCCCGAACATCGAAAACAAGTAAAATGGGCTTACTCTGCCGTCGTCTTTGGCTATGCTTTGTTTACATTTCAGTGTGCTACAGCTTCGATTGAACGAAACTATTATGAGCTCATGGGAATTAACCCAACGGCAGACGATTCAGACCTGAAAGCGGCGTTCAGAGTATTTGCCAAGAAGTATCATCCCGACCGAGCTGGAGCGGAAGGGGAAGTGTTCTTTATGCACATTAGAACCGTGTTCGAGGCGTTGAAGAACCCAACTACTAGATTTGCGTACGATAGGTACGCATATTCTGTACCTACTGTAGGTGTAAATATGACCTACTTAACTCCCTGTCGTTTGAATGGATAGATTCGGCCCAGATGTATTGGACTGGAAGAACACAACAACAATATCCGAGTGTATTCAGAAATGGCTCTGGAATTTGATTCCTACATACGTTATCAGCATCTTCGTGGTGTTGTTTTGGAATGCTATAGTCCCGCGCTCGCTGGTCTTCGTGAGTTGGTTGATCCTCTCTCATTTCTTTCAACTTACCTTCCGCTCATCCCAGTGGAACTTCATTCTTGTCTTTGGTACCCTCGCCCTTGAGATTCTTTTCGTTCTCTCCCCCTCTCCCCATGCAACTTTCTCATCGGCTTCTTCCTCTATACCCCTTTCCGCTGCCCTCTTCAGCAACCCAGTCGACCAAACCTATGCCAACATATTCACATACATCTGGCCCCGGCGGGTGGCTTATCAGCATATCCTTCTCATCCGGCAGCTATCAATTTTGTTGAGCTCAGCCTTGCAACATCTGATCCCGAATCTGTTTCCAACTTCGACACCGAGGGATGTTACCGAAGAGATCTTGACGGCGTATTTGAAAACTTTGATGAAGATTGTTGGAGGGATTGACCAAGAAAGTAAGATGCTTTCCTCTTCGCGATTGTCCCGCTCATCAGAAATTTGGTAGTTGTTAACACTTTGCAACTGTCCATCCACGGCGCTCACGGCGCTCCCTCCAATAGCACACCCTCCACAGCCGACTTCTCTCATATCACTGCTCTACAACCCGAGCCACCCGTTAAGGAACGTCTGCTTAAAGAATTGCAAGATATGATTTTAGAGAATGTGATGATGAGCCAGGGTGGACCGTTGAAGAGTGCGTGTGAGAGTGCGGTCGTGAGGAAACGGAGAAGTGAGAAGGGACAGATGGAGTTTGCGTCGGCCGAACAAGATGCTGCAAATACAAGTATCACGGAAGCGACTAAACAGGAAGAAACTGAGAAGGGAGAGGACAGAAGTCGGGGGACGAGTGGGAGCAGCGTGGGTACGGCGGTTGGTGCTTGCCCTAGCGATAAGGAGAATGCCCCGCCGGCACGCGGAGCTCCTGGAGATATCCTGGATCAGTGCATTGTGAGCAGTAGTGTAAGTAGGTCGCCATTGATACTACCCACTAACAACCTAGGCGCAGAGCGCAGAGCGGGGTATGTACGTGCAAGGTCACATTCGCTATCATAAATAAACCGTAAGCGGAGTGTAAGAGATTGTAACTGGAACTATTTATTGATATGGTGTGGCTTCCTAGCATTACGCAGTACTCACTGTAATTAGGTCAAACTCATAATTTATGTCGCACCTACAGTACGGTCTCGTACTATTGGTAGAAACGCGTTAATCAGACATGTGCATGTATTCAAATCGTTTGCTTGATCGCTTGCCCGATAATTGTGCTCACATACTCTGCATTGGCGATCGGTCACGTGCTGGTGTCCAAGCGAGCCTGAACTTTGAAGTGATCCGACATGGTCGTCGTTGTGAACAACACCGTCAACAACGCCCGCAGCATTCTCAAGGATAACTGGCCATAGGTGTGTGCCCTTAGCTAATGCCATAAGTACTTCGCTGATTCTCAGCCCAGTGCGTCAGTTGCAACGCGTTTTCCGCGTTGCCAAATCTATGATCCCATCGCGAGAGCCTTCACCGACAGTTCCGCACAGACGATAGCCGACTGTTTCCTCCTCCCGCCACCACCTGGGTTTCTCTGCCGACACAATAGCCGCAATCTCGCCTAGCACGCATATTTAACTTTTTTACGATGAGGCGCAGCCAGTCAAATGCTAGGGGCCCTGGCAGCATCCGTGTTCCGTCCCCGACGGGCACAACATACTCCGGAATCTCAAACTACAAGACAGATGCATATCGACCTCTTGGACATGCTCCTATGCCTTCGCTCAGCTCAGAATCTCGTAATATTGCCCGTACTCATTTCGATGAGTTACACCAGTACTTGGCTTCCTATCTTGCCAAAGGTATATGCACCGTCTTTTGTATTCTTTCAGATGCTTACCATCTCCTGAAACAGAGCTTGCCAACTCTCGGTCTACTGCAAGGCAGAAGCTTACTCGCCTTACCAGACAGCAATTCCAGGAGTTGTCTACGGACGTTTACGATGAGCTAGTACGAAGGAAGACTAATTCGTCTAACAACGAAAGTGAGTGTTTCTCTGCTAGGGTTACCAGCATTTTATTCACGTATTCTAGTACCCTTCCTGCCTGTGCGAGATGACTTCCATCCAAAGCGCAACCAAGCCCGCCAGAAGCTCGCGACACTACCAACAGGTAGATTCAAGGACCTATCGAGTGATGTATACTACGAACTAGGACGGAGATATCCGGACTTTAAAGAGCAAGTGAGTGCCTATCTGCACCACTGTTGTGGATTTCATCTCAAGAATCATAGCTCCCTGATTCAGCCAATTCGTTGATTTCTCCCGGTTCAAATTATGACGACTACCCATCCCCTGACATCAATGCCAGCAATGGTACTTCTCAGCGACGTTCTTCGGAAGATCGAGCTGTCGACAGCGGATATGCTGCAAGCTCACCAGTCCCCATACGCAAGTCAACTGAAGAATATCCCCCACGACGAAGTGTAGAAGGCTACGAGGATGGTGTATCAAGGAGACGTCCCTCACAAGACACTGCTGGTCGCCGGTCCGAAGACCGAGAGTACGGTAGTCTAGGTCGAAGGCAAAGCCAGACAACGAGCGTTCATAGCGATTCAACGTCAACAACGAATGCGCAGAGCGCGACAGCTGGTATGGGTATGATCATTCCGAACAAGAGTACTATTGCCGAAGAGGATATTGAGGTGCCATACGCAAGGGACGTGCGTGACAGTACCAGTACCAGTACTGCCGTCGATGAGAGAGATAGAAGTCGGGATCAGAGTCGAGGTCATACCGACGCAGAAGATATCGATTCTCCTCAAAGTCCTCCGAGCGCCATTGGTGGATTGAGCGGGCTAACCGCGCGTTTGCAATCCGTCAATAATGACGACGACGATAATGGAGGCAATAAGAGCGAGGACTACTTCGATAAGCTGTCGTATGGTCGGGCATCCGTCGCATCTGACCGTTCTGGAGGGATGGGTATAGGCATCGCTGCGGGTGTAGCAGGTGTAGCCGCCGCCTCGCGGATGGGGGGCCGATCGAGTGTTGCCGGGGAAGAGGGCGAGAGAATACGACGGGAGTATGAGTTCAAGATTGCAACGATGCAAACACGTATCACTGGCCTTGAGCGCGACCTCGAGGATGCGCAACTACGCGAGCAGAAATGGGCTGAGAGTGAAGAGCGGGTGAGAATAATGGAGACAGAGCTTGAGGAACTTCGTCAGGCATGTTTTCGAGAACCTTGCAATCTTCACATGTTCTCACATCGAATTGTCAGCTCGCCGAGGAGAGGACGGCAGCTACACTCCAGTTACAAAAGGAACTTGAAGAGATCCGAGAAGATCGCGACCGTGAGAAAGAGTTGGCTACTCGTCGGGCACAAGACGACGAGTCAGAGTTGCACATACTGCGAGAACGCTGCGAAACACTTGAAGCAGGGGGTGGCGGAGTGAGTTAATCACCATGCTGTGTACACGCTCAGCATCTAACCTTTCTACAGGGTGACACCGAAATCTTGGACCAGCTACGGGGAGATATGGAGGGTTTAATGATAGAACTGACAGACCTGTCCCGTCGCAATGACGAGCTTATGACAGCGAAGGATGCCGACCTATCGGTCATTAGAGACTTGGACACTCAGCTGAAAGAGTACAAGAGGAAGTACGAACAGGCAAAGACAGAGCTTCGTAGTGTGAAAGGTGTGCTAGATGCAATGTGTCCTTCTACCGGAATTAATTCCGTATTCTGCAGCAACGTCCCAGCTATTCCTACAGCCGCCCAAGTCAGAAGATCAGCTACCTGTCTCGCCAGACGGCGGCTTGCTCGATATCCATGTGACTGCGTTCATCTCCGCTATCGACAGTCTTCTCACTGCAGGGCGGTCAAATGCGCCCACACGTGTTCTCACACCTATGAAAGCTGTGGTCAATGCCGTCACCGCTATTGTCGAGGATGTGCGTACCTTTGAACGTCGACCACGAAGAGACCGTGCAGAAATCGATCTCGATGCCCTGCACGCTTTGCGTGAGCGGGCGGAGGCTACACTCAGCAACCTTGTCACCGCTACGAAGACTCACGCAACCGGCTCCGGCATGTCACCAGTTAGCTTGTTGGACGCCGCAGCGAGCCACGTCTCTGCGACTGTCACTGAGATCGCAAAGACAGTGCTCATACGCAAGGCGACAAAAGCGGAGCAAGAACGATTCATGCCAGGATCGCCCCCACCGTCGTCATCCTCGGTATCTTCTAGCTATATGCCGTCTTTGCGTTCGGTCGAAGAAATCAAGTCGCCGAATCACCCTCGTACCCCCAGTAGCTCTAGCATCAGGGCTGGTCTGGACCGATCAAGCGACTTTGTCCGTTCTCCCCCTGCTAGTAAATCGACGCTTGCACGGTCGTCTCGAGAAGATGAGCGGTATAGGCCTCCTTCAGTTTCGTCAAGCTCCGGGACGAGTTCTCCTGCACCTGTGTTCGATCAGCCATCAAGCAGTGCCAATGTGACCAGTGACGAGTCGGCACCCGTTGAGGGCCCTGAGGATGCATGGGCTGAACTCAAGGTAAAACGTCCCCGATAAATCATAGTTTCTCAATATGCTTATACCGAGATGCTCTCGCAGCCTTACCTCGAAGCACAGACGGATGCTATTGTGTATGCGATCCAGACCGTACTATCTGCCGTCCGCAGCCCAACGCCGTCACCCACTCTAAATGAGAACCTGACACAGATCATCACGATCGTGTCGAGTATCGTGGCCGTATGCAAAGATAACCTACCGCCATCATCTGGTGCTCAGGGTGAAGAGATACTCAACGAATTGAGTGAACACGCGAACAAGCTCAGTGAAGTGCAGGCACTTCCTGAAGTTACGAAGGAATCGCGGCAGATCATGGCGAAGTCGAGTTTCGCTGTGGCCAATGCAATGAAGGGGCTTATGAAGCTTTGATTTGGGTTTCTTGTTTGCTTGGTTGACGCCATTTTTCGTTGTTCGTGTCATTGTGCATTTATGATATTTTATTGCATACATACCCCTGTAGTTAGGCTTTACACTAATATTCGTGCACTGGCAAAAATATGATAAGCTTTTCCGACCTTACGTCTTTTTCGTCAGCAAGATCTGTCTTCAACATATAAGTTCGAGACTCATTATTTGTGTAATAGGGTGTGCGGCCGTAATGTAGATGAATAATCCTTGATACTAGGGCATGCCCCTGGGTGCAGTGTGATACACTACCGCTAGTCCTGCTATAGCACCCAGAACCCATATTTCACCTCCTAATCCTCACTACCATCGCATTCGGGCTCACCTGGAGTAGAATAGCCTGAGTGGTAAGTCTGAGAAGCCTCGACTATCTTCTCCTGTTGTATACCGTTGATCTTCACTACTGGATGTACCCGCTCGGGACGCTCGCAGTAACGTGTGAGATTCTCCGCGACATGGGGGATGACGTCCTTGTCCACATTGTCACCCCAGAGTATATCGAGATGTTCGTAGGTGTGAAGACGTGTAGCGGTGGTATGCGTGGGTAGCTCATGGAGCATTTGTTTGATGTCCACTAGCGAATCGGAGTCTCCGTACAGTAGAACAATTGGCGTGATTATATTCCTGGTGGGAAATCGAGCTGGAGCGTAAGAGGATACACCAGATGGTTTATGTCGCCCACGTGTGATGAGGAGCTGTTGGATATCGTCGTCGTACATCTGGAATTTTCCGTTACGCATGATCTGGAACCAATGTACGACAGACTTCACGGATGCGAAGGAGTACAGGTGTGCATATGCCGCGTATTTCTGTGGGTACGAGATATTGCGGCCCCACCAATTGAACAGCCAGCGTAAGGAAGCATCGATGGCAGTGACAAAGACTGGTGGATAGAGTAGTGACTGCCAAGATGGCGCTGAAGACATAATAGCCTTACGACCGAATATTAGGAAAAGGAATGCCGGGCTACATGAGAGATTAGCGGGAGAATCGATCAACGGTGTATATGGAACTTACGAAGCTTTCATGAGGCCGTCTACAACAGGTGCAGCCAACCCCGCCGGACGCATAGCCGGAGCGAGAGCTATGAAAACATTGATCCGCTCGTTCAGTTCGGGATGAATGCTCAGCGCGGCGAATGCTTGAGCTGTACCCTGGCTGAAGCCGACATAGCTGACACTTGGTTCTTTTGAAACGCGGAGGATGTATTCGATAGAGTCCGGAATATCGTGCCATGCAAAATCGTCCATGCTATAGTTCCAGAACTTGGACGAGTTGGGGTCATGGTATATGGATTTACGGGAATATTTGTTTCCGCGGTTGTTTCCCAGCCATACGTCGTAACCCATCTCGACAAGGACGAATGGGAGACAACGCTGGGGCGAAGTAAGACATATCCACACCTCGGAATTCATAAGAAGACCGTGATGCAGGTAAACTACTGGTTTTCCTGTGGACGAGCCCACATGGGAGCGTTCTTCGCCTAATTTCAGGCATATACGGTGGAGTCCAAGGAGATATCCGTCCTTGGTCAAGATGACATGCTCCTCGAAGGTGTATCCGAATATTCCACAAAGCGTTTCAAAATCCCGAGCGCGTCGAATACGGTCTGCAAGTAGTCGTTCCTCAGTCTTTGGTTTGGGAGGACCGACGACATGATGGAATAATGCCTTGGAACGGTCATAGAACCATTGTATGACTGCCTTGGGAAGGAAGGCGATAACGAATGTGAGCAGGGTTTCAATGGCGACGAAAACGAAGCCCAGAAGGATCGCCGCATACTCGCGACTCCGGATACGACCTAGAATTGGTACTCGCGGCATGTTAGTTAAATATTTGACGGTATTTCATCCGCCTTAAAAATGAGAGAGATGGTGGTGGTACGAGTATAAGAGCTGTAGGACGCCAAGCTCCAGCTGCAAGTAGTTCTCTGTAGCCATCCACCACTGCAGGGGAAATCACGAGCGTTTGAGTGGCCGCATTTGGAAAATTACATAAGCAGGGTGCGCCTAGTACAGTTTGACTTGAGTATGAAAGGACGCATGCTGAATTGCTCTTGACCTACTTTTACCTATACGCGTCGGTGGCCTCCTCTCGACCTTCCACGCGTTTTGACCTCTACGATGGCCTCATGGACACCACAACAGGCTGGTCTGCAAGAGATCCTGCAAACGATCCACAAATCTACGGACACAAATACTTCTGGAGTGCAGACAGCGATCACCCATGTGCGTTGTCGGGCCTTCTGCTCTTTCATTTGCTGCCCGCAGTTGCTGATTATATGTTGTCAATTGTGGCTGGATAGAAACTGAACAACTTCACGCGAGTCCCTGATTATGTTGCGTACCTGGCGTACATTCTTGCAGCGATGCCTCAGGAGGAAGATCGCATACGTACCATTGCCGGCTACCTGCTCAAGAACAATGCTCGCCTCATTCTTCGAGCATCCCCTGAAGTACTAGACTACGTCAAAGCTTCCGTACTTCAGGCCTTCACCGATCCTTCGGTGATGGTCCGGAATGCGGCCGGTCAGGATATTGTCCAATTCCTGGGGATATTGGAGCCGAGAAACTGGCCGGAATGTCTGCAGAAACTTGTCCAAACCCTGGATTCTACTATTTCAGAGCAACAAGAGGTATGTCATTGAAAATTATATGTTCTTCGAAGCAAGTCTTTCTCGAGACTCTGTGATACCTTCGCTCTTGCAACTTATCTCACCTTTGACGCCATTGCTGATTCAACTTCATATCCTAGGCCGCGTTCAATGTTTTGGAGAAAGCTTGTGAAGACTATCCAAGAAAACTGGACGTAGAAATCAGCGGGACCTACCCGCTGGAATACATGATCCCGAAGTTCCTCATGCTATCCGAACACCCATCTTCGAGAATGCGCGCACACGCCATAGCTTGCCTCTCCTATTTCGTTCCAATCAATTGTCAGGCTCTTTTCGCGCACATAGACACCTTCATCGCATGCCTTTTCAAGCGTGCCTCCGATGATGACCCCCAAGTACGGCGGCATGTTTGCCAGGCCCTTGTCCTTCTCCTCGCTTCCCGACCAGAGAAGCTCATGCCGGAGATGCAGAATGTCGCGGAGTACATGCTCTACTCGACAAAAGACCAGAACGAAAACGTTGCTCTCGAAGCTTGCGAGTTCTGGCTGACCTTCGCCGAAGATCCCGATCTTGCACCTTGGCTCCATCCACTGCTAGCTCGTGTCGCCCCGGTACTTTTGGACTGCATGGTCTATGGCGAAGACGACCTGTTATGGTTGGAGGCCGATGCTGAAGATGCTGACGTTCCTGATAAGGAAACTGACATCAAGCCGCGACATTATGGGGGCAAATCTCATGGCTTCGAGCGAGAAGAAACAAACGGCGACGGAGGCCAGAAGCGTGTTGGAGCGTATGGAGAGGAACTCACGGACGACGATGACGATGATGAGGGCTTTGACGAAGACGACGACGAATTTGCAGACGAGATGTCCACGGAGTGGAACCTCCGAAAATGCGCGGCAGCGGCGTTGGACGTGCTTGCAGTGCGATTTGGAGCCGATCTATTGAACCATTTGTTGGAACCATTGAAGACGAAGCTGTGGAGTGAGGATTGGTTACAGCGGGAGAGCGGTGTTCTGGCACTGGGTGCTATGGCCGAAGGTAAGTTATTCGTTGACGATTCCCTGCCTCTGTGGTTACTAAAACCGTTCGGTCAGGTTGTATTGATGCCATTGAGCCCCATCTACCGACATTGATTCCATACCTCATTAGTACTCTTAATGATCCAAAGGTATGTCGTCATGATGATACGTAGTCAATTAGTGCTTATGCCCCATTAGCCTCTCGTACGGTCTATCACTTGTTGGACTCTCGGAAGATATGCTAGCTGGTGTACTCAATCGACAACAGAAGAGCACAAGAATCAATTCTTCGTTCCAACGCTAGAAGGGGTACGTACATCCAAACCCAAATTACAGCGGTCCGCAGTGTTACTGATTCAATTGTCATCTAGCTTTTGCGTATGGTTCTGGATAGCAACAAACGTGTCCAGGAAGCTGGATGCAGTGCTTTTGCCACCTTTGAAGAAGATGCGGGAGCAGAGCTAGCCCCGTACCTGGAACCGGTTTTGCGTAACCTAGTCTTCGCATTCGACAAGTATCAGCACAAGAATATGCTCATCTTATACGATGCTGTCGGAACACTCGCTGATGCCGTCGGTCCTGCGCTACAGAACCCAGGGTTCGTTGACATCCTAATGCCACCGTTATTGAAGAGATGGTCAAAGCTGAAGGATGACGATGAAGATCTCGTCCCGTTGCTAGAGGTACGTCTCAAAAATTCCTAGCTTTTATCCCTATGCGCTGACCATAACCATTCCCAGTGCCTCGCATCTGTCACCATCGCCATTGGGCCTTCCTTCCTACCATACGCTGGACCAATCTTCGAGCGTTGCTCTGCTATTGTGCATCGGTCCCTGTTGCAATATCAAGCCTTCCAGCAGAATCCGGACATGGACGAACCTGACCGGTCGTTCCTGGTCGTGGCACTTGACCTGCTATCAGGTCTCACTCAAGGTCTCGGAATGGCTCTTGAGCCTTCGATCACGAGGAGCCAGCCTAATCTATTGCAACTGCTGACTATTTGCCTCAAGCACCCGCAAGCACCTGTAAGGCAATCGGCATACGCCCTGGTTGGTGATCTTGCGATGAACGCTTTCCCGCTGCTGCGACCTCACATGCCTGGCATCATGCAAGAATTGATCGTCCAACTCGACCCTGAGCCGAAGGTAGACTTTGTCAGCGCCTGCAATAACGCGGCGTGGTCTGTTGGGGAAGTTGCTTTAAGATACGGACGTGGTACGTTTTTAGACGATATTAATCTATGTTTTACTCACTCATATACCTGGCATTTGCAGACGACCCAGAGTTCCAGACGTGGGTTCCTTCCCTCATCTCACGACTCATCCCGATTCTTCTCCACCCCAAAGCTCCTCGTAGCCTTCATGAGAACGCCGCCGTATCAATAGGTCGTATTGGATTGATGCATCCTCATCTTGTCGCTCCTCTCTTGCCAGAGTTTGCTCAGGCGTGGTGCCAAGCTCTGCAGGAGATCAGGGACAACGAAGAGAAAGACTCGGCCTTCCGTGGGTTGTGCACTCTTGTACAAGCTAATCCCGCTGGTATCGCCAAGGCAAGTGGTTTTTCAGCTCAGTTTCTAATGTTCCTTGCTTACCTACCGGATCTTTCAGAGCTTGTTGTGGTTCTGCAACGCCATTGTGAAGTGGACCAACCCCTCGGCGGAGCTGAACGCCATGTTCCAACAACTCCTCTCTGGCTTCAAGCAGCACGATGCCGCAGGGTGGCAAGCCACAGTTGGTAGCTTCCCACCTGTCATCCAAGAAAAGTTACGCACAAGGTACGGTGTATGATTGACATTTGCCTGTTCTGCCTGCGTATCCCCAATATGCAAGCCTCGTTGTCACCCATGCTTTGTCATCGAATGCTCTCTCAAGTGTGTGTATCTTGTAAGGTTTTCAATTATACTTCCCCCTCCTCCTCCCTCCCCCTCGCCCCTCTTGCTAGTTGTATCTTGCATTTGGATCATTTTTACGTAGCAGTAGTCATTTCCCCACAAGTTTCATTCTCATTCTTCATGTTAACGTCAACATTCCCTCATTGTCGTTTCAGCCTTAGTTCATCCTGCCGTGCCCTTGCCATGCACCATCGCGTTTCGTTTGTCTCACGCGCTGCCCCAACCCGTGGGCCACCGAGTGCGGTTGTCTGTGGCAGTTTTCGTTTTTGCTTGCTTGTCCGACCCCCGTTTCTTCTTTACTATTTCTTTCCAGTTTTATACCGAGTACATGGCTAGCAATACAGAAAGAAGTTTGTACCATCTTTACACGCGACTAGTGTGACCGTTCCGAGTATGCATGGGTACGTCGTGCACAGATCCTTGGTATCTCTTTCGGCCGTACTTGGCGATGAACAAAGATAGTCTGATCGTTCTCATGGTTGCTGCGAGATTTGTATGTACTTGTAATACGATTACTATGAAGCGTTGAAGTAGCTTTAACTCTAATGAGAGTCTGGACACTCACGGTCGAATTCCTGGAGTGCAGAGAATGGAGTGTACTCAATCCTTCATATTACTTGAACCCTCGAGCGTACGTGCGCAGCTCTCGAGTCGTTCTACGTTTTATCCCGTGTGTGCAAGGCGTAAGCATTGATCAAGTACTCCAGATATGCTGGTGACAGTCTGATAGATGAACGCCTTGGGGGAGCTTGAATTGACTGATCTGCTCCCTACATTAAATCTCTACTGAAATTTACACGTCGTCTGGCCATTCATATCGCTGGTACGTACTCGAAGCGCGGAACGCCAAAGGCGCGAGGTGTGCGGCCGAGGAGCTGAAAAGTTTGCAGACAAAGAAGTAATATCGGCATGCATACCCAGAGAAACCTAGCAAATACCGGCCTTCGTGCGCAGCTGTGCCGTGGATGACTTCGAACCCATAAAGGCAAATATGAGAGTTACCTCCCTTGGCTCGAGCAATGAATCAAACAGTCGAGGGATAAATGTGAGTGCGAGTTTCACGAGCGTCGAATAACGACCGGCGCGCGGAGTGATGAGGTTGGGGGCTTCTGCACGCTAGAAGGTAAGTTTGTGGCATGAATTCCGGAACGCGGGGGGGCTGGGTGCGTAGGTTGGAGGATGCCGAGATGGTCTCACGTGCCCATTGCGGTTTGATTGTGCTCCTCTGACTCGTGGGTCCCGCAGAGCTGCAGAGGGGAATGCGATTGAGAGTGCCAAACCCGTCTTTGGCTTGGGTCGATGTCCTGAGAGGCTGTTCGTGCGAGCGTCGAGTGTTGGAAGATGCTGCTCCAAGGTAGCGGGATGAGAGTTGGGATTGTCTGCTCTGATTGGGTGAGGCAGTCTTGTGAGGACGGAAGATGCAAATGGGGATACTGACCTGCGCTCGCAGTGGATGTCATAAAAGACACCAGGTGTGATTTGGTCAGCGTGGGTGACCTTGAGCGATCCTGAAGATAACATATCTTGCAGCTGAGACATTCGAAGACGACCGCTAAAGAGAAAATTTCGGTCATATCGTCGACGTAGTTATGCGGGTGAGACTAACCAAGTTATTTCATACTGTGACATACCGCGGGTGGCTGCCCCATCCACCTGGATATTCAAGATCAGCGGTGCAGCTGGATCAGGAGCTCGTCGCACCTTGCCCCTGTGTTGCGCAGAAAACGTGGTGATCTAAGTGAGATGGATTCATTTATTCGCGTAGATATAGACTTACTCTTACAGACTTTCAGGCCTCATGCAGGAACGCGCCGTTGATTGTATGAAGGGGCAGTTCATGAGCGATATCTGCATGAGCAGTAGGGGCCAGTGACTAGTAGTGCCAAAGCGTCAACGCCCCAGGAACCCGGCGGTAGAGCGTCTCACATTTACTCCCGCAAGGAAAATAAATATTTTACCGGCTGTGGGATTTGCTTCCGCGATGAGAGCAACGTTAATGCAATTCATCCAGAGCGCGAATAACTTCAAGTATTACAGCAACTGGCAGGTACACAGCAAAGTCTGAGGTGGAACTCTCAACTCGCCGTCAGCCGCGGTCAAACAGCTCGGGATCAGTGGGGAGAGGCCGAGGACCGGACTTTACTCAAAGTTGGTGGCGCACTCAGTAAACTAAGGTTGCCAACTTGTACATGTTGCAGTAACATCGTCCATTCTGACCTTGGGGACTGGAAGGCGTATCTCGAATGCGAGGAGGAGCCGTAGTGGTAGTGGTGGGAGAGTCTCCCATAGACGGGCATACTAATGAATGATAAGAACAGTAACAAGGACGATAAGAAACTCGTCTTACTTGTATTCAAAGTATGCTATACGGCTACAGTTTCTTATTACTCTTCTGGCGTCTGTACGAGCGCTGAACTCCCCATTTGGGAGATATGTACCTGCTTGATGTGCCTGAGTTTGTCGACTCTCACAACCTCGCACCTCCTTCCCGCCATCTTCCTCCCTTTCTCCCCTCCCTCCCCATCCCCCCCACCCCCCTCAGACGTCGCCGGCGCAGTCCACCCGTTTCACTCTTTATCGCTGGCGACACCCTGCGGCTGTAAAGGTTCGCGATGACAAGGCCATCGACCTCCTCCAGACCGTACACATCCTCAGGCCGTGATGCCGATGGTCGTCCCACTACCGCTAGCCAGTATCCAGACTCCTACGACAGGGACCCGCAATACACTTATTCTCAAGACTACTCTGTCGACGAAGAAGACGAAGAGTCCGAAGCGGAAGATGTGTTTGCATTTGGTCCCCCTTCGACTGCCGACTCTGTTGCTTCACCAGCTTCCCCCATACATCGACTGATCTCGCAACCACCGCCAGTATACGACCCGTATGGAAATAATACTATGCCAGCTCATGTTGTGGCAGGTCCGTCAACGTTGCACACCCGACACCCTTACCCCCACCCACAAAGTCCCACGGTGGAGACACCTCCCTCGACCGACTCTCAGACTACTGGCAACCCGTACGCCTTGCAACGAACACCCTCAAGCTACCAAACATCATCCGCAAGAATGCATTCAGGTGCCAGGTCGGCCGTGAGCTCGGCAATCAGCTCTAGAGAGGTACACATATCTCTCCCTCGAACTCAGGATCGAATTGAGGAAGAACAGGCTGAGGATCCCCAGAAAAGTCGACCACCGTCGTCCGTTACAAGTTTCCCAAGCGTAGACTCTGTTGGTGTTTCCATGAAGTACGTTCATCTTGGGAGTTGGATATGCTGAATCTGACGCCTTCTTTCTTGAGGATGGAATTCGACTTTGATGGAATAGATGACGAAGACAGCCCATACGCGGAGGTTCGCGCATCTGTGTCGAACATAGACGACCCCGAGATGCCTTGTCTCACTCTACGCATGTGGGTTGTGGGGTTTGTTCTGCTAGCGATAGTAGCGTGAGTACTACTCTTCATCGACCTCAAAGCGAAGCTAATCAGTTCTCTTCCTACTTCCTTCGCGACACTATGCTACGTTCATCTCCATTGCTTGATCAACTCGCCATCTGCATATATTCTATTGTGCAGCTCGGCGAATATGTTCTTCAACTTCAGACAGCCCGCTCCTGCGATAGCACCGAATGTAATCGTCTTGGCAGCTTATCCCTTCGGCAAGTTTCTGGCCTACTCACTCCCAATAACGACTTATCGCCTACCGAAATGGCTGGGGGGGAAAGAATTTTCTTTGAATCCTGGTCCTTGGAACATCAAAGAGCACGCATGCGTGTATATGATGGCGAACGTCGCAGCTGGCGCCCCTTACGCGATTAACGCGGTCGTCGTTGCTGAGCTCGATTATCATCAGGGGCCTTTAGGATACTGGTTTGCGACATTACTCTCACTTTCGACCCAGCTCACTGGATTCGCATTGGCTGGTCTATGTCGGCGTGTCCTAGTCCAGCCAGCCAGTATGATCTGGCCAGCAGACCTTGTTACATGCACTGTCCTCAATACCCTGCACGCTGAAGAAGACGAATCTCGGGGTGGTATCACCAGGTATCGTTTCTTCGTATACGTCATTACAGCATCTTTCTTTTGGTTCTTCCTACCAGGTAGGTCTTATAAATAATAAATGTTCAACCAGCTCATTCCTGATATTCGATTACTAGGATACCTGTTTACGGGACTGTCTGTCTTTTCCTGGATATGTTGGATAGTTCCGAACAACATCCCTGTCAACCAGCTATTCGGGACAGCTAACGGCATGGGTCTCTTTCCCGTCACTTTCGATTGGTCGCAGATTTCGTGGATATCCAACCCCATAATGTCTCCGTGGTGGGCTGGTGCTCAAATATTCACCGGCTTTGTCATCCTTTATGGGATCATCCTGCCCTGTCTCTACTACACCAACGTGAGCTTGATCCACTTTTTGGTATTCCTCGTCGGTTCTTATTTGATTTCCAGACGTGGCATCTGGCGCACTTCCCAATGTACTCAAATTCACCATACGATCGGTTCGGAAACGTGTACGACGTCAACCGCGTCTTGAACCCAGACAGAAGCCTGAATACAACCGCATACGAGGAATATTCCCCGTTGTATCTCCCTGGGGCGTATGCCATCACCTATCTCGTCGCCTTCACGCTTTCATCGGCTGTGCTCGTTCACACAGTCCTTTATTGGGGTCCTGCGCTGGTGAACGCCGTTAAGAACGTAAAAATCGAGAAGGATGATATCCACGCTAAGCTCATGCGATCCTACCCCGAAGTGCCGAACTGGTGGTACGCATTACTTTTCGTTATCATGGCCGCTTTAACCGCTGTAACGAACGAGGTATGAGCTCTCATGGACGAGCTCCATAACGAGGATTTAATTAACGGTCCTCTAGGTGTGGCACACTGGCCTCCCGTTATGGGGCATGGCGTTGTCGGTCTTTATACCCGTTGTGTATATGTTACCCTCCGGATTTATTTATGCCACCGCTGGCCAGCCGGTCAGTCGTTTTCGTTTGACTGCGATCTTTGATAATGTCTGAGGCTTGCTGCAGATCGCAGTGAACTTGATCGCGCAGGTTGTGCCAGGCGCGCTGCTTCCCGGCAAGCCGATTGCGAATATGGTACGTTGTTTGTACTCTTTCCGGACAACAAACTTTTTTAAAGACGCGGATATCTATAGATCTTCAAAGGATATACCATCCAGGTGCTGAACGAGACGGCGGCGTTTTTGCAAGACTTGAAGCTAGGTCATTACATCAAAGTGCCTCCAAGAACCAGTTTCATCGGTAAAATCTTTCCTTTCTACAAGCATCATATTTGCTGAGTAAACACTGCTCTAGTGCAACTTACATCAACGATGTTTGCGACCTTCATTCAAGTTGGGATCAAGGAGTGGATGTTTGCTGTTGTCCCGGACATTTGCGAGCCCCTTCAGAGCAGTAGCCTTACCTGCCCGCGTAGAACGGTGTATTTCGCTGCTTCAGCTATTTGGTATGTTCATCCTCTCCCCGGGATTACCTTCTCGCTATTGACACCTTATTTTTAGGGGTGTCATAGGACCGAGCCGCCAGTTTGGAAAGAGCTCAATATACTACCCTGAGGTCTTCGCGACCATCATTGGTGTTTTCCTCCCTATTCCTTTATGGTACTGGCAACGCAAGAGGCCGAACAGCTGGAACATATACATCTCGATGCCCGTCGTCCTCAACTCTGTGCAGTTCACTCCTCCGGCGACAGGTATCAACTACTCGTCGTGGATCCTCGTTTGCTTCATATTCCAGTATTGGATACGAAGACGCAACTTCCAGTGGTGGTCGAAATTCAATTATGTCTCGAGCGCGGCTGTGGATATCGGTATGTGTAATCCGCTCTTTGATAGGTATGATGCTGATGTCCTTGGTAGGCACGTTATTATGTATTCTCTTCCTATTTTTTGCTATACAGGTGAGTGAGAACTTGGTTGTTGGGGAAGCATATGGTTAATCCGTCACAATAGCTTCCGCGGAGTGGAACAATACAGCTCAAGTGGTGGGGGAATACTGTATGGCAGAAGAGTACGTACGGTTATATTTTTCCCTTCGCACACATCACTAAAGTTGTATCACCTTGCAGCTGCAGACGGGAAGAACCTACCACTCAGGACAACGCCTCCTGAAGGCTTCTAAACTCGCCGGAGTCGCTCGCTTGCCTCGCCATGTAATTTTGCACAATTTTCACTACTTTTACATATATCCAGGGACACCCGGGGTTGGCGCAGTTGGGCCTTCCAAGCAAGATGAAAGACGGACTCTCACTGTTTACTAGTTTACTACGCGTTTCACACACCCCATTTATTTCTTCTCTGGCCGCACTTCATTACAACTGGCTCGCATGCAATCATGATCGCATATATCATAGCTACAATCTCATTCTTTTTTTTTGGCTCACATCTCTCCCTTTTTTTCCTCCCTTACTGTGTTCGTGTTTATTCGTAGTATCTGTCGGTTTAGTAGCTATAGTCCTGTGGAAATAGGTTTTTTTTTTCAGTCTCAGTCCAGCACACACTCTCGATTGTGCTGCATGCTCTGTACACGCAGAGCTCAGTTCAATTATATCTTCCTTTGCGGAGGTGTTAGGCTGCTGTGTTCGTAATCTTGAGCTTTTGACGTCTTCCTCTTCAACTTTTCCGATGCTCCTCAGTGCTTCACGACCATCCATGTGTAGATATCATAATTTACAGACTTCAGTAAGTACTTGGCCTACTGCATTGGCTTGCTTCGTATTCCTTTTCCTAGTCTTGACACGGTTTTCTGTACTGGCACGCGTAGTGTATTCAGTGGTTGGGTTGTAAAGAAATGAAAATAGTAGTCCTGGATCCGTCGAACCTTGAGCTTGAACGTTTGAACGAAGTTGAACGGTTCAAAAATTTTGTGACGAAGCGTGATGAACGAAGGGCTTCAGAGAATTACTTGACCTGTGTGTCCGGAACTATGCCGAATAGTCCCTGCAATACAAGTACACCACACACAAGGGGGCGTGTCCTGCAGCTCGGAGAGAATAATAACATATGCGTGGTATTTGGAGGACTCAGGAGTGGGTATAACATATGCGCAAGGAAAAAACGAAGAGAAAGAGGAATTTTAAACCCATCTTAAAGATAGTAAATATACTTAACACAATAGGGGGATAAATACGATGTCTACGAGATTATTCGTTCAGTTCTTGGCTGCTATACAGCGGACTCAGCTGTTACTCACATATGTGTATATATATAGCTGACTCGTACACACTTAAGCATCGTGAGCATCGGGGTCACAGTCCCCTTGAGGTCAAGTTCTTGCGAGGCTAAGATACCAGAGCGTCAGTTACACCGAAACTATATGGGAAATCTTGTCCACTACTCACCCTCTTCTTCATCCATGTTCTTATAGGCCTCTTTTCCTATTCTTTCAGCTTCTCTCCTTCATCTTTAGCGACTTGAGCCTGCTCACCTCTTCTTTCTTTTTCTGCTTCTCCTCTTCATTACGCCCCTCCCTGACTTCCTTATGATGCGTGTCTTCGTGGCAAATTATGGATGGGATATTACCACGAGGCTATCCTGAGGTTTGGCCGGCATCTCTACTTTCTGATGCTGATCAGATAACGAAGAAACTGCTGTCGCAAAGTTTCGTCTGTTGAGAAATAATATTGAGGTATTACGAATATTAACACGAATATAGACAGCGAATAGTACTGACGCAGAAGTTGTATGGAATTGCAGTCTGGACATCCTCGGGAACAATGACTTTTATAGCATCGATAAACCGTAATGTTATGCGTCGACGGATGCCTTCCCGGACTTCTTGTGACGCCGTCGCTCGATCTTGGAGGGTCCTGCATCCCCATCTGCATGTTCTGGCGGTTCAGTTGCATCTTGCTTCACCTTTCTTTGCAAAGACGACTCAAGCTCCTTGAGCCGCGCACCCCGCTTTTTGTCCCACGGCAGAGCACCTTTACGGTACGGGGCGAGTTTCTTGAGACCGACATACTGATTAAACTCAGCGTCTGTAGACAGAAGAATATCGACGGGGCTGAGAGCAAACATGTTCAACCCAACCTTGGTGTACTTGAACCGTGTGGGCATATCTCCAACCTAAGAAAAGGTGTCTAACAAGCCTCTAGGATATTTCGTCTACAGTTAAGACTCACCATGTCCTTGAACTCCAACCCGTAAAGCTCATCCATGTACTCGCCTAGCTTTCTCTTCCGCATCTCCTCGGTCCCATCCCATTCATCGCCATCGTAATGGTTCGCGTCAGGATCCATATCATCAGGATCCATACCGTCTTCCTCTTTCTCTTGATGGTTGCTCTTGTTTTTCCTTTTCTTCTTCGTCAAATTATTTGAGATCTCAAGGGCGATGTCGTTGTCCCAGGTCGGCTTCTCCAAGTCTCCATCAAAGCCACCTTTATCATCATCAACCGTCGTACTCTTTGTACATCTGAGTATTATGAGCATCAGGGTCCCAGTCACCCTAAGATATGTAAACCTCAACTAGACCGAAACCACATGGGAAAATTTTGTCTACCACTGTACTCACCCTCATCTTCATCCACGTTCTTAATACCGCCTTCATTGCCTAGTCTCTCGAGTTCTCTCGGATCTCCTTCGTCTTCAAGGAATTGGGCCTCTCACCTCCTCTTTCGTTTTCTGCTTCTCCTCTTCCTTCCGCTCCTTCCTTCTCCTCCTGGCTTACTTACGATGTGTGTCTTCTCGATGAATCATGGATGCGATATTACGAGGATACCGTGAGATTTGGTCGACACCTCGAAATATTATGAACGTGAGTATGTAACAGCAAATGAAGTCAAAATGCCAGCGACGCTCACGGCTCTTCGGAGCGAAAGTTATAGGAACTCTAGAAGGCATCTGCTACGTCCTCAAACTCCTCATCTTCAAGAGCTTCCTCACCAGAATTCTCATTCTCACTTTCATCCGTGTCCGTGTCCTCAGTGGCATTTTGCTGGCCCTTACTCGAACCAGTGATTTCCTTAAATGTAGGGAGCCGCTTGACATAACGTTCAATCCATCCTCGGTTAAGAATATAACTTGAAAAAAGGGTTTTAGTTAGTGATCTTGCAAAGTAGATTTAGCCCAATGCCAGATACTCCATCAAAAATTCGTGATCCTCTTCTGCCTTGTTCTGGTCCCCCTTCTCCTTTTTACTAATTCTTCTTCTCCGTATTGGTATCTTCTCCTTTCACAATGACGCTACCTTCATCTTCCACATCGCCTCATCTATGTTCCCCAACCTCCCTTCTTAAAATTTCATGTACAGCACTGTTCTTCTTCCCTCTCGAGCTCATATTTCGTCTCCTCGCGTAGATTCCGTTGTTTGCTTCGATAGCGGCGTGGGAGGGCCTCTGTACTTTCACTTCGTAGAGGTTCTTGCTCTTTGACATGGGTGAGTGGCTCGGGCGAGGGTGAACGAGAAGTAGGTTTGGAGGGCATGTTGTCGAATGCAAAGAGGTTTCTTTTAAAAACTGAAGGTCTCTGAATAAAACACGATGGTACAATGTTGTCACGAAGCGCACCTTGTCTTTCCGAGTACGACTCGAAAGCTTGAGCTCGCAGGTCTTTAATTCCTCTGGGAAGCTGTTCGTCTTCGCACTACTAGCACAAAATATTGAAGAAATACACACTATCGTATATACCCTTCTCTTGGCCATATATCGAGGGGTCGTTCGTCTTGATTCCAACAAGCGTTCGAAGAATAGCTGCGTCTACGGCTGGTGTTAGCTCCTCTCCGTCTTCATCTTCGGATTCAGTGTTTCTGAGTCCTCTTCGCCCTCTTGTCTTCTTCAACATCAGAACCATACTTCTCTTTCACTGGTAGGGCCAGGTTAGTTGCGCGTTGCTGCTTGCAGATGTTAGTGAAACACGAGGGCTCGCTTTCCTTCCTATATTCAAACGCCCCGCCTAGTCCTGGTTAATTGCCCATTAGTCAATATCTTCCTCTGATTCTAAATCGCCCAGCATCCGTGTTTCTTTTGTATAGTCCTTTAAGCTTTATTTCTGGAGATGAAAGTCAAACTCAAGGTGTTACTTGAGGTCCAAGTTGGACATGTCGTGGGCGTCTGTGCAGAGATATTATGGGCCGAGACGGACCGCACTGAAGCTGGAGCCTGAGAACAATGGGTCACATTCTCAGTAAACGTGACAGCGGCTTCATAGATGTCACGCTGCGAGCCATGGCCCGGCCTTTGTGGCCTTTCTACTCCGATTCTTGTTTCTATCGACCACGACTACCATCTTGCTTGGATACAACGACGATAACTCCTTCGACGCGTAATGCCAAACGTGCGAGGGCGAAATAGACAGGCATTGGACGACAAGACATCTGGGAATACTCCGCACACCACTGGGAAGAGAAAGGCAATCGCGACTCCAGGGCCACACGAGTTTCTCGATGTAGGAGCGACGAAGAAGATACCTGCACCAAATTTTTCTGCTTTAGATATCGAGGATGATGACGATGGCGAGCAAAGTTCGTTGCAACCCAAGGCAGCAGGATCCACTCCGCTTCCTTTGCGCCCTCAGCGAAGAGCTTTAGAATCGCACCCTGGTCCATCGAGTCCTCCTAAGAGACGTGCCTACTCGCCTCTACCCCCTTCTTCTCCTCCTTCTGTTTCCTCGGACGATCTGGAATACGAGAATGCGGTACCCTTGCGAGTCCAAGGCCCGCTCACACCTCCACCCGAGCTTTCTGAGGCTGGGGACGAGAACTTTGTGGAACAGGACAATAAAGAGAATGAGTTCGGAAATGAAGACGAAGACGAAGATACAGATGAAGTCCTTCCTGTGCACTTCGCAAAACTGGGTCCTGAGAAAGAGTCTTCAGAAGACGATCCATTCGGCTTCACTGCATTGGAGAGGAGGCTTAGGTCGCAACGCGAAGCAAGATGCTATTCTTTCGAACTTCTTCCTGAAGCTCAGCCACTGAGGAAAGGCAAGGGACTTATA
Organism: Irpex rosettiformis; assembly: GCA_022160335.1. Taxonomy (NCBI): domain Eukaryota; kingdom Fungi; phylum Basidiomycota; class Agaricomycetes; order Polyporales; family Irpicaceae; genus Irpex; species Irpex rosettiformis. Next base: position 311,495 of record MU274907.1, on the reverse strand, counting down.
CGATCCCGAGCACCGCTCGGTGAGCTATCCTTTGACCGCGGCGCATCTACATCCACCCTCAAAGACCGGCACCCCACACCTTATCACCAAAGCGACGACCTTGAGGACATGTATTTCGATCCAAATGAGCTACGCGATCCTGTGTCTTCTGAATTTGAAGAGATTGGCGAGAACACGGGTACGAGTGCGCCAGTTGGTCTGGAGGGTCTGGAGGCTGAAATGAACGAAGAAGAGCAGGCTGAGTTGGCACGAGAGGAGCAGAAGAACAAAGTCAAGGCAAAGGCGAAAGCTCAGTCGTTTGAGCCTTCATCGTCTACCGAGGAGGTCGACCCTCTTCGTACACCGAGGCCACAACACGTGGCTAATATCTACCCATTACGCTCACCATTCTCCTCTGCCGAAGGTACCCCATGCGATCGCAGCCTCCCCGATTCTCCTTTATCTTCTCCATCTCCAATGAAATCCATGGCTGTATTCCACACGCTTCCTGTCTCGAGTACCAGGAAGGGCATGCTCTCGCCTGCTAAAGCTGGCCCGCGGCCTCTGGTCGAGCTCCCACCATCTAAGCGTCGCAGAGTCACATTCGGGAAAGAGAATAGCACGATCTTCGATAGCGAGAAGTCAGAGAGCTCAATCTTTCCGGCGACAGAGCTGGAGAAGCTTGTCCCTAAGCGACCTATAGTTCGCAGGTCCACCCGTACATCGACAGCAGCCAAGACGACAGCTGCCTCTAAGCCTAGGTCTTCTTCAACGGCTGCATCATCCCCTATGAACCGTGGAAGAGGTAGGCCACCGATCAAGGTTGAAGAAATTGCGTTTGAGAGTACCGCCGTACCGGAGACGAGCGAATATGAGACCCCTAACGAGTCGTCTGCAGTGACAAGGAAGAGGAGAACTGGATCTAATCAGGCACTATCGAAGAAAGCCAAGTCACAGGTCCCGTCATCTTCTCGTGCAGCACCGACGTCAAGGCGGGGCCGGCCTCCCAATAGTGCCAGACCGATCTCGAAAGGAAAGGGTAAAGCGAAGGCCCTTCCCTCAGGGTTCGAGGACGAGGACGAGGTATGAGACACTCATCGCTCTCTATATGTCTTGTGTTTGATTGCTTGATACTAACCAATGCTTTTCAGGATGAGGCACGCAAGCGTCGGGAGCGCATCGAATATTTCAAGAAGTTGGATGAAATCAAGTTGGAGAAAGAGGATGTCTTCGTTATTTGATTGGCATGGCCTCCTTTCGGGCTCCTTGTCAGTATACTTTGCTTGTTTACGTGGCAATTATCTCACCAGGTGCTGGGATTGTACAACTTAACGACGCGCCTAAGGTGCATTATACGTGTAACGAGATTTCTTTCCGGCCTACATACTACATACAATGCTGAACTTGTAGTAACTTGCCTGTTCACTCTTTTTGTTTACCTCATATAACTATCGTAGTTTTGAATATGGATCACGGAGAATTCGATACTCCTAGCTATAGTTATCATGTCCTTTGTGGCCTGGCTGATTGCAAGATCTGTGATCAATGGGCCAGGAGGTGTACGACAGCAATATCCAAATCGGGCAGTACACCGGGACGTTCCGGACGATCACAGTCGAGACTACCATGTGTCACTGCAGTGACAAGTTACGACCTACATTCACTGGCAAGACTGAACGTTCTTGAACGACTGGACCCAAATTCACGGCCAACATTGAAGACGATTTCCCTGTTGTGCAGAGGAGGTGAATATGCCGTTCAATCTTCCCGGAACCCTTGTCCCTTTGCATCTCATCTTCAGTCCGCGACTGGTGTTACCTTCTCTGGTTGTCCAAGGTCAGTCATTTCCGTCAAGAGAACAGGCTCGCCGGGATTCTAATTCTCATACTTTTAGGAAGATATACGCCAGCTCGACTTCATTCAACTGAGGAAGGCAGGGTACAGGGGTGCTGTATTTGACAAGGACAACTGCTTGGTGAGCATGGAAGATACTCCTGGAAATCCTGAAGCAGTACTCAATAGATCTGCTTAGACGATACCTCACAAAGACCAGCTAGTTCCTGAGCTTCAGGTTCGTCCAGAAACATCCGTTTGCCATAGCGATAATGCCCTAATTGCACGGTGTAACATAGGAAGCTTGGAAAGAATGTCGGGAAGCGTTTGGTGAGGGAAACGTCCTCATCGTAAGCAACTCGGCCGGCACGAAGCTAGACCCTGGAGGAATCCAAGTGAGCGTCGTGCGTCGTTTCCGTATCACTGTTCTTCTGACGCTGTCATGGAGGCAGAGTCAGTGACCTACCACCTCTCCGTACCAGTTCTTCGTCACAAGGTGTTCAAGCCCTCCTACTCTTGCATCTCTGCGATACGCAACTACTTTGCTTCTCTCCCTAAACCTGTTAAAGACAATGAGCTCATCGTTGTCGGTGATCGGATATTCACCGATGTCGTTCTCGCCAATCGTATGTCCCGCCGGCGAGCACTTCCGCCGTCTAACTCTGTGGAAGAGAAGAAGAAGAGCCATGAATCGTCCTCGTCGCTAGAAGATGGAAATTCACAGAAAACGATCGCTCCACGTACAGGACCTCTGTCTGTTTGTACGTCTGGAGTGTGGAAGAGAGAGGGCATGGTGATGCGATACATGGAGAAGTCGCTGATGCAAGGGATTCAGCGCTACGTTGTTCCAGATAACGGTCTCGGCCATACGAACGCCTCTCAATTCGTAAGAGAGCTCCCGCCTCCTCCTTCTCCTGAACCCGAGTCGCGGATGAGGAGATGTTTCGGCAAACTATGGAGTCTACTGTCTCGTTCCCGATAACAAACTACTCGGTACTTAATCAATATCTCATATACGCTGAACGTTATTGCTGTGTGAAAACGTGCTCGTCATGCGCTGGAATATCGGTAGCTCTTCAGCCAAGGAAATCGAACTCAACGGTGAACACGCCAGGAATCTTCTTCTAGTACTATCTTCTACCAAATTGAACCGCCTCTAGCTTACAGTTCATAGTGAACTTCTTCTCACTAAGCCTTCGTTCTCGCTATTTACATCCAACATCAGCCGTAAACCTCTCCTTCGCATGCCACGGATCGCAGCACCAACGTTAATTAACATCAAGCATCCTCATTCAAAAAAAAAACCACTCACCACCTTGAAGCCAATTCTTGCTTCCAGAACCATGGGGTGTGTTCTGATCCTTCCTAATATATCTGTTTACTCTTTTACCATAAAACGTTACCGATAACCAAACTGCAAACCCAACAAGAAGACAAAAAAAATGCAAAAACAACAATGCCCACCATGTGAATCCGAGCTCCAGACCGGTGTCCTGACCGCCACCAACCGTCTATCCAATAGTCAATGATCCGCCTCCCAGGCCCAGCTCCTACGCCGACATTGTGTGAGAGAGAAACGCAACGGTCCGCATTGGTTGGGTGGGCTGACTGGGTGTTCTTACTTGAAGGTGATTGGTGGGTGGAAGCCTTGTTTCGGGAGGGGCTTCCGCCGAGTTACATGATAGTAGACACAGTGCGACAGTATAAATTTTTTTGTTTCGTTCAGTTGTTTTAATGAGAGAGTGTCGTGTCGTAGACATAGTATGCATATAAATCAATGGAACGAGTCATTGGCTTGGTAGAAGTGGCGGTTGGTTGCCGTAGTACTATGTGAGGCTGTAGAACTTGAATCGACACGCTCAAAGTGAAAAGATTATACTGTTACCAGATGTGACCATTTAGTGTAGGTCTTTGGGGAGTCTAGCTTCACACTTCGACAGTCGTATGAGGAGTAGGTAGTAGGAGATATACGGGGCTGTTTCTGAAGAAAGCTAACACAACTAATATAATCACTGAGTGGGGCAGTGGTGAAGCAAGTGTGTCGGGGGACGTACCTAGTAGTGGTTAACCTAGTGATACAATTCGCTGTAATCTCCGCCGGCGATAATAATAAACGGTCCTATTGTCAGAAGATATACCAGTGCAGTGTCGTAAGGCAGAAATAATTCATGAGGGTGTTGTGCGACACAGGAGGGGGGGCTTCTGGCATGTACTATTCGTAGCAGAGAAACACGCAATGGGAATTGGGGGAAACTTGAATCTTGAGCTCCAGTGCGCCGAACGCGGCCACCGACGCGTCGGAGCCTCCCAACGGTACATACTGGCAGCTCGAAAAAGGAAATTGAAATTTCGTATCATCCCACCCACGTTTGGCTTGTGCTCTGCGGCCAGAAAGCGGGATGGCTCTGACGAGGCGGTAGGGTCGCAGGGCCCGCTGTATCAGAAACCCAACACCAGAACGATCTAATTATTCATGGCCATCCACGTACGTCAATGTTCATTCTACAACAACAGCCATCCCGGGTCAAAGAAGACTTGATCAGTCGGAGTCGTTCTACATCCCAAAACAAACGAGACGTACGTATAGCATGTATTTCGAGCACGATGAGGGGGGAAAAAATTCCGTCCATCAAGTAGCTGGGAACCAAGCGCAAAAGATGTCCCCAAGAACAAAGGGATGAAGCACTTGGACGAGACCCATTAAGCGGGTACGTAAAAACGCGTTTCGTGTTCCCCTCCCCTCTACCACGCGTATCACGCACCCGACGATGGATTCTTGTTCTTGGCCGGTTCCGCGATGACAGCGGCCAATGGTTGGTAATTATAAAGGAATAGAAGAAGGAAGAATGTGGCCAGTGGTTAGCGAGACTGGGCTTTGCGCTGGTACGAGTCTGCTGAGTTCGTCAGAAAGCACAGGCAGCCGCTAGCCGCTAAGAAGGAGAGCGAACGTGGTTTGTGGCGGGCTCTCTGCTTGGGTTTACTGGCCAACTCCGCCTGTCGGTTGAAAACGCGAGGCCTATTCTGGGTACAAGGGCCTCGATTGGCGAGATGCTGGGCACTTGACCCACTCCCAGAACGTCGGCGGCCTGGAATAAGGGTGGCATAGGAAGAGTGGAATGATGCTTCTCGCACCAGTCGCAGCAGCGAATTTCGATGATGCCGAGGTTTGGTAAAGCCCGTCTTTTCTTTGTCCCAGTCAAAGCGAGAACATCCATGCTGTCGGAAGAGGAGTGACAACAACAAAAACAACCCCCTCTCATTGAGTGCCATCAGCCGCAAGCCTATTACTCACTCAAAGTTCACCCGTAAAAAAAAAACAAAGCCAATGTCTCCTCGGTCGTGCGATCGTCGTAGCTACCAACGGCCCCTGCCCCTAGAAGATTTCCAACGCTGTCAGATCAATCCTGTGCACTTGGAGCTGCCAGAAAAAGATGGAACGGACGGACATTCAACTTCGGGTAGAGTTTGTGATTCATTGCAGCGATAGCGGTACAAGGCAAAGGAGTGGCTGGGCGTGTACGTTACTGTTGTCGAACCAAATCGTAATTCCAAAGGGCCACGCTTGATGCGCAAGAAAAAAGGTGACCTGCAACACGCTGTCAAGCGAAGATATCGTCTAGGGTGGTATTAGGACGCTCGCGGGGCTTGGGTCTTTCGACCTCCACCCTCCACCCTCCTCAGGCTCCCTTGGCAGTGTCAATTGTCTGTGTGGAAATTGAGGACGTTATTAACACAGCATCTCGGTGCTCTGGCCTCTCCCATGGGGGTATTCAGGGTAGCCTCCACAAGTAGAAAGGAGAAATGAGCAGGCGTTGCCGTTCGAGTCGGACAATGATAGTGATACTTTGAACCGTTCTTTGTCAAGGGTCTGTCGGTAAGCAGAGATCTCCGGGAAAGAAAAGGGACATGTGTAATGCGTGTGTGGTATCCTAACCAGAATAATTTTCATATCGCAAGGATTCCTTTGAGGAGTTTGAAGATGTTTGCGGCAGAGGTGCTATCGGGGATTAATGAGCACGACGGTGGGGTATGGAGACGATAGTAATGTAACACCGACCAACGTTGTCTTGTTAGCCCTGAGTTTGAGCTGAAAAACACATGTGGAACACCCATAGTGCGCGTTGTTGACTCGCGGGGGGGACGTTATACGCTCCAGTGCGTCTAACGGTGGAATCGATGCCCTTTGCTTTCATCGGCGACAGATGCTTTGCGTGATTATGACGAGCTGTCTGCAGCCGTACCTGACAATGCATAAAGTGGCAGTGAAAAAATTTGCATGGGTACTCCTTGAACATAGCACTCGTACCTTGTAATTTTTTTGTTGGAGACATTCATCGTCGGAGAGGACAGTCGACCGCACTGCTTCGGCTCATAGCAACGGAACGGCGAGAGATAACGCCCGACGGAGCGCTGTACAGCCCCTACCCACGGCTCGGGTTCCTACAAAGGCGAGTTCAACTAGAAACCCGTCAGCAAGCTATCACAAGCCGAGTATTTAACGAACGTTATACGACCATTTTTGCTTACAACGTACTCTGCCGTGAGACTCGAGGAGGGGGAGGACTGGTCGGGCGATGCCGGAGGGTGGGAGCGATGAACTTGAGCTCCTACCTAATTGGGCATGAGAGTGCCGGGCCGATCAGGTTTGTTTGGTTGGTTCGCTGAATTGAGCCATCTAACCAAACTTGGCCCCATTTCTCATGTGTTGTTGCCTCTTCTCCGGCCATTCGCTGACGCTTCCCTTCATTAAGCCTAATCTGAAACTTGGCCATCGAGATGTGTGTGCGTCGGTTCGCACACCGCGAAGATGTCCCTTCTTGTGTTCTCAATACAGTTTTTCATTATAACACTCAACAACGCTTACTTACTCTCCTTGTTGACCGCACTACACAGATTGCTTATCCCCTTTGCTGCAGCTTCTAATGTGCGTATACAATGTGTTGTAATGCCTGTTACAAGCTTAGCTAACAAAGGATACAAGGATAATCCTAACGTAAACAACAAACGTCGTCTAGCCTGCCTGCCTGCCTGCACCCCGGGCCGCTCCTCTCTCACTGATGCCCATCGCACATGCGGTTGCGCCAATACATGCATATGCTACTCATGAAGACAACTGAATATGTGCACTGGGGATGTGGGTGATCTACCCCCTCCGCAGCAATAGCAAGAACACACACGCCCGCTTTATTCTCGTGGGTACAGTATGTAGCGAGTAATTGATCCCAGCATTCTCCAGACCTACTCCAGGAAGGTCACAGGCGTTGCCTGCGCGTGCGTTTGCCCTAAGGAAAGCGTGTTCCACGACATTGGTATAACGTCTACTGACCACAGCTGGCGCTGTACTCCAATACTCCTTTGTCTCTTAGGTCAGGCAGACAGCCTGCTGGTGTCCAGAACATGACTTGTAACCTTCCCGTGACACGTTACTACCCCGTGCGAAACATCATTGCGTTATGACGGGGATATACAACGAAGGACGCACACATCAAGGGTAACTGAGCGTCGCAGTTATCACTTGTGACGGTGGCGCAACATGTGTGCGCCCTTACCTGTCTGAGAGGAATGCGTGAAGTGAGTACATACACCGAAAGCGTTCTCTTTTCATATTCTGTCTGATGTCTTTTATCTCGTGTGGATAGGAAGGACGCGGATTGTGCAGTTGGAAAGATTATCCATTCATTTGTGAAGCAATCAGCCTCTCTCTAGTAAGGATATATGTGCGTCTCCCACCTTTGTTTGTATTCGGTTTCCACAAGGGATCAAAGTCTTGCTCCTCTTATTTGTTACACAGAAAAGAGACTGGTTGAGATGCAATGTGTCAATACACGCGCACTTCCAAAGTCCTAGATTTAGGTGCCGAGATTCACGGCCCCACAGTTGGAAAACAAACAAGGAGTATTGCACATACAGTGCTGGGTTCTAGTAGCAACCTGCCGTTGCTTTGTACGAGAGGCGCCCATAATGTACGTAGCATGCTCTTCTCCCAACAGAGATGAGCCACCACGGGTTTCTTCGCCCCTCCAGCTTCTATCCGAGCCGTACCCACACGTCTGACTATGTGATAGAGGACATATTGTCATGCATCACGAACGAGCCTCGCGGGATGGGCACGCTTTACGAGAGGAAAGCACATCACTCCCAAACATATGACTGTAGAGTCGTCCAATCATACGTAAGTCTCTCGTACGTTTACCGCCTATAGTCGACGGGGCTTTACTAACAGGAACGTGATAGTCACTCTGCGATAGCCTAGCCTAGCCTTGGGACGCGGGCCAGTCACAGAGCTCTCGAGGCTGGACTCGGGTATAGACGACCATCCATGTCATTGGTTCGAATAAACCTCGCCACAACAATCCACGAATCAGACGACGAGCGATGCGATAGGGAGCGAACCGAGTGTGGTTGGTTCTTTTGGTGTGTATTTGACTTTTGAGGTGTGAAAGTGATACCAGAACTGAGAATAGTGATCGATACACAAGAAGCCATGGGACTCTGCTACGTACATGCCGAAGCCGGGGGGCGCTCTTCCCCGACACATGCACGCGTAGGCGACGAACGGGAGCGGTCGGATGCTCGCAAGTGTGTCGAGGCCGTTGGTTCTACAAGTTCATAATACTGTGTTGCTGTAAGCCCCCGTTGATGCTTGGAAAACCATTGGCCGCGATGGAGAAAACCACACGGCGATCCAATCTCTCCGTATCGCACTTCCAAGTCTGCCACTGCAGCCCAACGAGCCAACCTACCGAACCCATTCCTTGTCCTATAGTGGAGACGGATCTGAAACTACAAGCTCTCAACGTTCAACTTTCACTTATTTTGGTATGTCACTCCCCACGATTCCCAGCATCGAAAACACACCACAAACCTAGTAGTAGTACTTCGACGTTCGACGTTAAACGTTAAACCATCCGTGGCCCATGAATCTCACACGCGCCAAAACTCCACCGACAGATATCTGCGCGTCATCTTGTACGTTAGGGTTCATTATTGCCGGCCGACGGAACGAGACGGGAGAAGAAAAAATCAAAATGAACGGAGTCGACCATCACTGAAATTAAAAATTAAATACTCTTCCGTCAACGCTGTCCTCGTCGGAGGCGGAGGCGGGGAGCACGCGTGCAGTTGCATGGTGGGTGGTACTGCGTGCGTTGCACTGCTGCTGGCAAGCTGCCCTCTCTACGATCACTCACACCGTGACGAGACGACCTCGATCAGTGATCAGGCGAGTCTGACGCCACATAGTCACCGAGGCGTGTGTCTCGCAGGTTGGACAGACGGAATAATGGACTTTCCTCGAGCTCGACGGAGGATAGGGTCTGGGGAAAGACCCGTTGGAGTGCGTTTGATCTTGCTACTAGTAGGGATGGCAGCAGGTGGCGCGTGATAGGTTATTTGTTTTCTTTTTAATAGCCAAACCTTGGGTAGCTGAAACGATCGACTACTTACGGGTCTAGCTTGCGCAGCCACGGTTCAGCTCACACTACATGCGCAACAATAAATAGGACCTTCGAAGGACGAGGATCCGGGGAAAGGGAAGGGAAAAAAACATGTGCGAGTACGGGAGATCATGACGAAATAGGCTGAAAAGCACCCGCGAGCAACTTCCACCCAGCCAACGCATGACTTGTTCTTCCGTCCCGTGGTAAACGCCAAAAAACACGATAATATAATCATGATAATCCCTCGAACGCCGAAACACGAGGCAGAAAAGCCACATTACGATCGTGAGCCTTCTTATGACCCGTCCCGTCTTCGCTCTCGGACCTCACGATCACCGACACAGCTTTTAACTGACAGAAAAAACCCGACAAATCAAGAAAAGCTGGTCGCAAGTCCGGCCGCAGCGCTACTACACTTGACCCGCCATAGATATCGGATGTCAATCGCTTTGGATGCTGGCTAAAGCGCTTGAGTCTCAATTATACACGCTTCTCCGAGGGAAGACAAGAGAGTGTGTAGATGATTCGTGGAACGTGCAAGTCATTTTAATCCTTTGGGTTCGGACTTGCTTCATGGAAAAGAATGACCTTCAGCGCTCTTTCCTTGTGGGTTCAACAACAACAACACGCGTTCAAGGTGTGGGCCACTCACCGAGTACTGCTGCTCAATGGCTCCACTTGAAGTTCTTTGTCTCTATTGTAGACTGAAACGTTAATTATGACGAGGACTGCAGACTGCCTGGGTGGTATGTAACCGTACATGGTAAGCACGCGGATGATTTAATGCGACGAAGTCGACACAAGCTTACACGGCGTGTTTCCTCTCTCTAGTTATCTCCATTCACCCAATTCTTCTCCGAGGTATCTCTTTTGATATTTATTATCAAACATCGAATGAAGCCTTGACATGTTTATCTTGATCACACAGACACGATCAGTCTTGCACATCGTATGGGCCTCTCAAAGTTTACTGCTGGTAACAGATGGTGTTGTTCGCCGTGATCGATATCCTCCACTCCTTCAAACTTCAGAGATGATCAAGTCGACGGGTCGTGGTGGTGAACGTTTACTGCTGATACGCCTCATCCGCAACTATCAAACCCCGCGGTGCCGGCAAGTTCGTCCATTGGGTACCCCCATCAACCCACCATCAGTGTACGACTTTCCCGTGGGCTAGCCACCCAATGGGATCAAACGGTTTCAAAGAGAGACGGGGAGGAGCAGCAACAGATAGATGCCACTTCTTTTTTTTTGAATGATGGGATGTGTGCGCGTGTGGTCAGGCCTTCATACTCGCCTGTTCATCTCACTTGGCCGCGGGGAACAACATCTCATCAACCGCAGCACTCGTGTGCGGCACAGATCCTCTCAATCCGTGGACATTGACAGTTGTACTCTACATATCTTTGGGTCTTGGGCTTTGTCTGGAATCCGACGTTTAGGTTCTCGAACATTGAGTAATTTCCCGTATCACCCGGAGTACTTCAATGAAGCTTGAGTGACTTGGGGTGTTCCGCTCTTCTGTATGGCGATGAACTTGGAGACGGATATATAGTAATTGATGGAGATGGAGAGATGGACTCATATGGTGTTATCATCAACGACCGACAGCTCGCGGAACGAGTTTCCGAATCCTTGAAGATCACTTTTGCATTGCCGGTATGATGTACTGTACATACTACTAGAAAGTCTAAAATATCACGATCGCACTAGCCCACCGTCGTCTGAGGTTCTCCGAGCTTAGTAGTAGGCTTCAGAATCGACAGCCGAGAAGAACTAAAGAGAGGAAGAAAAAACGGCTAATACGTAGAACGTTCCTCATCGAACATCGGAAACTAGAAACAAAACAGAATAGCGTGGCTCCGACATCCGACATCCGGGATCCCGAAAGTCGTTTCCTTCTCGCTAGATATCGTGATACACATTATTTTCTTCGCGTTCCCAAGCTCGAAACTAGTAAGTAGAACGAGTCCCCGGATCCCTCTCATTCCCACTGACTCGGAGTACACCCCAAACCCATAATTTAAAAAGAGTCTGATGCGAATATACTGTATATTAGTATTGGCACAGTACTGTATAACCAACAATTCTACATAGAACACATCCACACTTCGCATCACGACACACATAATTAAAAAAGAATTCGAAGAGAAAACAAAAACAATCACTCAAGTACATCAATTGAATTGCGGTGGTGGTGGTGGTGGTGTGGGCGATGATCCCGATTTCGTTTCGCGAGAGAGAGAGGGGACAGTTGGGCCGCTTTTTTTGATGGGAGCCGGGGCCTTTCGAGGGTTTTTAGACGCTTAGTATTTGTCCCATGTTCAATGCGCAGTTCGCCTCGAGAGGGGGGAGGGAAAGGTCTTGGCTTCTTGGGTAGTACCACGGTAGGCGGCCAAGGCTTTGGTCGGGTTGTGGGAAAGGCACACGCGTTCACCATGAGAGTACCGAGTAGGACTGGATTGAATACTGATGAATTCTGGGGGAGTGTGTATTACAGCCTGAGAAATGAAGTTATGCTAATAAAGTACTAGAACGAAAAAAAGGAGAACAAGGTTTTGAGGATGAAATGCTATGGAAGACATGGAGGGGGATATTGCGAGGGTAGGGTATATACAACATGAGAGAGAGAGGGAGAAGGAAGAGAGAGGAAGAGATGGATGGCAGAAATATGATACCGAGAGGGGGAAGAACGATTTCAAAAGGAAAAAAAAATGTGTATTTTTTCGATAATGTGTAAAGTAGAGGTGTTATTATACGACGACGCTAGAAATAGAATGGTTTGCGTCTCGGACGATGAAGAGGTAATGTAAAGATAAGGGTAAAGATAAAAGTAAGACTTGGGGAGGAGGATGCAAGCGGTAGTATACAAATGCCGGTGAGCAAATGACAGTAGTAACATGTAAACAGCTGACTGATAGTATCTGATAACAAGCAGAAAGAGAAAACGAAAACAGTCCACGTCAGAAGATGGGGGGCAGGGGGGCTAGAGTAACTAATGCACAAATGGGCTACCGATGAAAAGAAGCAGTAGTAATTAATTGTCATGGGTCAGAAAAAAAAGGAGAGAGAGAGAGAGAGAGATCCAAGAGCGCTATCAAAAAGGAGCGGCGAAGAAGCGGATGAAAAAGTCAAAATCATACGCATACTAGTATATATGGCAGGGGGAGGGGAGATGCACGAACTTGATGAAGGAGGTTTATAGAGCATGTCGTCCATGTTAGAATGGAGGGGTTTTACAATATCAAAAAGTCGATGCGACAACTTGTCCATATCAGGGGAGTAGAGATCAAAACGCAAAGGGAGGGGGGGAAGGGAGGGGGGGGAAGAAGTTTGAGGCGAAGCGCGACAAAAACCGATGGGCAATGGGGCAGGGAAAGACTCGGGCTAGTGATACATGGATGCCGAAACGACAGTAAGTTGGCATCCCGTGAATTAAGTTTGGCATGTAGTTTGGCAGTCGGCCAGCCCCCCTCCCCCCTCCGCCTTCCCCTTCCTCCGCGGCGCGCCGGTATACATGTCGGTCGGTTCCTGGCCTGTCTTGTTCCCAAGCTAGGCCAACTATACTCGAGCGGTCCACGACTGGAGAAAACTCCAGGGAAACGATAACTTGATTCCCAGACGACGTTTGGTTGCAACATCAAAGTCGTCCGATGATCGATGTCGTTATTTCGGCGCTGCAGCCTAATATCCCTGCAAACAATCGGCCAAGACAAGAAATCAGCACATAGAGTAGCATAGAAGAAGAAGAAAAACGATTACTCACCACACCAACACTGTAGTGATTCGTGGGACTGTGTACACTTCCAGTGTAGCCAACGCCAGACATCCCACTCACCGCGATGTCAAACCCAGCCGAGTAGCCAGAGGCGCCAGCGACGCCCCCAAACGACGTACCGCACAAGCTGTCGGACGCGCCCAAGCCAGCCGATGGCTGAGTCTGCAGGGGGGCAAATGTAAGGTCCAGCGGGCTCGTTGGTAATGAGCTCGCGTAGCCTTCCTCGCCGTCACGTATGAGCCCTGGGGCAGGGGAGATATCATACGGTCGTAGACGACGAGAGTGATCGTGTATGCGGCTGGTTTGAGAGTAGGTGGCGTAGGCTCCCCGCTGTGTGGGTGGAGAGTGAGGTGGGGGTGTTGAGAGTGTGGCGTGGGTGAGGTTGTCGAGCATGGTAAGGTCGTCGAGGTCTCCGTTCATCTCGGGCTATGAGACACTTTATCAGTTTTTTTCAGTCGAGGTGCAAAGTGGATGAGAACGCACACTAGATGCACTGGAGTAGCTGTACCCGTCAGCAGAGGACATTGGTGACTGTGGAGGGGAGTTTGAGTTCCCGTTGAGGAATTGGTAGACGACGGAAAATAGTATTTCTGGAACGGCGTCTCCTGGGGACGAGGAAGCACCTGGCAGTCCAGACAAAGAGGGAGAGGCGGGGGCGCGGATGATATCCTGAACGATTTGGAACGCGCCAACGTCTGTGTGAGTAATCAATCGTCGTGTGTGCATAAATTAGGGCCACTACTAGACTCGACGGCGGGATAATTGTACGAACCTGTGCACTCGCACAATGACGGCCAATAACCGGGTACGAGCTGGGTGCTGTAGAGGAAAAGATATTCATGATCCGAACCATAGTGTGTGCTCATCTGTGCCTGGGTCTGAGTCAGCTCGAGCTCTGTTCTCTCTCTGTACACTGCCTGGCCGTTGCGAAGCACACGACACATAGAGTATGCAGACAGAGCCTTGGCGGAGCGGAAGGTGACCACGTTGCTGATCTGACGAAGTGGGCGGGGGATGTTGTCGAGGGAAGTGGCGGAAGTGGAGGGGGCACTGGTCCATGGTGAGTGGGGAGGGAGAACGTAGAGGTTGACGAAATCACGCGGCGGTTGGGGAGCGGCAGGTACCTCTGGTGAGTTGACCAATGGTTCTGGCTTTGAGGCTGGGGTGTCCTCTGGGCGGTGAGTGAGGAGTTTGAGAACTAATGGACGTCGAAAAAAAATAGTGAGCAGGTAGGAGGGTGGAGGGGAATGACCCAACACTCACTGCGCTTTCCCTCGCATGTGTCTCTGAGTTGTTGCAGACGACTGCCAACCTGCTTGGGTGTCCTTCGGTGCCCTGTTATCTCGAAAATATAATCGGAGATGAACTTGTTGCGCATGGGGAAACGACCGAGTGCGCGTGCGGATCGGGAGTCGACTGGTCTGTAGCGTTCAAGACCTGTTTTGTGGGAGGGTATGATTAATGAGATGATGGAAAGAAAAGGATGTGGTGGGGGGGGGGGTGATGCGCACCTTGAACGAGAGCTGCTTCAAGATGGGGCGGCCATACGACTTCGCCCTTGCCTTTGATTGTCTTCCAACATTTTCGTCCTGTTACGATAGTCTGGATGGCCTCGGAGGTGTCTGAAGAAACGCCTGCTTGGGAGACGGTGTAGGAGATGTCGTCTACGGAGGAGACACGGACGTGGTGAGCGATGGAAGCGCGCCTTGCAGACATTGAGGATGTGTGTATGTGGCCAGGAGGGCGGGGGGGAGCGGGCCACGAAGGGGATGGGGAGGGACACGATTGATGGGACTGCAGCGGAGGAGAGGGATATCGTTCATTATATAGGGTTTGTAGGATGGGACATTAGAAGCAAAGGGCTGCCGCGTTGGCGCTTGCGGCTGAGGCAGAAAGTTCCGGGGGAGAGGATTGCAAGAGACCCTCACGCGTACCGAAATTACCCACGACAGAGTAAATTCGACTACAACACCAGCCAATCTGAGATCCCCACCCTGCCCCCATCTGCATCGCTCCAGATCATAAAGTCGTCGATGCGTCTTTATTCGAGATGAATATATATCGCGAAGAGGAAATACCCCATTGCTACGAGTATGTGTGTATGTTCAACTCGATGCTCGCCAAAGACAACTCCCGTCTAGACCGACGTGTACGTCAGGGTGGGTACAGAGTCTCTCGCGCTCTAGTCGCATAGAGAAGACCGGCGACAAGGACAGAGCAGACGCGACGAGGCGCTGCGAGGGAGACACATCGAAAGACACATCGAGCTCAGCGTCGAGGTCGAGAAACTCTGTCGGGACTCGTCGGCAATTCCCTCGATTAAGCTGGCGTTGTGTCACACCCTCACAGCGAGAGAGAGAGATCGCTGGAAATCTACAGATCCAGCACTCTTGCTTATTCGCCGGTCGCGGCCCGGCCCCACGCCACACGGGTCACCGACAGATCCATCTCACGGGCGACAGACGCTGATCACCCTAACCCCAAAGCGAACAATACAAGGCTGCACCGGATTGATCGCCTCAGCAGAGCACGTCATCCTGCATCGGTACGTCGGGGGACACAGCAGCTACTAGCCCAGGTCACAGCCAGGTCACGCATCTGCATGGCTCGAATCACACCACGCACTAGAACCCAAGAATCCCACTGGTAGACTGGTGGGGGATGTTGCTGTTAATGCTCTCGTAACCATTTGCAAACCCGTTCATAAAACTCGTTCTACGTAGAAAAACACTCATCATGATGCCAATTACCATCGAGCTCTCACACATCCGCTCCGTAAGACTGCTCTCGTTTTCAAGGACTCCAGTCGTGGCTGAACGCGACCCGTTGAGCATGAATTTGACTCGAATGTCATTTCTGAATTCCCTCCGACAGACGCCAGCACCCCGGTGACAACAAATCCACGGAGTTAAATTTTCTCTCCCTCTCTCGTTCTCTCCAAGAAGCGTGTGGGGTCGCTCTCCTCATCGCATCGCATCCACATAGTCTACATGCGCAAACTTGAAAATCACACCCTTCGAAACAAACATCGTAGGCACTTACGCACGATCCTTTCGGACATTGCACTGGCCATCATCATCTTTGCATCAAGGGTCGCTCCGTCCACCGTTTTCTTTCCAATATGTACTGCCAACCTCCTATGTATGTACGTGCAAATCCCAACAAAGTACTTGCACACACATACAGAAAGAGAACGAGAAAAAATTCGCGATCCGACGTTTTTGATTCCAAACGTGGTGCAGTTCTCGCGTGCGCGCGTCTGTTGATTCCAATCGGAACGACGTTCCTAAAGACGTGCGCTCGCAGAACACAGAGTTGTTACGTACCCACGAGGCGAACGAAGGAGGGGGGAGAGGCGAACGTCATTGCATATGGTTTGCGAGCGGGGTCGGGACGCGCATCGATGCGGTCGGTAACAAAAACAAGGTATTGACGTCTTGAGCTTAGCCAAGCAGTGGGTAACCTGGCTTCGCTGCCTAGTGCCAAACGGCGTTGATGCAAAATGCCACAGAGTAAAGCGCACGTCCCATCATCTTCCGCGAAACATTCAGATTCTCATGCATTGCTGTGAACCATACATGTAGTAACGACGTCGTGACAAGTGCAACGTTCGTCTTCTCCGAGTGCAGAAAAGTGTAGCAGACGCCGCTGGATGGAAGCTCGTAGTCGCGGAATAGCCCTTACCTGCCTAATCAGGGCTCATACATCACCGGCAGTGTGATCTCACCGTAAGTCTCGATATAGCGATAAACACTCCCGCCAGCGCCCTCGCCATCTTGTCGGTTCCACTAAACCAAGTTTCCACTCACGCGCCCAACGGGATACGGTCAGGTGACTCGTTCCGACCTTTTTGCAGACCAATCATCGCTCGCGACGCGTCCAGTGTGCACTGCATCTAGTGCTTCCAGCCTTTTTCCAAGTCCCGACTTCTTACAGGGCCCAGCTCGAGTCTCAACTGGCACTAGCCTACTGCACGGGCTGTGTTTCCAAAAAATGTCGACGTGCCAGAGCCCAAACCAGCACCAGCCGCCGGGCGCAGCTCTGTCGCGAACTTTACGAAGAACCGTGACGCTGAGAAGACAGACCCACTTGACAAGACCGACAGATAGGTACGGAGAGAGACTATTTGTCTTATGTGCGGGGACATATGAAGGCGACTAGTGAGTGGGTTTGTAGGAAACCAATGTCAGGAAATATATGTTTTGATGGGACTGGGCCGTTCTATTGGCGAGAGCTCGAGGTGAGCTCTCCGTTTCTTAGCCAATGATTAATGAGCGTTCGTTGTTCTGACCTTCCTCTCTTGGTCCGATACCGGTGACGCCCTCCTCTTCCCTTTGCGCGCGTGTTGTACCAATTAGAACCTTGGTCGGCCTGCGTCGCGAAACGTGCTTCACAACCAACAGCCAACATCGTCTTTGTGGTCGCAATGTTAATCATTGCGTCACGAAATAAGTCCAAATTTGTACACATACCCAACAGTCGGAAACCCAACCTCTGGTGAAGAGCGAAACACCGGACGTCGTCGCGACCTCATTGGCACGCGTCATCGGGCTGCCCTGGGTAGTCACTCGTCTTTAGTCCGCGCCTCAACCTCTCCTCCGTGAACCTATCACAACCCGTCTCACACACTACTGCCTAGCCAATCACAGCCTTCCTAGCCCTCCCAACCCTTTCATAAATTTCGGTCGATACTTTTTTTTAATTTAACCGAGTTCAGAGCGTAGAATCGCACGCTCCCCACGCCACTTCCGAGGTACGAGGAGGTGAGACTCGACCAACACGTCACAGAGTGAAAGCAGAAAAACAAACAAATGAAGAGAGTCGACTCGAGCCTTGCAGTCGGATGATATCCCAGAATCATGGAAGTCGTTGTCAAGTGGTACGCACAAAATACGATATGTCGTATTCATGAAATCGTCACTGAAAAACCATACTTATCCCATGCGTGCGATTCGTTGACATGCAACATTGATTGCGATTCGTCCTTCTCTCGGGAACCAATCAGCGTTCTCAAGCCGGCGTAAAAAAAGAAAAAAGAAAGAAAGTCGGTACGGGTGCTATTATAAACACAACATGTGCAAGTGCGCAGCGGTTGTTGTTTTTCTCTTCGCACGAATGATGGCTCGTGGTTAAGTAGAGACTATTTTCCGATGCTGCGATGTGATAGGGTGGGGGTGGGAGAACGCCGACATGGAGCTTGTTTGGATTCTGGGAGGAAAAACTTGCCTTGGAAGGGTTTATTGCGACTGTATGGCTCGGTGCACATACCATCGTGCTCACTCGGTATTGGACAAATTGACATGTCGGTATTCGGATTCATTAGACGAGAGACAATACCATTGCAACACACACGTGCGGCGTGAACCCACAATAACGAGTGTGCATGCATATTGTGCGTGGCTGGGAGGATGTCGAAAGGGTCGAATATAAATCGAAAAAAAAAACACTTACGCACGTATGTTTTTTACAGGAAAGCACCGTGGAAGGAAGCTTGACTCGCGATGAAGACTAGAACACGATGACCTCCAGAGTGTACATAAGAAAAACCAATTTACCGTACGTCTGGTGTCGAAAAGCGTTTCGGACGAAAAAAGTGGATGGCTGCGTTTCTTCTTCTTCTTCTGGCTTTCTTCATGTGGGTTAGTCAAGTTCGCGAAGGGGGTGGGGGAACTCCGTCATCGCTCTCGGGAGGAGAAGCCGACAAAAGCGATGAGATGCCAAAAAAGCTAAAGTAAACTTGTTCTCGGAGAGACGGCTTCACCGAGGTTATATAACATATCTTGCATGAACGATCGATCGTATGTAGGCAAAAAAAAAAAAATACAAGACATTCCAGTTCAAGCTCGTTAATAAACCTATGTGCGCGTTGTGTCGCGCACTACGGTATGTTGGGATGGTAGACACCTGAGTCGGCGGACCCACGAACGAACTTTCCTCGGTTATAATGTATGTCTTTAAAAACCTACTATCGCTCCTTCGGTTCGTACAGACGCGCACTATACATGATGTTGCCAACATGCGTCTTCCGTACGAACACGGGGATTGGCTGAGAACTCGCTGAGAGGATTATCAACCAATGAGAGAGCAGAAGAAGACTGGGGACCCTTGGCAGACGTGCCCCATCAATGCTCGTGTGACGATCATTCCGTTGATTGTCCAATCATATATCAGCGTCAAATGAAAGCTTTCGTCTTTGATCGTTCACTTGCCCGGTTCATGCACTGTGCATGGCTTCTTCTCTTGGGGCGCGCTGTCGTTAACGGCAACGACGACAACCACTCGAACGTCGGCGGAGACTCGCGAGGGCGTTCAGTTGGAGTCTCGCTTTCTTCATTTCACCGTCGAACGTGAACGCTAAAACCTTTCTTTTCCTTCCAACTTCCGCTTGCCTCCCCTCGTGTTCGTCATTCTCTAATTCGTTAACGAAAAGGTACATTGTCGAGACGCGCGAGCTCCTAAAGCAAACACCGAAACCACGACTCCTACGCTGATCCGGTCCATGCTGCGTGCAGAACATGTGGGTGTTGACGTTGAGGTCATAGGTACGCGCACGACGACAATCCCGTCGACGTTAACATCCGCCGTTTGATGCAAAATACTAACTACAAGACAATCCTGCACCTAGGTAAGTTGTCTGTATCAAGAATAAGATTCATGTATCACTCCAGCAAATAGCCCGGGCTGTGTTACTTTTAGCTGTTAAGGAACATATAATAACGTACGTGTCCATACCAACCTGATTCACCCAGCCAACTAACAAACCTCGCGCGTTGTCATTGGTTTAAAAACATCTCTCTCTTGCCTTACTTCCACCTATCGGACATTCGGGACACACTCCAAGTTGTTATGCTTTGAACCTCAATTTTCTACAAATCGCGAGGAACAAAAGTGTACCTTATAGCGCTTTTGTGTTGTTCCTGAGTAACGGCGGAAGGAAGAAGACCTTGCCTGAACGTGGTTGCGCAGTACGGCAAGGGGCTAAACGTTATCGCATAGGCAAAAGTTCCAGAGTATACCGCTTTAGTGGTGCTATGTAAGTGCGATATATTACTAAACTAGACAAAAAAACGAGGACAGAAACAGGAACGGGTTATATATTGTATCAGGTACAGGATCGACCAAACCAAGGGGGGGAAATATCAAGCGCGCTCTTACCGGTATCCCCATCCTATCCTCGCTGTTCTTGTTCTCGTTTCTTCACGACACGGCAACTTTGAAAACGACCAACCGACACCACGGTATGTACGGCGTCCTCTCTTTCTCTTTCTCTTTCTCTTTCTCTTTCTCTTTCTCTTTCTCTTTCTCTTTCTCTTTCTCTTTCTCTTTCTCTTTCTCTTTCTCTTTCTCTTTCTCTTTCTCTCCTTCTACCAAGGTTTGTTTGAACGCTGTGTTCTTTCTTTCTTTCTTTCTTCCAAATCACACTTTAAACTTGCATAGCATTTAGGAACTCGTGTGTCGCTTTACGTACGCAACGAGAAAAAAAATCCGTGCCTGGCTTTATCCTCCTCCTCCCTCCTGCCTCCGTTAACATCCCCTCATCTCCGGGCTCATTGAATCCCCAATTTTAAGTTCACATCGCATCAAATATAGAGAGAAAACAACCAGCGCGCATCGCATGCGTAGTTCGTACGTACGTTACGACCACTGGCACTTGCCGCCTGTCCTGTCTGTCCACTGGTTGCGTGCCTGAACAGAGAGGACAAGGAAACCTGGAATTGTATCCGCGGCGGCTCTTTGTTCTCGAGATGCTTTGCTTTGCGAGTGTTGGGATGTCGACTTCGAAGAGGAAGAAGAACAAAGAAGAAAGTCGATTGTACCTTTGAGCGGGATTATAATCTTGAAGCCCGGCAGCTACAGTACGTATTGTATTACCAAAAAAGTTATAATCCACGATCGTTGACAGCGCTCTCTTCTCACCTAGTACTTTAGTCCGCAGGAACTTTTTCTTCTTCTTGATCGACATCCCCGCTGCAATTAACGGGGCGGGAGGCGGGGAACAAAATCCCCCATCGTCAGCGCCTAGCAGGTTTTTTCTCGGTACGTCGCAGGGCGTACCGAAGTCGTCTGTTGTCGATACATTGACGGAAACACTATACAGTAAATTATGGCTTTATGCTGGAAAATACGATGTTTTATGGAACTCCAAGTGCGTCTCTAGCCACAGCTGTTTACTGACTAATTTTTTTCTTACTTGGTCAGGGAAGAGAGTAGACAGAGTTCGGTTGTGTTTTCTGTCTTTCCCCACGAGCGTGCAAGCAAGAGTACTGTCTAGAACGGGTTTATAGGGCGGAGTGCTCGGATGCATACGGTGAGTATATTTACAATAATAATATTGAAGAGCTGCGACTGAAATCTAGCTGGTAGTGCTTTCGGAGATACGAGGATAACTCACACGGTGACGCATAGCTCTCCGCGGCCACAGTCACACTAGTTATTCACGATACTAAACACCGAGCTACGCGCGACGGCGACGGCGACACCATGATCAAGCTCACCGTCGACTCGTCTCTTCAAGATTTCCTCCGCGGACTATCCCTTGTGTGGCGGCGGCGCATCAAAAACGAAGCCAATCAACAGGCAAAAGAAGTGTTTGGGAAGACTGTGAACGCTACTATTAGCCAGATGGTGGACACGTAAAAGATGAGTACTGATGAGTACTTTGTACGTTGATCTAATCGGTTCACTGCAGTGCTACCACAACTAGAATCGACCATGCCTATCTCCAACCAGCCAGCCACTCTTCGTTGGGATGAAACATCAAGTTCTCCGCATAGACTCGTGATCATCATCATCATCATCATCATCATCATCCATCCCTTCGTGGTGTCCCTCCAACTCCGACTCGAGTTCTAGTCTTGCGCTTTCCCACTTCAGCTTCCCCGTCGACGTCCACTCGTGCGGCGCCCGGCACTCAAACCGCTCCTGTCCTGGTTCTACATACTCAACCCCACCCCCCCTGATCGAGTATGCATATCACTCCATCAAGGCTCGCAAAGCTGACTCTCTTTATCACTCTGCTCAGACTAAGGGTCGCCTCCCTCTCCTAGCTATCCGTAATATCTCCTCTGTTCGCACTGCCGAACCCGTTGTATGTCATCATTACAGATAGATTTATATATAGCTACCAAAGGGTACTACAGGTTACCCACTTTATCGACGCGTCCACCCGTACTGATCGTACCCCGTCATACAATATGGAAATACAGGATAGCTAAATTCAACGTTAGGGCATGACGGTGGCTGCTAGACTGTGGATCCCAGGCCAAACAAGCGGAGGAGTCGAGTTTTTTTCTTGTTTGAAAAAAGTTAGTTTGGACAGCTTGAGTTTGCATGTGCGTATTTTTTCTGTCTTGATACTCAGGTAGGCGATTCCACCACCGTAGTAAGCCCTTATCGAATTTCCTGTGGCTCCGCTTCGTACACACGTGGGGACGCCGAATATCTGTTTGAAACCCCATAGCGAGTGGGAATGTACAAATCTGCCTACCGAATAGTGAGTACCGCAGACAGATACTGCTTACAACTCCGCCATGCCAATAACCATGATGCATGATGAACGGCTTCTTCAACTCGACTTCTTTGGAAAAATGATTCCGACGTCGATGGCAGTACATGCGTTGTTTATTTCCTCCGGGATTACATGCTATGTAGCACGATACAACCATTGGCCTCTTGCTTGACGCGTGTTGTGGAAGTTCCCACGGTCATTATTCTCGTCATCGATGCGGACCGTTTTCATATCGAGCTCCGATCGAGGAGGCCTATACGTTTGTATACATTTATACTCCGGAACGATGTTTCTGTTTCTGAACTAACGATATACACTACTTTTGTATTATATACCACAGGGTTCTCCTTCACCGCCGGCGGCGCGCTTGCGTCCCAAGCGTCTCTCAAACGTCTCTCGACTAGATCTCTAGCCTCTCTGTGCTCCACTCTTCCGCGTCTGACCGTCAAACACACACTCTAAGCGGAGATATGCCTGGGCTTTGGTTGAAAAGATATCGATAAGCGGAGGACGTCAATGAGTGTGGGAGTTGTACCAGTGCGCCATGTTTTTCGTGTGTTCCACGCAGCCACCTGGGCTACATCACCCTTTGCAGGTCTAGACTACCCACGCCTTCTTCCTTCTTCGACTAGTTCTTTGTGTTCATCTTCGAACCTTGTTCTGATGGCTCGTGTACGCGTCCAGCATTCGAGCAAAGGACGAATCGGAGCAAAGACCACCCTTCGGTGAACACAGAAAAGCTCATGAGAGAAAGTTCAGAAATACGAGGGATTGGTAACTCGCAATTATGGTGCGCCCCGCCCGATTCTATTCCCCGCATTTTATTTTATTTTTAATTTTGGGTGTGTTGTAATGTACCCAGGACGATCGTCCCGCGCTCTGACCGGTTGATTCTCATGCGTTTTTCCTTTCTGTTCCACCAACCACCAACCACCACAGCAGCTGACATCTCTCAGGACTGTCAGTGCTGCAGCTGATTAATGCGTTTCACAACTACAGCTGCTGGGCACGGCATCAGTCGCTTCGTTTTTTTCTTTCTGGAATGTTTAACTCCAACTCAAAACGGCACTTGCAGCCTTACACTCACGGGAGAAGCCAGCTTGGAATCTCGGCTCGATTGGTCCGTACATACAGCTTCTTCCTCCGTCCGTCTGGCCGTCCGGTTCAGGATCACGACCGCAGAGCAAGTTGCACGGATCAGGCAGGTATCGTCTTGGAGGGCGGTACAGCATCCCATCCTTGACGCCCTTTGTTGTGACCAAAGTTTGTTACTCAGTACTCGGCGCTTCACCACCTGGCTTTCCAATCTCATGACGCTATGCTGACCACTGTGACTTCTTTCTAGTATACCACCGTTACGTTGATCAGTGGATGTTACAAACCATAGGATTGCAAGAACAGAACATATGTATTGTCTTTCTTTTTCTTCTATCTCAGGGTTTGCCTAGACTTCCGTATACAGCACCCGCAAAACTGCGATGCATTATCCTCGGGAGAAACAAACGGTTCGGATAGACGTCCTTGTACGTTTCAGTGACACAGCCACCCGCTGATTCTGTACTTGCGGACTGTCGATCCTCCCTACCTGCTGCTTTTGCTTGCCGCGAAAGTCGCCATGAGAAAAAAGCACACACACGCACAGGCAATGAAGACTTTTTACTGTGACCACGTAGGTTCGTCGGCCCCGAGGATATACATATGTTATTTGACCACATGATAGTTCTAGACTCCCAAAGTCTGTGTGTAGGTGTGGGTTTTTTCCCTTCTCATGCGCTCTGCATCCGACGTGGGGTTCTGTATTGTCGTATAACAGAATAACATATCGCTTCGTCCGTGGTGGCGTGGTAGTGGTGGTAAGTAAGTAGTGTTCGTATACAAGCGATCATCGTACCGCGCTCGCGCCAAGGCCTGAGCTGTGGAGTACGAGAGAACGACAAATTGGAATAGGACTAGTATGTGGCTAGTTGCTGTTCTTCCTACTAGATATCAGCCAGTTGACCTTTAGCTTTCTTTTCCACTAGACTTCTCAGAACGTTCCTCTAGTACGGTGGTGAAATACGCTGTCACACTGAAGGGTTGCTACGACTTGACGCTTCACTGCAGTGTTGAATTCGTCCTTTGGACCAGAAACATCAATTTGTGTTCAACCTTCAACAGCAAACGACACCGACGAACAGACATCAAAGGCCGAGGCCACAGTTCTCCGATAAAGTCGTACGTTCCAACAATGCTGAGAGCTGTTTTATTTTTACAACCGGGTGGGTTGGATCTCCGGTGGAAGCCAGAAACGAAAACAACATGGGACAATGGACATCGCAGTGGTTCAAGGTTTGAAGTATCGCTGAGATAACACTCGAAATTTGTCAGCTTGGTGCCGCAAACTGGATTCGAAAGGAGATGACCGCCAATTCGACGAGTCCTCCGTCGAACTGAGTAATGGTGATGATATTTTCATCAACAAACGATTATAATGATAAACGTTAAACGTTAACCACCACCGGACGTGTCAATGAGGTGAAGTCTCACCGTGTCCGTCGGCTTGATGATCATTCTTAGCTAACCTGTTCGCTCTTCACCGTCCCCATCAGGGTTCTCTCCGACGAACTTGTTGTGGCCCCGTTATTCAACCGACCTTTCCCAAGCCCCCTTCATGTTTTATTCACACAGTCTTCATAGTACTCGATACGTTCATCTTCATCTCTCACTGAATCGGATCGAATATTTCTTATTAATGCCTATACCCAGAACGCGGTCATCTCGGTTTCTCACGCACCTTGATCTCCGAGACAACATCCCATCCACTCTGCCTCCCCCTATAGATGCGTATACGCGTAAGTACTGTACTACATGTAAACTTGCTTGCTTGCTTGAGAGCCATCGACTTCGCACCAGAACACCACCTACCCTCGTTTGATATCGATATCTTCCGCACCGTAGCGAAGATAAGAATTCTGTAAGTCTATATAAGACGAAGACCTTGCCTCTTTGAATCGAATCCAACGAAACTAGCGCATCGGTTTATGTAAACGTTATAAAGTACTACCCGGCAGCCTGCACCATAATGACTCGTACAGACTACTCCATGTACAGAATGCGCAGAGTGCGTTAACGCGGTAGTACTGTACTTGGTAGTAGTATACGCACATACTTATTCGAAACATAGTACGAAGACAAGTTCATACAACCCTTTGCAAGCACGTAATCACACCTTCATCGACTCGACTCTACCCCTAGATTATTTATCCTCAATCTTTACGTACGATACGATACGATACGATACGATGCAGTACGTACGCGTAAGTAGTATAGTACCGTGCTTTCATACCGCTGAGCCCCAGGGCTCAAGCCCAGAGCTAGTAGAACTACCCTCGACACGGTTTAACCGAACTATCAACTTCGTTCAACGACAAGGCCTAGAATAAGCAGAGTACAGTAGCAAAACACGATCGGCAATTATATTTTTTTCTTGTAAAAAAAAAAAGAGATGTTCATCTCACGTCCCATACTACTCTATATACCCCCTTCAGACCAAGCAAGCAAGCAAAAAAAAATACTCGGGTATACGCGTTCTCATCATTCATACAAAATTGTCCAAAGTCCTGATTCATAAACACCGAAATCCTAACACGAGGAAGCCGAGGTCAAAAAAAAAATAACAGTGATTGGTAGGTAGCTGCTCTACTAGCGGCGGGGACGCAAGCGCGAACTAGTGCGAAAATAGTAAAAAGATCGTGGGCTTTGTTGAGTATCTGTGCGTGTGTATGTTGCAAGAGAGTTCGAGGGTTCAACGTTCAATATTCAATGTTCGAAGCAGGGGGGGGAGGGGGGCTCAACATGGAAGAATAAAACGGAGTAATAGAAGGGGTACGAGCGTCGCGGGAGAAGCAAATGGGGGTGAGAAGAGAGGTAGAGGAAAAGAGGATAGGTCACTAGGAAGTCGAGGTCAAAAAATATCGCGCCCCGCGAGTGATATAGTGATAAAAAAAAACCAAATGTCTCAAATGTCCTTGGATGAGGAGGGCGCGCTGTCCGGAGGTGCGAGTGGGTGAGATTGACGGGAAAAGGCGAGACGCCACCACCGAAACACAAACAAAGAGTATTTGCCGACCGACTAGCCTGGATGAAGGGTGACGTGGTGGGGAGTTTTGCGAATGGGAATGATAGGCATGCCGAGGGTACATCTCCGAGTTTCGAGGCAAAAGCGATAAAGTCAGGTGGGGCGGGCTAGCTTGAAAGGTGGAATGTATGATAGGTAGGATAAAGTAGATGGGATGAGAGAAGCGTGACCCTTCGCACTAGCGCATCGCGACGCCACAACGCAGGATAGATGGAATACGGAATATGGAATAACTCAGAGCAGATAGATGGAAGGAGACCGCACCAGTCGGCTGATGCAAATAGTCCAAAGAAACTAGTGAGATGCTTTACGAGCCTTGGCCGCCCTCACAGCAGGCGGCGCCGTCGTTTGTGCAGGGACACTAGCACTCGTAACTGGTGCAGCAGCACCGGCAGCAGCAGTCGCACTGGTCACAGCACTAGCAGTAGGCGCAGCAGCTGCACCGCCAGTCGCCGTAGCACCACACGCACTGGCAGGTACGGGACTGTCCATCGCTAACCACGCATCGGGATACACGCATCCAGACACGGGGAACACAGCCTGGGCTTTATCTTGACTGTCCGCCCATCCGTTCGGCATCACAATGTTACTATCCACGCTCGTGAAGACCGGTGCCGGGAGAGTGATAGGTGCACGTGTGGCCGTATACGAAGGGATCAGGGAGATTTGACCAGAAGGAACACCGTTGAGGGACGTTGGGGGGAACTGGCCGTACTGCTGTGTAACAGAGGGTGCGAGAGTGCCTGCACCTGCTCCTCCAGTGGCAGTTGCTGGATAGGTACCAGAGAACTGTGCGCCGAGAACGCCTAGTTTACCGCACATGCCTTGGGCGAGACGTGGGTCTTTGGGAATGAAGCCGTTGTCGAGACCAAGCTTGTAAGACCAGAGAGGAGCTTGAACTTTGCCCGTGACCAAATCTGGACCAATCTATACATGGGATCGTTGAGTCATACAGGGTTAAACAGTCAGAAGAGGAAAGAATTGGAACTGACCTTCCAAGTCCAGAAGAAATAATCCTGTAACGCATCCATGCTAGCCAGAATAAAGTTCTGGAACCCATTCTTCATAGCTGGGGTCCACTGATCAACGTTGTTGAACACTGTGCATGAGCCGCCAAAAACAGGTCCGTTGCCTACGCCTCTGACGAACAAACCACAGTCGTTGATCGCGTTGGAGAACTCTCCGGCGACAGTGATGCCAAAGTTGTTTCGACTATCCCGTGCAGTTAATTTACTGTGTTCGCTAGTATAAGGGCGGATATTGCTTACCTAGTGTTCAAGTTTGCACCCCAAGCGTTGCACGCTTGCTTAGGCCACACACCGCCCATCATTGTGCTATCACCTCCATCCGCCTGGACATCGATAGGGTCAGTGTTTGGTTGACCATCGAACGCAAAGTAAGGATGATTATCTAGACGCATATAGTCAGCGATCCGCAATGTTTCTTCACCCCACCCGGGATCTTTCCGAAGAGATGTAACTCACCAAGAGCGACTCGATCAGAACCGTCCAATACGCCCGCCCAAGTACTGAGAGACCGGAACCCATCGTGAATGGTCATGACCGGACCCTTCCCAATTCCAGTGATAGAGCGTATCAGATTATGCGCTTGAACATAGCTAGAGTCGCATGTTAGCTAGCAGAAGCCGCAAGGAAGGCAAGCAAGGGTCACGTACAAGCTAACCATCTGGTCGACCCCGAGAGACCCAACGAGTGGTTCATTGAGAATGCTGAACATAGGGATGACATCGACATATTGAGGCTAGATGGGCAGACAGAAAGTCTATCAGTTATGTTTGTTGCTTCATAAATGTCAAGAGGGAAAGGGTGGAAGAGTGGGGTAGCAATCGCACTGTAGTGCTCTTTATACGCCAACCACGTCCAACCATCCACCCGATTTACCAAGACTACATCATTACTTACCTGGGAGATGAATTCCGTGATCGTCCGGATGTAGTCCAGCGTACGTTGCGCGTTGGCATACCCCATAATACCCGACATAAAATTCAAACTTCCAAGCTTGCCAGAATGATTGTAGCCTGAACGTCCCATACACGTCAGCTTCTAACTCTGAGATCGAGTTTGCTTCACAATGACGCACCGTTCTGTGAGCCTGGTACAGCATGCAAGTCCAAATTGACCCGAATCCCATATTTCCTTGCCCACTCAATTACTTGCAGAATATAGGTCCAGCAGACCTTCTGCAAAAACGGCTCGGCATCTTCTGGTCCATTGGGGGCATTTACAGATCCGACATCGTCCCATTTCTCGATAGCCCAAAATGGGATTGGGAGCCGTACCCAGTTAAGTCCGGCACCGGCGATCTGGGCAATGTCTTCTTCTGTAATGAAGGTGGTGTAGTGCTGGACGAGGAAGTTTGTGAGATTACCACCAGAAGAGCTGGAGACATTGACGGAGAGGTCCCATTCGTCGTGTGCTCCGGGGGAGCCTTGAAAGAGGGCGGGGCTGATGAAGGGCTCAAGGACGAATAGGCCGCCAAGATTGACTCTACGGTAGGATGAAATACCAGTCAGCCCCAGCGTCGCACATAACACGCGCGTTAGCAGCATGAATTACACGCACCCGTTAACCTTGTTCTCAGTCCAATCCCACGTTTCACTGAGAGCAGGTGTCCAGCTGTTCGGTTTGGCCGAGTTGTTGAACGGATTCTTCTGGTCCTGGACCCAAAACCCTCCAAACGAGTTATTGTAAATGAATGTCGTCCCATCTGCCTTGGTCACGGTACTGCCGTCGCCCCCCCACGTGGCCAAGTTCGTTTGGCCCTTGCCCCCATTGCCGTTACTACCATTGCCGTTACTGCTGCCATTATCAGTACTGTTTCCATTGCCATTATTGCCAGAGGAGCCTGAGCTGGACGTCCCACCCTTAGTAGATGTGTTGTTAGACGAGTGGCGACTGGTGAGGACCACAGGCACGACTATGGCGACTACCACGGCCGCCACTAGCGCTGCTAAGCCGAGCAAGACGACCGGTCGTTTGAAAAAAGGCTTTTTCCTTCCGTAGTCGTACGGTTCTCCTGCGCCTGCGGCAGCTCCCGAAATGAATGGTGAACCTTCAGTAGTCTCCTTAGGTGCGCCTGCAAGGGCGGTGGCGGAGCTGTACGTTGGAGTCGCCAGAGGTTCTCGCTCGTACGTTGAGTCGTAACCCCCCGATGAATCACGCGGTGTCGAGGGAATCGATTGTCCGAGGGAGAAAAAGGATGGATCCGGGGGTGGTAGGAAGTCTGCGTGAGGTGAGGCTGTAATGTAGGAGGAGTTTGTACGGGCTTGGGAGTTGCGAATGTCGTCCTCGTAGGCCGACATGGTCAATGTGCTTTGGCGTCGTCTACGTTAGAAGTGTTGTTAGGTGCGATAGAGTGAACCGAGGACAACCCAGACGGGTGGAGCTCTGTGAGAGGTGATAACGAAAGACGGTGTAGGGATGAAGGGAGGGGAAGGGGGGGAGAAAAGGAGAGGTGGTGAGGGCACGGGTTGTTGAAAGTCTAACGCAGACGCTGCTTGAAACGAATATCGGATGGTGAGAAAAAAAGGGACTTCTGCTCGAACTCAAAACACGTACTCCGCGGGTTCAGTTCCCCTGTCTGTCCTTTTCTTCCCTGCTACGACCTGGATGGCTGCTCAATGGTCCGAATAGCGTTGAGGACGCTGGAGACGACGACGGAGACGACGACGGAGGCAACCACGACGGGTTCAGAGATGGTTTGGGACAAGGCGTACCATGCCCGGACACGGGACCTCACATGACTGCCCTTCCCGGCACTACTCCTGCCTCTTTTGGCCATGTCTACCGCCGAGAGTTCCTCCTGATTTCAACGCCGAGCTCGTCTCTCAACCTGTCAACCTCTGTTCTCTGCAGGAAACTTCGTCCAAGCTCGTCCGACTCCCGTTCAAAAATACAAGAAAATACCAGAGAAAATGCCTCCTGTGTGGTGAGAATAAACGCCAGACCGCAGCACAACCCCTGCGAGCCTCCGACTGCCGAGTTGTGTCTCCCTCGAGGTGGAGCTTGTTCTCATTCTATCGATGCATTTCTTCCTTTACTCGCAGGATGCGCAGTGAGCAAAGCTTCTTGGTTGTTCATGCCGGATTAAAAGTGTATATGATGTCTCACTCGCTGTGTCCATCTCCCATCTCTTGTCGATTGCTCACCGCATTTTAGAAGCTATTCAAGACCCCCGACGGCCTTCCGGGAGCAGAGGTAGAACCCCTAAATGTCCAACAGTGTCTAGCTGGTGCGCTCGGCTTTCTCGTTTTCTTGATTGAACTTGGCTCTAGGTCGTGTCAAACGACCACTTATTGGCAGGCCACTAGAACAATGTTGACAACACGTATCAAACTCCAGTCATAGCCGGTTAGAATGGGCCAGAATCCGACGGACAGATCTGAAGCGGCACCCCATCCCCGTTAACGTGTTGCGCAATGTTCCTACGTACGTTTGCGGGGACAGTTCGGGTCTTCGTCGTCTCTAGTTCCAGTTGCAGTAAATCTTAGTTTGGATCCTTGCTACAAGAGCATGAGACGTGGTATCAGCCTAGCCTGCATCCTGCCCCTTCGACTTACCCAAAATCGTCGTGCGCAAGGTGAGTTATACCCTCAAGAAAGTTTCTCACATATCACACGCAACAGGATGTGTACGTTCCGACGATTTCAACACCGTGCGGAAGGATATACAGTAAGTAATCATGAATCAACTGTTTCTCCCGCCGAGGATACTTCGGCAGTTGTGACTGACATCATACCCTGCGCTTAAAGATAGTATATCGAAATCGCACAACATTCGCAAATCCCTGTAGAGTACATGTGTCCTTCATTCCGCTCCCACCATTCTTTATGATGGTGACCAAATGTGACAACAGGCAGACAAATAAAAATTCAGATGCTGCCGGCTTCTTTGACACGGGTGCGTGGGTCAAACGTGTATGTATTGGTTTGACTGTCATCTCTGAGTAACGGAGTTGGGTCGAAGTTGCAGCTTCATGCAAATTGCAGACTGTAGTGACTTCGAATTCACTTAAGAGAGACACTCACGATGGTGTAGTCACTTATTTCTCAAATCGTCTTGTGCAATTCATATCTACGATTAGGGGAATCTGACTACTACCCGGACAGATAACTCTCCATAACTCGTTACCACTGCAGTGGGATAATTCTGACCACCTACGCTGTATTACATGCACAACAACATCCATGTTCCCTCCACACCATGCGAAACTTCAAGGTTTCCAGACTATGGTTCACAAAGCTTCTCCTCCAGTTCCTAGGTTATGGTTCTATTACAACCAGGTAACTATCCTTCCATACATTACCAACCTTTCAACTTCCTCCGAGACGCGAGAAGGCCCATATCACATTTCGACACGTCCAGGCTTACTCCAGACCTTACACGGCCGACCTCTTTACCACATGCTGTCATATATCGAGATTCACATCCCAAGTGTGTGTTCAAGCTGGCATGGTGTGTTCAAGCTGGCATGGATGGTGGTAGTGGTGGATACGCACAAAAACTTAGAAAGGCACGCGAGCTACCAATCTCCGGGTTTCGGGTTCAAATCTAGGTTGCGCTTTCCCCATTCCATTCTACCCGTCAAACTCTATGTGCTTGCTACGTTCAACTCTGACTGTTGTCGAGGTGCGAATGCTCGCGCGAATATACTCGTAACACGCGATCAGGGCTGCGCGTTGTGGGTTGAAATCACTGGTTTCCATGTACACACCCACCACTAGTGGTCCACAGGTCGGCTCGGAGGTCTATCGTTGCGATCGAACCTTGCGAGCCGATGTAATCTCGGTAGAGTGTGTGTTTGTGTACGAGATCGTATGATTTCGGTGGTCACTTGGAAGCTTCAAGGGTACGTGCGTGTGTATGTGTTGTGTCGTTCATTGACGATTGAGTTCAAGCATATGTGACTGAATCTTCACCAGGGTACCGATTAGCGAGGGTTGGGTCACTTGGATGTAGAGATCCTGGGGCTGGTAGGGGTACGATGGTATGTTACTACTATAGCTTCGTCTTGCGCCAGCGTTGATCCTAAGCTGTCAGCGACCGTTCTATATGACTCGTCGACATGAGGTACATGTGATATGACGGCTCGAAGCTGTTCGTGACTCAGCAATCCAACACGCACTAGTATCACTCAATTCACTATTCCGACAAACGCATTTACCTCGTTTGTTTCACAGCACTACGGATTTATTCTATCTCCGCGCATAATTTCAAGTGAAACTTTCAGAAGTCCCATGCGTGCGTTCTTTCGCGCCCAAGCCGCGTTCACACTGATTCGGATACTCTACACCATAAAACACGTCAAGTACCATCTATTTCTGTTCGAGTATGTATTTCATATCACTCTCGTTACAGGCTCACAAACCAACATATTCTAAAGATAATATCAATTCTAAACGAAATAAAGTTCAACCTGAGACACCACGCCGGTCAAGTCCGCAATTCATTATGCTCACCGTCGTTCACACCCCTGTCCTCGTTTTTACGCCATTCGGTATCTATAGTACATAGCACACTTATGCCCTAAACCTTCTAAGCTTAGAGCCATATCGTCCCCGAGGAAATTTTCTCTAAGATGGTATATAGGATATAGTATGGGAATAGGGATGTAGTAATCTCATGGTACGCTACTTTCATTACGACACTACAAATTACAACGATTGAACTAGCACTGCTTCCCCCGCATCCAGATATTTACACCTCGATCTCTCACCGTTGAACACACAACCTCAAATACATCAGGTGTCCTTGTTGAGGGTACGTTACACTTTCACATCATGTGCTACATATGAACTGATATTGACCCACATCAAGTTACTCGAGATCTACACGGTCAGGACGTCGTGTACTCCGCGGCCGAGGACATCGCCTAAGAAATGATATCACTCATCTTGCTATGCATCTCGGTTTTTCCTTCTACTCGACTCGAGAGATGTGAACGGGATATACTAATACCGAAGTTTGATATCCCCGGATTCTTGAAGAGATCGGGGCTGCCTTGGCGCGCTGCCGGCGGTGTGGTGATCGTCCTTGACAACTTGATCCCTTGTTTGGGGAGCTAGTAGTAGCCCGAGCGTGGGAGTAAAGTAGGTGGAATAGTAGTGAGTAGGTGTGTTGGAGTCGTTGATGATATTCACTGAATACCTTGCCAGGTCGGTCCAAGGGATAACCCCAGGCTCTACTACCGCTATGGATTCTCTAAATCTAGCATCAATATTTCAGAATCCGTTATGCGGACTTGTCAAACTCACTAAGGAGGCTTAGCAGACTGCGCGAACAGCCGAACGCAGGTCGATTTCACAAACATGAACCTATCCTTCGCCTGGACAAAAATTATTGCGGACTGCGGAGTGTCCTTAATCAGCCCGCTTTTAGAAAATTTCGTAAATCCATAAACAAACCTTTCCCAGACTTGGGTCTTTGAAACAACTTGAAGTCCGTACGTCAATAAGCTTTGCACGCGGGACTTTGCTCCACTACTCAATCATCTAAAGAACCATCGTACAAGTACAAACGTGTCATTTTTTCTTTTCGAGACAAGTGCTTATAAAGTGCAAGTGAATAGTCGGCGGGGAGGAAAGCTGGTTCGGTGGATGCCATGGTAGCTGGCGGCTACGAACTTGTACGCTTGCCATTTTTGGAAAGGAATTCTGCCCTTTGCCGCTCCGAGTCGCACAACATGAAGTTCGAGCTTTCTCCATTCCATTAATACGAGCATGGAGGAATACTATCAAGTCTTATCCTTCGAGTTAGGTCATTCTGAAGGTACGGTGCTGGTATGTGGTCCTTGCTTGGGTGGTCAATTACTCTGGCATGGCGTTCAGTTGGGCCGCACCACCGATAAGCTGAATCCATCCTCGCTCGGGAAACATAAGGGTGACTTTAGCGCTTGATATACGTACTTTACCAAAATACAATGTCTATGTCTAAGTCAGAATTTCGTGAAAACATACGAAAAGCTAGGCTCTAGGGGTCCAGGACAAGCTCATCAAATTCGAATACACTCTCAAAACCTCGAATTTCCCAAACAAACCATGATATCCCTAATCATCCCGATTAAACGACGTTGAGACGACCTCAAATGGTGCTAGAGAGGGTTGAGAAGACATAGAGGACATCCAAGGACATAGTTGATATTTGTCTGTACGACCACTGGCGCGAGTCCATGACATATCCCATCCAAGCCGCCTCGGCTTTCAAGCCTCAGGAGCCTGTGACAGCCGGCGATACATGAAAATGAAGCCTGAATTGACTTGGCGCGAGTGGTGCTGGTCATCGATGTATAAGGATGTGCCTCGGATTTGGATGGCTAGCATGATAGCATGTCACAGCTTGCGTTTACACGCCCTACGAGAGTCCGTGAGCAACAATTGTGACGCATCAAGGAGCCTACCTACCATCCACACCAGGGGCTACTTGCCAGCCAGGAGATCGTTGATGACTCGGGCAACTCTGCCAACAGCTTCCCGGACGGCCTCCTTGTCGCTTTCTCGGATACGAGACATTATCCGTCCCTCAAATTTGTCAGGGTGGAAGCGAAGCATAGTTTCCCTGAGTTTATCTCGACGCTCTTTCTTTATGATTTCTTCGTCCTTCGTCGAGCTATCGGGTAGTCTTCCTCCCGGAAGTAAGAAAGCTGTGACTGCTTCCATGTTGATATCATCGACCTCCAAGATAGTCTTGCACTTATCCTTCCCACCCAAGGACGGCCCAACGTCCATAACCAAAGCGGGCCATGGGATGTCTTCGAAGCAGAGTTCTGCGCGGTCATCCTGTGAAGATTCTGCAGTGCTGAGTAGTTGCTTCCAGCAAACCTCGTATCGCACGCGAGCATCTTCCCACCGGTTCCTCTCTTTCATAGTGTGTTTTTGCTTCCGTCGTTCATGCTCTGCCTTCTCCATCTTCGCGGTCTGTTCTCTGAGTTTCTTTTCGCGCTCATGGCGAGCAGCACGCTCTTGCTTCTGCCGCTCTTGCTCAGCGAATTCAGCAGCGTGTTTCTTCCTAATATTAGAGAGAGAAACACAAATTAAATTGAAGCATCTGAGAAAAAAAAATGCGCACGCACTTCCACATCGCAGCTCGCATCCATTCGGCATAGTCCTCTTCCTCCATCATCTGTGGGTCAATATCCACCTCATCATCTATCTTGTCCATCCCTCCGCTTCTCCATCGTCTAGGTATGTGTGCATAGGAATTAAGGCTAGCCTCAACTGAGTCTAAACGTTCATCATCACCAAAAGCACCCCAGAGCTTCTCTCGAAACCGTTCCTCCTCTACCTGCGCCTGGATGTTTTCATAGTCTGGTTTGTGGGCACGATGGGACGGTCCAGCAGAAGACTCGCCTTCGTCAAACATGTAGCCATATTCTGTCCTTGCGTACGATGTCTGATGCTTCTTGCGAGGTTCATCCTCGTCAGACGACCCGTCTACATTCCTATATTGGCGTTTGGCAGCCTTACGAGCCCGCTTCTGGGCTTTGCGCAAGTCGTGCGCAGCCTGCTCTTCGGAAGTCCGTTTTAGTTTGAGCTTACCCATGATAGGGACGGATGATTACGACGCAGAGTTAGGATAGTGTAACTTCATAAGCAAACAGTCAAGATAAAGTCGCGGCTGAGCCAAGTGACGCTGGCGGAAAGGCGGGACGCCACAAAGCCTTTGAGGCGCATCAGTGGCGCATCGGGGTTTCTTAATGCATCATTTGAACGCCGAGCGACTCTGTTAGTGCTGCCACCTCAGCATGGCACACTATACCGTTTCTCACTGAAGTCGCGATGCCGTCGCCCTCCCTCCTTTCCACCCCACTCCTCGGACTTTTTGCTCTATGCATAGTAGTTTTCTCTCTAAGCGCAATGTTCAGCAGGAAATCAAAGTGGGATCCAAACGGGAAGGTAAGCTACAAGTTCGTTCTAGTTGAAACGTTCATGCAAATTCCAGTCTTTTAGCATTGTTATGTCACCGGTGGTACGTCAGGTCTAGGACTGAGTCTTGCGATACTCCTTGCAAAGCGCGGTGCACACGTTTCCATCGTAGCGCGGAACCAGGAAAGGTTGGATAAGGCTTTGAAGGATCTCGAAGTGCGTTCTCATACATCACATACGAACACAGCTATTCTGAGCAAACACGCATGTCCTGTTGTCAGAATGTCCGCCAATCGCCTTCTCAGAAATTTCACGGCTATTCTTTTGCTGTAGATAAGGCCAAAGAAGCTAGCGCGGCTCTTGAAGCGTCTACAGTTCCATTCGACGGCAAATGCCCCGACGCGTTGTTCTTGTGTGCAGGAAAGTCGCGCCCAGGCTTTTTCGTCGAACAAACTGAGGAACTGATGGTGACGACCATGGAGGAGACATACTGGGCGCAGGCGTGGACCGCTTTTGTAGGTATCAATCCTATCGTTTAGAGTCAATTACAGTTTGCCCTTACGCGGATGAATAACCTAGGCAGGTTCAAAACGCATGGTTAAAGAGGGGGTGCAAGGCAAAATTGTCTTTGTAGCGTCCCTACTTGCGTACTTCTCAATCGCTGGATATTCTCCGTACTCTCCAGGGAAATTCGCCATCAGAGGTGTCTTACTTTCTCTTTGATGACGTAGGCAAGTATTGATCTTGTATGTCAACAGGTCTAGTTGAGGCGCTGCAAGCCGAGTTCCTCATGTATGGTATCGATATTCACATCGCCTTCCCGGGAACCATCTTCAGTCCTGGACTGGAGGAAGAAAACAAGGTCAAGCCGAAAATTACTCTGAAGCTCGAAGAGTCCGACGACGGCATGGAGCCAGATAAGATCGCAGAGTACTTACTCAGTGGTGCGTGCGTTCCGAGGTTTTTGCAAAATTGTAATTGACCAAGGCGTTAGGCGTTTCGAAGGGAATGTTCCACATTACTTACGACTTTATTGGTAACGTCTTTCGTGCATCTACGCGGGGGAGCTCTCCTGGAAATTCGTCTCTGCTCTCCCAAATATATGCTTTCATTGGTGCTGTGAGTATCACATATAGCGGTAGTTCTATATTTCTAATGCTTACTATTTTCTTTAAGATTGCACTTCCCATATGGCGTCATGATGTGGACTCCAAAGTTCGCGCTCACCGCGATGAACACTACGCCTACCTCAAAGAGAAGAAGTTCCTTTAAATTTCCGCCTATCGTGATAATTTTATATACCCGTGAGGTTTCCGTCATATTTTTTGCTCTATGAGCGATGTACTCACAAGGTGCTAGGCTACCTTATGTACCTCTATATACCCCGCGGGGTACGACCACTAATATCACATAATATCAAACCAGATGTTCGATCGGTGTAAATGCGCGGTTAATTGCATGGGTACAAAAATTTCGTCCTTGGTACATTTGTATTTTCACGCTACTCAACTCATAGCCTCTGGTGCGGGGTACATTCCGTATGGCAAGTGTCTTTCCGCCCACACTGTGATATTTGTTGACGGCGATTCCAGTTTATATTCGCTTTTGTTCGGTTTACGGAGCACTTTTTCGTAGTGGATTAAAGGAGAGGTGATCCTAGAGACGCCGGTATAGAGCGCGCCTATCCCGGGGTATTGTTATGCTTCACAACGTGGCTAGCAGAGTCTAGATGATAGGTATGAGAATCACTTCAAGTATCAAAAATGGAGCGCTGAACATGTCTTGTTTGGTTTTCAGGTCAATAGCATCAGCTTGCTAATAAGAAATCGTGACTATCGTACGTTTACATATCAAGTTCAAAGCGAATATCTAAGACTAAGTTTCGTATAGAATTATTCATATCTTCCAAACGTGAGAAAAAAAAGATACGAATCTCTCCTCCAGGATCATCCTAGGAAACTTCCTCGAGGCAACGGCGTGGAGTTCGCCAACATTCATGACTTTGCCGAAGCAATGACAAGAATCACGACGTAGTGGTGTCCAGATCATCGTCAGGGAGGGGTATAGTCCTCATACGAGGAGCGTTAGGGCAAGCGATATAGTTTGCTGGCTCGGTCGACGAGGCTACGCTCGAAGACGGGAGGAAACACGATTTGGTTGACGAGACTGGGAGCGACGCTACCAGCGGGGTAGGGGAGGCGTCGCATGGCTGCGGAAGCTGGCGTATGCCAACTAGGGGAGAAAGTTCGGGTAGCTGGTGAGCATAATGATTCAGATCCTGGTCACGACAGTAAAGAGTAAACGTGCGCCGGTGCTCACAGGTGTCTCCACACTACTCGGACTCATGTTTAGAGCGGGTTGGAGGGGGGTTGGACGTTACACTGCCTTCCCGGTGAGCACTTAGGCTGGGGTGTCTTATAGTGGTGTGCTTTGGGGTCAGTACTCAGTACTCAGTGGTTGTTATGAGATGGCAATTCCAGCCTGGTCTCTATAAGGTACACGGCCAGGCTGGAGAGCGTCTACCTACCGGTGATGTTTTTATGGGCGGCCATCAGCGAGAAATAGTACTACGTCACTAGTCGCTCTCCCCGGGGTCTCACACGGGTAATTTCCTATTGGGCCGCTGATATTTACTTCCCTTGCTGAAATCGCCTATTCAATCTGACACTGAAACATCCACAACGACAGGAAAAGGAAAATAACTTGAGCAAGCAAGCAATCCTTCCCTCCCGGGGTTTCCGCTCTATAGCTACATTATGGATATGTACGCGTGAGTATCTACCTTACTACATCATGGATATTTTATGTACTATGCACTGATGAGGCTGCAGTTCCTAGAGTCGAGTGAACCTGATATGGTCTGCAAGATCCAGATCTCAAAGTTGGCGGCTATGCACAATTGCATTGTGGGGCGGGCTACTCACTGGAATACCACGCGTCCAGAACGACTGAGCTGTAATCAGTATTGGTCAAGGGGTATGTGGGGCGGCTAAGCGAGGCGGTGTACGAGGAAGATGGGAAGCGACCGTACGAAATTGGATTTCAGGATTCAAGGGCTGGTCTGGAGGAAAAACTACCAAAAGAGTGTGGGTACAGAAAGAGAGGGAGAGGAAGAGAAGAAGAGTATGTCGGAGTCTGTTTACAGAGCTGAGTGAAAAAGATAGCGTGTCACAATGATGATCCCCGCATTGTGAGCACGCAGAGCATTGTGACGGCAACTGAATGTGGAGGCAGATGCACGAGCACCACCGCGTTTTAAACGCGTGCGGAAGACTCGTCTCGCGCAGGGCCCGTGTACATCAGTCTGAGAACGGATCAAACCCAAAGGTTCGAGAGACTTTTGGGACCAACAAGAATTAGTTAACGTCTTCTTGTCACAGTCTCGTCAACCAACTCACCGCCCTGAACTGACCCGAGACGGTCGATGGCCGGTCGCTTACTGGAAGACCTTTTTGTCCTGGTTTGGGCTGTGCCTTGTAAGTAGTACTTGATGTACACTAGGCCTACAAAAGACTTTGCAATTTCACTGAGTAAATCTGTTAAAACATAAATCGAGCATTCTGAATGTGACACTTGCGAAGATCGTGATCAGCTTGAACTGCCAGGTGAGTAGATGGAAAAGTATCGACGGTTCATACGATAAATTGTCGCCTATGTGTTAGTATGCCTAGTTAAGTAGCCGCATAATGCAATGATAGTACATATGCAGTCATTTTAATCATGATAAGAGCTATCGTCGCGGGTTGGCTGTGCGGACGTCCGAGCGTTTAAGTTCAAAGTTCGCTTCCCAAAACAGGCAACTGTCTGGTCACGAGACTAGTATTACTGTACTGATGATTCCATGGCTGCGCAGGTACAGCCACAGCCACAGAGAACGTTAACGTTACGCATCGACTGGGCCTGAGGCCTGAACGTTCGTTGAACAGTTTCGTCATTGAAATATTGACCGGCTGAACACCTGGCTACATTATCCTTATATGTAACAACCAATCTGATAAACCTCAATTGTATATGCATAGGCCTAGGAGGCGGTGCTGCATGACCTTCTCAAGTCTCGAAGAAGCCCGTTCTCAAATGCGTTGTGATTTCCGGATTCTCAGGTCCGCGGCCATGCTGATTTAATTTCCGCTACCGCTGGCACCGCATGTTTTCCCGTTAACAAATTGCGTGCTCGAACGCTTGTAATGAGCTCCTATCGTGTTACTGAGATCTATTGCCTACTCGGGCGTGCTTCTAATTTATGCCTATTTTATTTCGTTGGTATATGATGGCGAGTGTCCGACTACTATGTAAGTGTAACTAGCAGCCGCCCGAGCACTTTGGGAACAACACCGTCTGTACGCCTGTCTATTCCGACCCATTCGAGCTAATTATTAAGATTCCCAGTCTTTGTATATTTCTCAACAACATTATATATAGCTTTTAATGGTAGACGTGTAAGCCTGGCCTTGCAGGACAGTAATGATAAGGCTGTGTGCTCAACTAGCTGATAGATCCGATCAGTACGTTTTGCAGTATTGCTTCCTACGTTATTGCTCCAGTCTCTCAGCGTTAAGGGATACTATCGCGAGCTGCCCGTTGATAATCTTCCCTGTCCGTATTGTCCGCTATCAGTTTTCAGTCAGTTTGCGCTCACACATAACATACAGCGAACGGTTTCGTCTTCTGCCGCAATTGCTTACTAATACCTGGTAGCGGGTGTAGCTGCAAATGCAGCACTAGTAAATTATTTGGCTAACAATCATTGTATGTATTTGCATTGAGAGACTCGAATGAATGTTTACCGATGCCTTCATCGTGAACCGATCATCGATCAAGATTGCTGCTTGTGATCCTCAGTGACTGTGCATAGTACGTCGCAAGCCAACAATTCCCGCGCAGTACAGTATTATGCCCTGAAGGACCACGGCCCGGAAGCGCGAGAACACCGCCGATAATTAGAATCTAGATCCCCAAGTGTTCAACTCAAAACTCAAAAGCCTGAGAGTTTATTCGATAAACATCATCAAATTTGGGTATCTTGAGATACAACAGTTTAATCTAACTGAGGGGACAGGGATACAGAGTGAGAGAAGGTAACAATCAAGAACATGCGTAAGTATAGAGAGAACGTGTAGCTCGAGTCGTGGGGGTGCGTTGTAGGATGTATGAGTACAGTGAATGGGTATTTAGAGTCCGTTATTGCTTGTTCCTTACCAAAAAAAGAAGAAAGAAAAAAATGGGAGAAATGAGAAGTCTTCGTACCAGCGGAGACCCGCCCGTGCGGTCAAAGTAGTCGATTTAGAGAGGGTGTTTGGGATGGAGGTACGTGTGTGGATGATATGGCGGGGTAGTAGTGGGCGCTCCAACGAACCGTTCTTCTTCCACCTCGGGAAGGGGAACGGTCCGCATCCGTGGAGCGCCCGGACATTTAGTCTCGTCGTCATTATGTGCAGCGACGTAATGAGAGGGGTTCGGGTATGGGGAACGTTGAAAGTGACCTGGGACGGGTGCGGCGGTGGTGTGATGTGGGGGGTAAACAGGTCGCGCGTTGTTGGCTGCTGGAGGGGGTGGGGGATGGTACGCGACTAGGAGGGTACGAGTGACTTTGAGGAAACAACGGACGTTTCGTGGTAGAGATCAATGACATACCTCCTGCGTGACCATGCACTACGGATGCGTTTGAAGGGCTGGGGCGAGTATAGGTCGTTGAAGTGGACGATATCATCGACATTGCACGCGTATCGAACTGTGGTTGGAAGCCAGGGGGTAAACGTGTAACGTCAGGCGTCTGCAGAACCACGTCGGTCAGTGTATGCCTTGGAGGCAATTGTGCCATGCAAAGACGTACCATATACGCTGTCGTCCCCATACCCATCCCATCGTTGCGAGCGTAGTTGTAACGGTGTCCAGCCATGAGTGTATGGTTGAGTTTGCGGTGATGAGGTGAGAGTGGTGCAGAAGCGATGTAGAGTGGCTGAAGAACTTGAGAAGCGGAAACTGTGTCGCCCTTGAAGCTTGAAGCTTGAGGCTTGAGTTCGAAGAGTTGGAGGAGTGAGTGTGCGGGTGGATGGGGGCGGTGGTGGTGGTAGTGGTTCAAGTCTTGGTCTGCCCAAGGCCTGCGAGTCAGATTATATATACTATTTGTGCCATATGCGGGGGGTCTCCCTGTCCCATATACACGAGTAATAGCGCTTCTCAATAATCTTAGCGCACACAGATCTCGATGTGTCCACATCTTTTGCGGCGCTTACTGCGGTATTTGGGTTGGGCACTTATGAACTTCTTCGCTGCGGAATTAATCCTGTACTCGCGGTCGTCCTCCAGCGTTGAATGTTGTCACCATGGTTTCATTCACCCGGCGGTGCACACTACAACATCCACCCCTGGTTCTGCAATTTTGACTCAGTCGTAGTGAAGAAGCGAACGTCCACAACGACCTCCACAACGTCCACAGCTCAGATCCAGATCTTCCACAACGGCGCGTCCTCGACAATGAGAAACTCTGCTCGTAGTCGACTATTGTGACTTGGCAGAGGTTCATTGTGAAACTTACTTTACTCTCCCTCGAGGCTGCCACGCCCCTGCGGCAATAAACAGATCGTCATCTCCAAGGGAGGAAATTACTAAGATCCCGTCAGGCACGTTAAGCTCGCGTGGTCGCATCACCTTCTAGACTCCTATTACTTCAAGACATCTCCAACAACTTTCCGGAGCCCGCACCCGCATCGTCTGTAGGAGACATAATGCGATCGAGAGGCTGGAGTTTACACGACAACATGAGGTGTGATTGTGACAATTTTTGATGGATTTTGGCCTCATGGATGTATGAGCTTGCGTAGCATATGATATGATATAGACAGTGGCAGGTTTGGAATCACACTTGGAATCACACATCGTGTTCAGGTGAAGGCATCGTGTTTTGGTGAAGGTCCGTGCCACCCGCAAAGTTAATACGAGCGTGAGTGGCATTCAGATGAAAGTGATTAATGTTGACGCATTGACGTTACAGCGGAAGACCGCAAACTGACGACATTGGCAAGCAAACTCGGGAAGAAATATGATACGTTGTTGTATTTGTATGTAATCATGCAGATAGCACGATAGTAAGCGACAATGAGCTCGAGACGTCCTCCAACAACCGAAGTACGCCGCCGGTATCGACACCTGTCTTCGACGGCCCATTAACGGCTTGTCTGCCAGCAAAGTGAGAAACAGTATCAGCATGGGAAAAACGTCGGATTCCGTTGGGTACGCACCTTGAACCAACGAAACCAACCCTCCGACCCCGGCAACAGCCTCATGCTCTGATGCCTGACCCAGCCCCACCAGCGTTGTCGACCGGTTTGAACGCGCAGTGTGGTACGTCTGAGATGTCTGAGGCCTGATGCATGATGCATGAGGGGAAATGCAAACAAGAGTTGGGACAGAGGGACAAACAATGCTTGGTTATATCCTGTGGGTCCTCAAAGAAGCCGCACCATCATGTCTTTGTCCTAGTCCCGAGTCCATGCCACTCGATAACGCGATGTCTAATCAAAACGCATTGTAAGCGGGTGGCGTGAAGTTAAGCACGTACGAGCAAAAAGTACACATTGCACCCGCACCAACTTTGGGAGAGTTTGTTGTCTTTGTGAACCCAAACGCGGGACGGAACTATTGCCACTCGTGTTGAATTGAATGGCAATGCCGCGGTATACGGGTTTCTGGGCGGCAGAGTGTGAACAAACACGTTGCAGACATTTGTCTGTACCGTACTTGCCACTCCGAGTGTAGCACATGTATTCGTAACTATGGGTGACCACGATCGGTTGCTTCGAATGTATGGTGGAAATGGAAACCTAGGACGCCTAGTGTAAGATTCCGAACGGCAACTTGCTCCTACCGTGGACGAATGCCAGACGATAAAAGTATACATCTCGGCGGAACATCTGAATCCGGGTATTGCTGCCGTGGTCGTTGCCAAGACTGGAGACTTGGGCATTGAATATTGAATATTGAATAATTGTTGCCCTATTTTGTATAAACGAGTCTTTGGAATACACAATGCGAAGGGGCTCCCCTGGGAAGGTCCTATAGACGGAACGCGAAGTATACCTCTACTTGAGCGATATCTGCATGTATCAGTTTCATTAGATTGTGAGACGATGGTTTTAATGTTTACCTCCAGTGATAGATATCCTACACAACGTGACAACTGTTTGTGATGAGGACAGGAGTTT
The DNA here is from genome assembly GCA_022160335.1 of Irpex rosettiformis. Classification (NCBI taxonomy): domain Eukaryota; kingdom Fungi; phylum Basidiomycota; class Agaricomycetes; order Polyporales; family Irpicaceae; genus Irpex; species Irpex rosettiformis. Next base: position 266,760 of record MU274907.1, on the reverse strand, counting down.
GGGTTCCATGGATTGAATGCGAGATGCCGTTTCGCGAGTCCTCGTAGTAGTAGTTTTCATGAACTTAAACATACACTATTCGGCGGTACCGGTCGGTCTCACAATGTATTCCACACACTTACATCGGTTCCTGGGAGAGTTCAGAGTTCAGCCTGACGCTAGACTCGACCACGCTCGCGTGCCCATTGATCAACGATTGACTACTCACTATTGCCGAACCATGTCAGCCATCGTCGGTCCTTGGCCAACGACCGAGCACCGCAGTCGTACACTCATTGCTCGGAGAGTTACCTTGTACAGTGGTGTTCCCGAGGACTGTCCCAATTAAATGACAGACGGCGGTGAGCGGCGTAAAGCGCGCCATTTTGTCAGCGACGACCACGGCGGAACCGGCCTAGGATACGTGGAGCTCCGGAGGGTCATATCCATATCATTTGTTGAGGGAGATGTGCTGTACCTTTTGAATTCGTTGTGATTTTGTCTTTGTCCAGAACACGTTGGAGCTGCGAACACGCTGTTGATCAACATTCATACGTTTCGACAGAGATTAGATAACTCCAAATTTTTCAAATCTCTGTAGATCAGCCGCAGCGACACGACATCGACTCTCCGTCTCTGGCCGCGTCGTGTGCGCGGCGTCGGGCACGATATTTCGAGGACACCCTTGCCGCGTTGATGACTCAACATTGCAGAAAGGAGTCAGGATATCCGCTTGGAGACCGTTTCCGCGTAAATAGCGTGGGAACGAATGACTTCAAGGCAGTGACGCCGGATGGTCATCCGACCGACTGATGATAATTTGGTCTCTTCACTTTCACCCCCACATTCCCTTCCCTTCCTCGTCCCCCGACTCCTCGACGCCAGCGAGCGCACCAGAGACACGCTGCCCATGGCATCCTACTCACCTACGCGAGAGTTCAGCTACCCGGAGGGGTATTCCTTCCCCACTCACCGCCTCGCACGCACCCTGCGCAACCCGGACAAGCAGCCGATCGTCCTCGTCGCGTGCGGGTCATTCAGCCCAGTCACGTATCTCCACCTACGCATGTTTGAGATGGCAAAAGACTATGTCCGCCAGAGCACAAACTTTGAGATTGTCGGTGGCTACCTCAGTCCTGTCAGTGACCAGTACAAGAAGCCAGGACTCCTTGCGGCGAATCATCGGTGAGCACCAAATTCACTCTGTTCCATCGTGTCTTTCTTTGCTAACACAATTCTGGATCATGTAGTGTCCATATGTGCGAGCTTGCTGCCGAGCAGACATCGTCATGGCTTATGGTTGACGGATGGGAAGCATACCAAGACTATCAGCGAACCGCGGTCGTGCTTGACCATTTTGATCATGAAATCAACACTAAGCTAGGTGGAGTCGTCACTGAAGACGGACAACGACGGAACGTACACATAATGCTCCTCGCTGGCTCTGATCTCATTGCAACGATGAGCGAACCCGGCGTTTGGTCAGACAAGGATGTGAGTACCGCCTACTGCCCTTCTCCATTCCCTTGCCTTCCTTAAACTCTCTCCTCTCCATTTTCTCCCCATCTACGCGCGCCTACAAGCTTATCCCATGATATTATTCTCGCGTCCTTATCTATCAAAACTAACATACCTGCTTCTGATTCACACAGCTCGACCACATCCTCGGCCAATACGGTGTCATCATTGTCGAACGCGCAGGTTCCGACATGGACCAGGCTATCGACAGTCTTGCTCGTTGGAGACACAACATTCACCTTATTCACCAGCTAATACAAAACGACGTCTCCTCGACCAAAGTCCGGTTGTTCCTCCGCCGGGGACTCTCTATACGGTATTTGATACCGATGCCTGTGGTGGACTATATCGAGGAGAACGGATTGTATACGGATGACGGGCCGAACGCGAGCGGAGCGAAGGAAGCAGAGAAGGAGAGGGAGAGGGAGAAGAGCAGCGGTCGAGAGGCTGGGTCGTCGAGGCAGCAAAGCTCGTCATAGCATCCCGGAATCCCATCTACGCAACCTCAACTTAATTCCCATCTCTCCCCGCACACTACCCTCACTCTGCTACTTATATGGAAACGTGCAGGAAAGTGTTATATCACTACGGAAAGTCTCTGTCCTAGAGGCCATAGATTCGGTTTTTTTTTTTTTCGCTTGTGTACACATAACTATTCCTATTGTTTATATCTCCCACCCCACTTTTTCGCACTCCCGTTTAACCGCTTAACATGTCGTTACTCATTCTTTTTTGATAAGCAGGTCGAAGTTGGGAGTGTCGGGCGGGAGTTTTTCTTAAAGTATCTAGGTGTATCATCCTCTGTACGATTGACGGTGAAAGTTGCAGCAATGCAGTCGCTCCAACCTTCAAGTTCACTACTTAGGTCGGAGGTGTTTCTGCGGTGACAATCCTACTAGTGCGTGGCGTCTGGTCGTGTGATAAAGATTCGTAATGCTACATCAAGGGATAAACAGGACCACCTGACGTTTGGCTAATCATGGATCATGACGGAAGGTGGCGAGCGCGGTAGACGGGATTCCGTCAAACCTTTCAATAAACATTTCGGAACTGAGAATGGCGCGGTTTTTCGATTACAAAGTACACAAGTCTTCAACGTGCCACTAGATATTCTAGGACTACCTTCACGTGTATAATCGCCGAATTCAAGTCGACGTATGATCGAATTCAAGTTCAAGCGAGGTGATTATTTTGATTCTAGTATTAGTGAAACCATACATGACTGCGCTACTTACGTTACCAGACATGCATTCACGCTGGTAGCTTTAAGGGGTCCAGCCCTCAACACCACAGTTGTCCGCAAAAAAATTCCGTCATTTGGTATATCCGCGCTTCCCTAATTATCTGAGACTGCTGCTGTTGTTGCGTCTCCTCGTGAGCTCCGCCCATTCCGGATCGTCCATCTCCCGCTTGGCAATTTCTTTCCTGGAAGGTACCAGCCCTGGGACGGAGAACAGGCATACGGCGATGAGTTCAGGGAGGGCAGCGAGGGGGTAATAAAGGTCGGCGTTGTTTTGCTATTGACAGTCACGGCGGCAGGTCAGCCTCTCTGATTACTGGCAAAAAATAACTCTCGGAGGGAAATGCTCACCTGCTTTGTATTCGACGTCGTTGCAACGAAGAACACCTCGCGTATGAGACACATGAGTGCGATTATGGTGAGGAGGAATAAGGCGTAGCGGTTGCCCAGTTCACCCACTGCACTACGAGTACCAGCTAAGATAAAGTACCCACCACATTAGCCGACGGTATCAAACATGGGACAGTGTTGCGAGAGAGGGCTTTACCTTTGTGTTCCTCCCATGCGAGATCGACAGTCAAGAAAACCAACAGAATGGCGATGACAAGGAATATGTATACGCTGCCGTGACGAAGGCTGTTTCCCGTGCTTTGTTCCGAGGGGTCGCTGTCGGAGGCTTTGACCTATTGGAGGATAGAACGGAAGAACGAATAAGTCGTCTAGGTGGGATATGGAGAAGAGCAGAACTAAACGTACTCCACCGACGATTCCTAATACAACAGCAGCTGTAAGCACCAAACGAATAAGGTGCCTCATCCGCATAACCCTTCTGATAATTGCCAGTGGTCCGACGTTGGTGTCCTCGTATCCAAGAATCTGTTCTCTATAAGAGTGGAAGACATCGGCAAAATTTAGCTCGACGTATGTGACAATGAGACAAATGGACTGACCTGTCCAGGACGAGCGTGTAGGCAGAGTAGAGTAGACCGAAGAAGCCTACGCTGTAGATAACCCCGGCTGCGATGACGAGACCGAGATTCTCTCCGGCTGGGGCACTGGTTGCGATGATTGCTCGAAGGATGAAGGCTGTTATACGGACTAGTATATAAATACGATTAACGTGTTAGTAATGAGTAAGAGAAGAAAGAAACGAGAAGGACGTACTGATGCAGAAAAGGGAGAGCATGAAGAGGACATATGTCGGTCGCCGTATGCTACGAAAGACATTGTAGAGGAATAGCGGCACGTAGGCGACGGCGAAGATGATTGCACCAGCGAGTTCGCTCTTGAATATTCCTTCTGCGTGGGCATAATTGATAGGATCTGTGCTGGACATTCGTGAAACGGGGTGAGTTGGTGGGATTGCTGGGCTGTAGGAGAGGAAGTCGTACAGAATATACCAGTTTCTGTGGAAGTTTATATACCTGACGGCAAGCCCTACATGAGCTCTGATGCACCATGTCAATATGTTGCAGTTCGTGTACGAGGCAGCGGGCGCGGTTCGTTTACGACAGGCGAAGTAATTTTAGCTGGACGAGGCGACCATTACGGGCTGTGTAGAACGGGAATGTCTGGCTGGGATTGGTCGTGGTTAAAGGTTCCTATAACGTGTATACAGAAAATGTCAGAAAACCAATACACGAACAATATGTGGTGCACCGCTTTCGCTTCTTCAGCACGGCCCTTAGAGGGCACCTAGGGTAGTTGGAAACTGTGCTGCACGGTCGCCGGCTGGTTTGTGTCATTTGATGCGTGTCAGCGTGTATGGTCGAGAGAGCGCTGGATGGAAGAGACATCAAAATACTTTTTTGGGGAATATAGCACAATGGACACTGAGATCGGCCTCAGAAATCACCGGTATTCGTGACCACAATGATTGCTTGAGTCTTGAGTTTATCCTAGCAACAGCGCAACCACGTGGGTTCTCATACACGTAACAAGAGAGTTGAATATGTCGATGTTGTTCTTTGCATTGAAGTGTAGCGAGTCGATAGTCTAAGAAAAGTACACAGGAGCAACCCAATTATAAGATCGGTTTGTACGCGGAGATTTCAAAACAATGATGCACTGACAGTCGCCAATGGTTTGGGAAGCTCTGCTGCGCATTTCAATCATTTCAGCGGCATCCTCTCAGCGTTCCAACGTTTCAACACTGGCAACCCTTGACCTAGTTCTAAACAGTGATACAAGGACAGTCAGACAAGCCTGTGGGGAAGTTTGAACCCATATAAACAACTCTTGACATTGCTGCAGAAGTACATGCGCTATCATATCCGTTGACTGCTACATTCCGTGATGCACAACGCTCGCATAACCCATGGCACTCCGCATTGTGTCGCCTCGACCGTGCACACACCTGGCGCCTTAGGCGGTTACTTGGCAATATCCGACGTCAGAATACTGCCCTTTGTTCGAGGGCACAAAACTGAGATGCGAGGGCTACGAGGTCGTCCAAGTGGATAGTGCAGTCGATGGGATCGACAGTGGATGCAACTTCGATACGGGTTCGGATGATCTGGGGTATTTAATTTGCTACTTTTGCCAAAGTCGCAAGACCGAGGCAACATAACGGAGTCTTCGTCCGCCTGTGATAGGTATTCGTAAGTATAAGCCTTATTGAGCATATCAGTAACAGTCCAACTCACCAGGACACCACAATGGTTCCTGAAGATGCCCCCCAATGGGAGCCGTCCCAAACCGTTGGAACGTCAACAGCAGGCCTCTGCAGCTGTGCACCGACCATTCAGCAATCTACGTGCTATTCGCGGTCCTTCGTGCCGTTCTGCGCCCTGTCGATGACATTCGATAATGTTCACAGTATGTTGAATCGATAGGACTCACTCTTCGCTGGGGTTGCCGCCACCAATCCGCTCCCTGGCTGGACATTGGCTGGCCGTCAGAGCCAAAGAGACGAGTTCTCCCTTACGGGAAGACTTATATTTTGACTTTAGGGCAGGACATCACGTGTATGGCGCCAATCATTCATTCGCGTCATTCCCTTCATCTGACAAGTTGTTAGCACTCCGCGGCTCGCCTTCACCCGATATTACACCTGAAGAAATAGGAACGTTACTTAAGTAACTCTCCTTAGGCTTGTTCTGAACAGCCATGTCGTAAAATTACTCGCTTGTCTATCTTTATTCTTCTTTATCTCCCTCAAGGTCTCAGTCATGCCCTTCAGGCGTCCAGCACCTATCGCCTATGCAGAATCCTCTGGAAACTCATCTTGTTCCGGTTCGGGAACAGAGCAGGCCGACCAGCCTTCCAAGCGGTTCAGACCTGAAAGAAGCGCTAAAATCTTGCCTGAAGTCAAGCTGTATATTGTGCAGGCAAAGATAGATCCAGCCAGCCTCGCTGAGTTATTCGCTCTGGCGGAGGCAAACTGTAGCAAGCTATGCACCCGTGCTGAAGACGCAAATGTCATCCTCACTGCTATTACCATGCGAAGACGCTTTGAGAGACATATCTCATGGGAAGTTGCTGTAAGTCTAAGTGCTTACATTTCTCAAGCCGTTTTCAATATAATCCCCTCCCAGAAAACCAAAGCTGTTGTAACCCCTAGTTGGCTGCGAGACTCCGTCGCGGAAGGCAAAGCTTTACCTTGTGAAGGATATGTTGCCTTTCCTGATCTACGCGACGAGACAGTCAAAAATTGTCCGACGTGCGATAAACAGCCTTGCACGTGCGAAGACACTTCAGATGAACGCGACGGCACCGTGTCCCCAATTCAGCATTATCCCTCACCTCCGAGAAGTACTTCATCCTTAACAGGCACGGTATACCGCCGAGGAAAAGCGGAGATGTCTTCCTTCCCGCGGGACTCTGAGAACGGCTCGGTTTCTTTGCCCGTACCAGAAAACTTACTGCCTCCTTCTCCTGCGATATCAACAAATACAGCGAAGCTCTCGTGGAAGTCACGATATGCATGTCAACGCGCTTCCCCTCTCATTTGTGCGAACCAACCACTCGCAAAGGAGTTGGATATCATTAAGAGAAGTCGTGCACTCGAGGGTGAGGAGAGAAGTGCACTAAGTTACTCTCGTGCTATTGCTGGCATCAAGGGTGCGTATGGTATATTGGTCTATGGAGCCCAACTATGTAATTAACTTAATGATCTTAGCCTACCCGCACCACATAACATCTCGTGCGCACATTAACGAGATTCCATATTGCGGCCCGAAGATCAGAGGTTTGGTCAGTACCTGCGATCATTAGCACTCATATATCACCCAAAACTAGCTTGAGGCAGATAGAAGAATATGTGGACACAGATAAAATTTCAGAAGCACGTAAGTCGTCTTCTTTGCTTGCCTAATAATGTACTCAGTGAATGCTTGTGGTATCCTAGGTGAAATTGCATCCTCCGAACGCTTCCAAAGTCTCTCCCTCTTCTCCTCGATCTACGGCATCGGGCCCAACACCGCGCGTCGACTATATGCTCTTAGTCTTAGGACGATCGAAGACCTCGAGGTATACTACGGTGTAGAGCCGGAGGAGACAAAGGAGTCCCAGCTCGTCGAACTTGAACATAAATCAGGACACGGACAGCAGTTTGATACGAGTCTAGGAGAGACATGGATCAAAATCGCATTAGGGCTGAGGAAAGATCTGGAGCAGAAGTAAGTGTGCGAGCCAAACGGATGGGATTAACATTGTATTGATTGACCCATTTTTTCTAGAATCCCAAGAGATGAAGTTGAAGAAATGGGTCGTGTCATTATGCGTGAGTTGGACGAACTAGAGCCTGGGTGTATATCCACTATCGTTGGAGGGTATGTGGCGACACTGGTGTTGTACTCATGAGTGCTAATAACTATCATAGTTATCGCAGAGGGAAGCCAGAAAGCAATGACGTCGATATTGTCTTTACTCATCCGAATCCCGCTACCGTCAAGGGCCTGTGCAAACGATTCGTTAGACGGCTGCACGAGAAAGGTTAGCAAACCATTTTATCATCTCCTTCTATGAAGCTTGACGAAGTCCTCTCTCGTTCCAGGCATGGTGACCCATGTAATGCGTACGCTCTTTTTGTCCTTTCAAAGCCTATTATTAGTTTATTCCTCACTATCATTGTCCAGATTTATCGAATTTCCGTGGTCATAATCCTCTTCGTACTACGCACTGGGACTCTTTGGAGAAGGCCTTAACTGTTTTCACCTTGCTGCCTTCATCACCATTTTACAAGGGTACGAGAAGACGGCTGGACTTGATATTTGCTTTGCCGGAGGTATATTGGACGGCTATCATCGGCTGGTAAGGCCGCCTCTTACGCAGCGACGAACAGCAGAGCTTACAGAGTCGGGTGGCAGGACTGGCTCAATCATGTTTGAGCGTGACCTGAGGCTCTGGGCTAAAGACAAAGTGTATGTATCGCTGTTCATTTCTCAGAAGACTTACGATCTGATGGATATAATAATAGGGTAATGAAGTTCGACAGTTCTGGAATGTTAGCATCTTTCCGCCTTCATGAAGCTGCGTAGTTAACATTTTTTGTTGCGCAGAACACGACGATATGATTCGAAACCTTTCTACCCAAAGACCGAGAAAGAGGTATTCGATCTGCTCGGCTTGGAGTGGGTGGGCCCTACTTGGAGGAATGCAGATGCATGATAAGTGTTTGGTGCCTTGCATTTTGAGGTCGGTTCCTTCATTGCTTTCTCTAAGTTTGCTCATACAGACTTAAGATTATACTACAGTAATGGAAGTGTATTCTTCCTGGTACACAGTGTCCTGCTGTGGTACTCTCCATATGGTAGCCTTGCATGAAACTTCATTAGTTACATACGAGCCGTTATTAAGATTTGGTAACCTCCGCGTTGTGCAAGTCAATATAGTACGTATATCACAATAACTCTGTTGGGACGTTGTCAAGACATCATGGAGGGTAGCAGTGGAGTAATGGTAAGTACTTAAACTTCAAAAAAGTACTATAACAATAGTATAGCCTTAATTCCCTAAAATAAGAGTAGACATGTTCAACCTTCGCGGGGTCAGGATCCTACAGTGCAGTGATGTGTGCCATCAACTTGAACACATCATGACGGCGATCCGACTCTGTAATACATACTTTCGCTACTCAATTCTAAACAATACTGTGCTACATATGGCAAAATGTTTTCAAGCCCAGGTATAGTAAGTCATGAACGGGATGGCAGCCGGTGTCACGGGTCCTTCCGCATTGTAGTCCAGTTTCGGGGTCCTTCCTGCAGCCTGATCGCAGGGTCGTGCTCCCAACCTTCAGCTTGACGCGTATCGTTCTCCAGCTTGTTGTCGCGACTCAGGCTTCATGGACTGCTACGAGGCTCGCCTGGAATCTTTCAATAGATCAAGACGCGTCAAAACCAAGAGCGGCACTGTCAATCTGAAATGGCCGCACCCTGATACTTACTTAGCCACGCCAGAGCAGTTGGCAGAGGCGGGGTTCTACTTCAGTCCATCGGTGGAAGCAAGAGACAACGTAAAATGTTTCATGTGCAGGAAAGAGCTGGATGAGTGGGATGAAGATGATGACCCAATTTCTGTGCATTTCGCAAGGTGTAGGGATATCTGTGCGTGGGCTGTTGCGAGATGCGGAAACTTGGAGGACTTGGATGCGAGCGGCGGGTAGGTTTATACTTGTCTAGCACCTGAACTCTGCTTATATCTTGTTCTTCTCAGATTCACGTTTAAGGACCCGTCGCGTGCTCCCACGAGTAAGACCATGGAGAAAGCTAGACACGAGACGTTTGCTTCAACTTGGCCCCATGATAGTATACGCGGCCATGGTGCCAGCTCCAAGGAAGTACGTGTCTTAAAGCTGCTCATCATATAGCCATAACTTACAGGCCGAAAGATGGCAAAAGCAGGGTTCTTGTACGCGCCTCATTCAGCTGGAGATGACACTGCTATTTGTGTATATTGCACAACAACATTGAGTGGCTGGGACGCCGACGATGACCCACTGTACGTTATACCTCTATACTAATCTATACCTCACATGACACTCTGGACATTTATAGCGAGGAGCATCGCAAACGCGTAGCGAAATCAGGAAGACGCTGCGCATTTTTTGAAATGCTGGAGGGCTCTAGTAAACCATCTCAACCAACCCGAGCAACTAAATCCATATCACGCTCTACTTCACAATCTCTCAGCAAAGAGAAAAGCGTAGAAGTTGTGCAGGCCGTAGACGACGAGCCATCTTCTGACGACGTGTCGGAGCTGACGATTCTTACCACTGCGAAATCTAAGAGAACTACACGATCGTCTAGTGTACCCATGAAGACGCCGGGATCCAGGAAATCGACGCGTTCCGCGGGGACAAGTCGTACCAAGGGTACAGCGGCAGAAGAGACGGAGGAAGAGATAGAGGCCAGTGGCAGTGAGATAGGGAAAAGGGTGTCAAAGTCGAAGAAAAAAGGCACGAAGAAGGCGAAGGAAGCAATCGAGGTTATCGCGGAGGTAGATGAAGGTGGGGGTTTGGGAGGTTTCGAAGAGGAACCCGCTGCACGGAAGCCTAAGCGTGGCCGCCCACCTGGAAAGAGCAAGGCGGTCCCCAAGGCAAGGAAAGCTGCGGAAACTGTGCCTGGTGATTCAGAAATCGAACCTCCTCCCGATAAACCGTCTCGTACTCGCACTCGTTCGAAGGTTGTAGACGATGCACAGGAGACGACAAAAGCTCCCTCTTCACAGCCTAAAACGAAGTCATCCACTAAACGTAAGAAGGCGGAGGAACCCCCTCCAGAGGATCAAGTTGATGAGGCGGCCCTTGTGCCTCCGCCGAAAATGAGGACCAAACCTAGAGGGACTACAGTCTCCAAAACCAAGGCGATAGAAATCGAGTCGGACGACGAAGAGTTGCCGACGTTTGAGGCCCAAGTACAAGAAACAAGAAAACCCGTGAAAACGGTACCCTCGTCCCGACATCTGCAAGAGAATCCACCTAGTATTCCGACCCAGGTAGATGCGTCTTCTCAAGCAAAAGGTCGAAAGAGCTCGAGTACGTCTGACGATGCTGGATACGCAACGGCGGAGCAACCGATGGAGGTGGATGACGTGCACCAGTCTCGTGAACGTTCCAAGTCGCGCGGGACCTCTCTTAACGAGAAATTCGAACAACAACCCATGCTATCTGCGGACCCATCAACTGCTGAAGTACCTCTGGGTGCTGACGTGGACATGCAGGGTGATTCTGAGCCCACCCAAGAGAACAGACCCCGTCAGCTATCGAACGCTCACGTTCCTGCTCCCAGGCAGCCTTCTAAGCCATCGGTCAAGACCCAGGTACGAGTAACTTCCCGGTCGACCAGCTCTCTGGCGAGACCACCTTCTCGTCTTGGGACGGAGATCGTCGATATCAGCTCCGATGACGAGCTAGATGTGCTGAAGGTTATCGCCGGCGAGAAACCACCTAGCACGAGCTCACGAGGTAGCGGTACGGGACCTCCGACCTCTATAGCACCTAGCTCGTCTTCTACATTTTTCCCTTCCAAGACTTCAAAACAATCACCGCCAGCCGGTTCTGAGCAAATTCGCCAGTCGATATCGAATCGATCCATAGGAAAGGGCGTAAGTGAGAAAAGCGCCACTGTTCCGCTTGCAGCTTCATCGACGACCTCTCCAGAGGTCGCGATGGACGTGGGGTGGGAAATGCCAGTTGGGTCCGAGGTGAAGCCATCCCCTTCTGCTCAGCTGAAACAACGGGACATGGAGCCAATAGAACGGCCCCTCGGTCCTTCCACTCCCCCTCCTGACATATTCAACGTACCACTGTCCAAACCTGTTTCATCTTCTGCTCTCGCGCTGCCCTCCTTTGATGAAGAGATTGCGGCAGAAAAGGAGCACGTCAAAGATCCTGCCGTGGATGCATTCACACCGTTCCTATCCATGGTCTCCGTCGGCAAACTTACGTCTCTTACTGAAGACGAGTGCGACTTGACTCTGGAACAGTACATCCGACAAGAACTCGAACGCCAATATCAGCAGTTCAAAGAGGATGGAGATCGGCAGATCGCATTGTTCAAGCAGCGCGCCGCAGAAGCACGCAAGATGATAGAAACTCTTTGATACTCGTATACCCGGTGCATTCCCTCATACCGTAGTGCTTTGGACTGCTTGAACGCTAAGTTATTGTTTTCTTTCTTGCACCTCACCATTGTCTGTACAGTCTGAGTAGCTTACAATATAATTTATGTTATCAGAACTCTCAATGTATAATTCAACGCATAACACGACGGATGCATATGTGCGTCTGTACTGTTCCTAGCGAATCGCAAAGGGCCCTGCATCGTGTGATCGATCGTATTTCTTGCGCAGAGCATGTGTAGAACATGCATACCAAGGGCACGTATTGCGACAGCTTCCACTCACCGTTTTCTACATGTGCCCCCCTCGAGATACGCCAAACATAAGGCATGGACCTAGTCCGTCTGTCGTTGGCGGCACCTTCCTACCCCCTCCCCTGCCCTTGCCCCCAATCCACAATGCCTATTCGCTACCCTAGCTATCAAGATGACAGTGACTACGACAGTGATACGGCTAGTGATTGCTCTGACGCCTCATGTCTTACTATTGACGAAGACGAGATCTTGCCAATGGACGATAAAGCCCAGGAGGCGATGGGGGATGCCGCAGCGAACATCCGGATGTGCAACGAGCTGTTCACTTCATGGAACAAAGAGCTTACTAGGTTGGTTATCTGTTTATACTGGGGTATATGTACTCACGAAGTTTACTTGGCAGATTGGTCAGAGCTAGTTCGAATGTGGCGTCAGTCGTGGAAGAGCTGCAAGGCATCATTCAGGACTTGCTGGACCAGTCCTCCGAGGCACTTCGCACCACCAAGGCCATTATACGAAGTCATTGCGGCTTCTCAAAGGCCTTCTACCGCGCTCTTCGACAGTCTGCGAAAGACGGTCGTCTAGAGTATACCCCTGAGATGGAGAAAATCGTAGCTGCGATCCAAAAGAAAGCTGGACAAGTCTCAAACACAATCGCCCGTATGCAAGATTCATTGAGCGCTATGGCAGAAGTCTTGGAAGAAGCCATGGAAAACAGAGATAGAGAGCGCGGTGGTTTCTTGCGTAAAGCAGCAAAGTGGCTGAGAAAAGCTTTCAACGCGGTTGCATGTCTCCTTGGGTTAGGTGCTACCCTGGCCAACATCCTGTGCCAACCACACGTGGGGGTTGCGCTTGGTGTCGGCTCTGCGTTGAGCAAAAGGCTCGCGCTGGTTCTAGGGAAGGTATCGAGTGGTACGTACGCGTGTCGTTAATTCTATGTAGAGTAGGCTGCTATCACACCATGATAACTCACGTATACTTTTCTCTGACAGATGGAAAGCTCAATGATGCACAGGCCGAGAAGCTTTTCGAATTTCTCAAGAATACTCTTGCGCAAGAGGTCTCCTCTGCGCGAGATATTCTGATGAAACTTGACGACTGCCAAACTGTACTAAGTGGTCACTTTGACAGGACTGGCGACAGGATCTTCAAAATAGACCAGAGAGCGGCGAGGGATTTAAAGGTTAAATGGCAGGCCCGGCACCTACAACTTAAAGGCATGACTCTGTAACACTGGACGGTAGTCGTCGAGTCGGCTATGTGCTAGTGAGTAATAGTTCTACGTCACGAACTGTATAGCATGCGCACTGCGCAGCTAAGAACTGAATGGGTAGTCTCCCAGATATCGTATTTATTCACTTATATATACTGTAAGTACTATGTCCTTAAGATAGGCTCGTTGCTCGTTCTTTTTTTATTTCTGGACGAGGCATATGTGATACCCACTCCTTTGAATACCACGCGTAGTTTATTCTTTTTTCCGAGCTGCAAGACACGCTCCCTTATAGAAATAGTGTATTTGTATAACCATAACATTATTTCACGCGCATATATATAGCAAGCTTGTAATAACCTGCTAACTGTAAATTTAGGAACCCGTAGATTACAGAGACTATTCTTGTCATACCTAGTTCCCGGATCCGAACACAGATCAAGCACAGTACGGTACAGTAATTCTCTGAAACCCTTCGTTCATCACTTACGCTTCATCATAATATTCTTAAACGGAACAAGAAACGTTCGATGTTCAGCGGTCTGAACGTTGGAGCTAAGAGTCTATTTAGAGGACAAGGGCCCCGAGACGGTTGCCAGTATTGCATTAACATTGAACGTTGTGGACGTTCAACCATGCCCAGTTCAGCCTTCAAAGCTTCAGCGCCAGCGCTCAGCCTTCCTTTACGCTTGGCAAATACGGTCCGTCCCTCGGTCCGCCTCGGCCCATAATATCTCTGAACAGACGCCTATAATTTCCAAGCTGTGCCGCGCTGCCTTTCTCTCACTGACTTTTAAGCAATAACCTTCACCTCCGGACTGAAGGGCGATACGAAAGAAACACTGATGCTGGATGATTCAGATTCAGAGGAAGATATTAGTCATTTGACGATTAACGAGCACTATGCGAAGGCGTTTGAGTATAGGAAAGAAAGGGAGGAGCTCGCTAAGCGTGAGTGCGCCTTCACGCTTTTACGAGCATGTGCACCTAACCTGTCCATAGTGAAGGAGAAGTACGGCTCTGATGCTGAAGAAGACGATGGGAGCGAAGAGGACTCTGAAGATGCTGAATCCGAAGATGAAGACGGAGAGGAGCTAACACCAGCCGTAGACGCAGCTATTCTTCGAACGCTTGCTAGAATCAAGAGGAAAGACCCTTCAATATACGACCAAGAGAAGGGTGTTTACGATGGTGTGTATTTTCTTCAATATTTTATGCTGGTAGTGCGAAGACGAGCAGCTTCCCAGAGGAAATTGAAAAGACCGGCGAGCTCAAGCTTTCGAGTCGTACTCGGAAAGACAAGGTGCGCCTCGTGACAACACCGTATCACCGTGCTTTATTCAGAGACATTCAATTTTTAGGATAAGCCTCTTACCATCCGGCAACATGCACTTCAATCTGTATTCAACCCTACCTCTCGTTCACCCTCCCCCGAGCCCCTCACGCATGTAAAAGAGCAAGAAGCTCTACGAAGTGAAACTATAGCTGCCTTCCACACCGCTATTGACGCAAACGACGATAGTGACGACGACGATTTGCTCATTCCGCGCGAGAAAGCAAAAGATGAGCTTGAGAGGGAAGAGGAAGAGTACAAAGAATTCCTGAAGAGGGAGGTTGGCGAGAACCTAGACGAGTTGATAAGAGTGGAGGTAGAAGATGAAGGTGGTATTATTGTAAAGGTTGAAGAGGGCGATACGGAGAGAAAGAAGAATAAGAAAAGTAAAAGCAAGAAGGTGAACCAGAACAAGACGGAAGAGGATCACAAATTTTTGATGAAGTATGTGATATTGGCCCAGAACTACTCTGTCATTAACCCAAAGTTTCTTTACAAGTTACATTCTTAACCGAGGATGGATTGATCGCTCTGCCAAGCGGCTCCCCACATACAAGGAAATCACTGGTTCGAGCAAGGGGAAGCAAAGAGCCACGGAGGACGACGCGGATACGGACGAGAACGAGACCTCTGGAGAAGAGGGTGAGGAGGGTCTTGAAGAAGATGAGGAGTTTGACGACCTAGCAGACGTCTTCGAGAGTTCCTACAATTTCCGCTTCGAAGAGCCGTGAGTACCCCTCGTGCTTTGACTTCATTGAATGCTACTGACCGTGTTCCAAAATTCAGAGGTGCCGACCAAATCTCACGATATCCTCGTAATATCGCTTCCACGATTCGCCGAGAAGACACACAACGCAAGGAAGCCAGGCAGAGAAGGAAGGAGCGGAAGGAAGAGGAGAAGCAGAAAAAGAAAAAGGAAGTGAGAAGGCTCAAGTCCCTGAAGATGAAGGAGATTCGAGAGAAGCTCGAGAGAATAGGCAAGGAAGGCGGTAAGAATGTAGATGAAGACGAGAGTGAGTAGTAGACAAGATTTCCCATGTGGTTTCGGTGTGACTGACGGTCGTATATCTTAGCCCTGCAAGAACTCGATCTTGAGGGTGACTGGGACCCTGATGCTCATGATGCTCAGATGCACAAAGTGTACGGTGACGATGATGAAGGTGGCTTTGACGGAGACTTGGAGAAGCCAACCTGGGACGACGACATTGACATCGATGACATCGCCCCTGAGGCCTCAGACAATCTGAAGAAGAAGAAAAAGAAAAAGAAAAGCAAGCATCAAGAGGAAAAGGAAGACGGTGTGGATCTAGATGAGATGGATGCTGACGCGAACTACTACGATGGAGATGAATGGGATGGGACCGAGGAGATGCGGAAGAGAAAGCTGGACGAGTACATGGACGAGCTTTACGGGTTGGAGTTCAACGACATGGTGAGTCTTGACTGCGGACGAAATGTCCTCGAGGCTTACTAGACACCTTCTCTTAGGTTGGAGATATGCCCACACGGTTCAAGTACACCAAGGTTGAGTCGGACGCGTTCGCTCTCAGCCCTGTCGATATTCTTTTGGCTACAGATGCTGAGCTCAATCAGTATGTCGGTCTCAAGAAACTCGCCCCGTACCGTAAAGGTGCTCTGCCGTGGGACAAAAACCGCAATGCACGGCTCAAGGAGCTCAAGTCGTCTCTGCAAGAGCGAAAGACTGCACTTGGTACCGGCGATGACATCTCGAAAGTTATGCCTACGAAGAAGAGGAAGGGTAAAAAGGAGCGGATGCGTGCGAAGGCTGCAATCGAGCAGGAAGAGACGGGAGAAAGTTATGACCAGGCTAGTGCGGCTGTCCAGGGGGAGTCTAAGCCACCGAGCAAGAAGAGAAAGGTGAAGCAAGAAGCAGCTAAACAGCCAGAACATGCAGATAGTGATCCAGGCCCCTCCAAGGCCAAGCGACGGCGTCACAAGAAGCCCGGGAAGACATCCGTCGACGCATAACATTGTGGTTTCTCGATGCCATGGGAGTCGTCGGTCCTGAGGACGATGTCCGGGCTGCAATTCCATGCCACTTCTGCGTTAGTACTACATATTCGCTGTCTATATTCGTAATACCGCAATACTACTCCTCAACAGCCGAAACTTCGCGCCAGCAGCTTCTTCGTTATCTGCTCGGCATTAGAAAGTGTCCGTTGCTTACCAATATCAATTAACTAACTCGGTAAGAGCCCAGCAACTCCACAAACTTGATTGCCTGCCCCATCGGGAAATTGGAATGCATAGAACTCAAGACCAGAACAGGATTGTTCATCGATCAAAATGCTGCGTTACATCAGTGAGGAACAGGCAAGAATGTATATATTTACAGGACATCTCACACGAAATGATCGTTCAGGCTTGCCCAGCGGATGATTTACACCTCCGACCCAGGGTATGCTAGGTTGGATCATGGTGTAACTGTCATGGTATACGTGTGAGTACGTCCTTCTATAACCCCAACCTCAAGCCTCCTCTTTGGTAATGTGGATCTCCGTTATGTTAGGAGCCTGGACTTGCCTTGGTTGGCTCGCAGGTGTCCGACGGCGGCACAGCCAGACACACTGGACAATCTCCCGTAAAGGTCCTGCGAGCACCCGATGCATCCAGAATCATCGCTCTGCATTAACGGAGTCTCAGAATGACTCATCAGGGGTACTTGGCTCTCCGCGAAGACCCCGATAAAGGGCATGAATTTAGTTACCGCAGCGGCAGCGAAGTTTCTATGACAGTTCAAGATGGCAGACCTCCTCCCCATTCTTCCTTCTGAGAAAGTGATCGTTGGAGGAGCGCAGTGAAGATCTCAAAAAAGCTTTCGGAGGGACGTATTGATCAAGAGGGCGAGCTGATAACTCATACCGTAGAATATTACTTACGTGCAGAGGTTCTATAGTTGGCTGTGTAAATAAAATGGACGAGTAGTCAGTCATGTGCATAATAAAATGTTACGTGCCCATTGGCTGGATTGAACAACCGACCTCACCATTGCATTGTTACGAGTGGCGCGCTCTACCACTGAGCTAAACGGGCTATGCTCACTTTTATATTTAATAATCTATGAGCATAATCAGACTCGTTGGCTTATTAATGGCCTGCTATGTCGACGAACTTGAAGCTTTACCCTCGCTTTTTACCGCAGCATCCATGCAATCCCACAGTGAGTCGTACCCAATATTCATGGAGAACTGTCATCGATATGCGCGCATTAAAACCTAATCAACGGGTCGCGAACAATATGGTATTCACCCGTAAAATTCTTTCTAGTTACTATACAGCTGATATATTTATAATTCTCCGAAGACGCAGGCCTGAAGACCTCACCGATTGGGCAGCATCAGGAGGAGCCTAAAGTTCACCGTGCAATAGGCAGCTACGAGGCCTTTGGTGCTCGTTGAGTCTTGGCGATTAGACGTGTCGCTTTCCGGACGCGTAAAGTGCATGGCCACGTATTCTCTCAATTTTCCATTCCAAGTCCAACACTATCCAAATAATCCCAATGTGTACGTCCACATTTTTCAGATTGGTTTCAACGGCTTATAGGAGGTATCGTTGTACTACCTTCACAAATTACCCCCTAGGACACTGCAAAGTTCGTTCCGAAGTATATCGGGCTCGGATGGCAAAGTCCAAGTCATTTACTCAAAACGTTTTGCATGGTCCTTTCAAACCACTATAACTGGCTATCTCTGTCCTCTCCTTGCGGTGTATGTGAAATAAAGGTTTACAACTCACAAAGTCTTACAGCAATATCTTGTGCGTTTACGATGCCGACAGTTTCTGTTCGTACATCAAGAGTCTTGGACGTCTGTGTAAGCAGGCGCCGCACAACTGCCCGGCCTCTTGCTTGCACCGGGTTCTGTGGACTTAGTACTCGTTTCAACAAGTCTTCGTCCGTAGAGCAGCGAGGAGGGTGCGTATTTTCATTGGTCAATACATCATACTCTCTTTACTTGTGCGCTTCCGTGCTGACACGCATGACAGCTCGTTCCTCATCGGTCGTCACTGTCTCCGGCTGCTTTTCATCGACATCCTTTGTCAGGCCGCGTTGAACGTTACTTGATTTTTACCTTTTCTGGCAATAGTTAATATTGATCCATCACTTTTGGACCCTATACCGAAACAGATAATCATCACGAAGCAGTATCTCAGCATCCATCACTCTCGGGAACGCCTTCTTTAGGTCAATATTCCCTCATCAGCGCTACTTTTAGCCAAGTTTCAAGCATTCTTCACTTGGAGTGAGGAAGTAAAGCATCGGATTCTAGGATATCGCCGTGGTTGCATTGGGACAATACCAAGTCAGCTGTTCCCTATATGCTCCGCTAATTCGTACGTATATGTTTTACGATCATTGCCAACGAGGGATATAAGGGCTCTACGAAACGCATCTCGAACACTCAGAGTACCCGCTATCTGCAACTTGCTTCTTCCTTGCTCACTACGGTATGTACTCTATATTATTTATATTATTACTCTCCTTGACTGAATCCTCCTCAGACACGTCAACTAACGCTATGGAACGTCCTGGATCGCTCGCTCCTTCCGGTCGCCATGAAGTTGTGCGTATGGCTGAGCGTTCTATATTTTTTTGTTTTTTGTTCTCACATTCCGTTCTCTTACCGTCGTCGCACAGTGGGAAAAGTATCGTACGACGATTACCGAATTCTTACAACGTGTTCGAATTCCTGTCGAAGTCCTTTGCTCGCCCTCCAGGGAAGCTGTCGAGAAGCTTGTCCTTGACTACACCGAGGAATGGGAGAAGATGGGGTTGACATCGGATCGATGGAGGCCTTTTTTCAAGGTCGGTATCGACCTTGGAGCCGTTGGATATGGTCACACTCGGGTCGATGTCCAGGCCCATATTGCCCTATTCTCGATCCTTGGGATGTGCATCGACGAGTTCGTCGCCAGTGATGAAGCCCTAGATGGATTCACTGCTAGGCTACTAAGTGGTACTCGCCAGCTCGACCCGCTTTTAGATTGTATGGTCGACAGTCTTCGCCACATGCCCGACTTCTTCCCTCCCTATGCTGCGAAGTGCATCGTCCTTTCTACCATCGAATTCATCGACAGCTGCCTTCATGATAAGGACGTGGAAGGGATGAAGTTGCACACGGCCGCACTTCCTTATATCAACTTTAAGCGGATGCGCAACGGCCTTGCAGCGGTGTACGCGTTCTTCGTTTGGGACAAATTCTCTTTCCCGGATGTCAACAGGTACATTCAAGTTATACCGTAAGTGCTCCTCTCAGTCCGATAGGTTCTATAATAATTCCCGACCTCTTCTAGGGAGATTATGATTTACGATTGCCTTTGCAAGTAAGTGCAATCGTTGGTGTTCTTACGAGCACTACTCTTGCTCATGATACGTTCAGCGACGTTTTATCATTCTACAAGGAACAGCTCGTAGGCGAGAAAGACAACTATATCCACAACCGCGCACTTGTTGCCAACAAGGACGTTGATGTCATCCTCTCGGACGTAATTGATGAAGTTGTGAGGTCGGTTGACGCGGTCAGAAGTGTTCTTCAAGGAGAGGAAAAGACTACATGGGAGACGTTTTTGAAGAGCTACACTGCCTTTCACTACATGACATCTCGGTACAGACTGACCGAGCTACTCGACGGTGAAA
Organism: Irpex rosettiformis; assembly: GCA_022160335.1. Lineage (NCBI taxonomy): Eukaryota > Fungi > Basidiomycota > Agaricomycetes > Polyporales > Irpicaceae > Irpex > Irpex rosettiformis. The sequence goes on along the minus strand of MU274907.1, from coordinate 246,504 downwards.
GCGTCTTGTTTTGATGGTGCTAAACACGGTTCTGTATTATATGTATACTCGCGGCAGAAATATGATGATTGTTGATCGTGTATGTGGAAGCGCTTTTTTGGATGCTGATATCGTATACTTACTCCGGATCCCTAGAGTTTGATTGAAACGCTTAGCAAGTCGATCATCTCTGAAAACGCTGGTAATCCTTCGTCGTTGTTCTCTCCATCCGTACGCCGGGAGCAATGCAAAGAAAAGCCTAGGCCCATGGCTCGTTTAGTACGGCACTCGCTGGAAGTCTCAATTGTGCGTTTGAGAAAACACCCGTTCCTAATCTAAGCACCCAAGTCGTTAAATCTTTGAATGTTCTTCTATTAGTAGCGTCACAACTTTCGTTATCGAACTCTAACATTTATCGAGCAAGTGTGGGGCCGTGCGTAACTTGGGCGATATGAGCGTTATGGTGTCGTTTCTTCTAAGACATGCCGTCAGCTCACTGCGCATGACCGCTTCCTGGCATTTTCCGGGGATCCTGTGAATAAAGCGCTATTTGATGTCGCTGTGGGGTGTGTATACCTGTTTACCTTTTTAAGCAGTATTCCAAGCCGCCCTGATTCACTCGTTTAGGACCCTGCAAGAAACTAGATAACCATACTTAATTATGCGGCCCTGCCAGGTGAACCTTCCATGTCTGCGTCTCTCCTCCCGCGAACTGGGTACCCACTTTGCTGATGCTCCGGGGATCAAATTTTCATAGATTTTGCAATTGTTTCATTGGTATAACACTGGTTAGTTATTTTAAGATGTTCCGAGCACAGGTTTACTAGAAATGGCATTTAGCGATCCTCTCAGGTCGTTCTACAAGGAACACAGTAGAGTAACTAAGGTCATCCGCATCCTCACTCATACGTTTGCAACCGTCTAGAAGGTCGATGGCGTGATATGCGAAGTAAGCATTGAAGTTGTGAAGTCCGTTGAGGACATCCTTCACTGTGAGCTTAGGAACTCACTTATGTGAGAGACGCTTTGGAAGATACGCGGACATTAATTTCATCATGGCCCCTTGATACAGACTGGCAGAGCAACTTGATGGTGAAAACTTCCTGCTTTGGTAGCGCTAAAGGTGGGTCTATAGTGTATCTTGTTGAATATCGAGTTATCAGTTCGAGCGAGCGTTCAACGTTCAACGCGCCCTTTGTTTATTCATATTTGTCCCCCCTTATTATATGGTTCCAACTTTTATAATCGCGCAAGGCCATCGAAGGGCACGTAGATATACTGGAAAAATTATCTACGATATTTTAAAGAGTTCTATGTTGATAGAGAATCGAGTGGCAACACCATAGCGCGTTTCGAACCCTCCGAAGACCCGCGCAAATTCGAAATTCATCGATCCTCCCGGGCCGTTACAGAAAACCCCTTCACCAATCAGGTATTTCGTTCTGTATTAAATATTGCGTCGTTACCTGGGCTGGTGTATACCATTCATGTAGAGAATGATCCTTGTTTTTCGTACTCTACGGATGAATGGGTAGGCTTCCAAGAAGCTGGATGCTACGATACCCATTAGTACTACATAGGCACAGTCACCTCACCAGCGGCACTGCCACTCAAGGTTTCAGTAATTTCCAAGCCAGACGTCCTCATAAAGCTAGGAAGGATACCTCTTCCCTTGATAGAGGCAACTTTTTGTCGGAAAATCAGGACTCCGGTGATCTGTGGTCAAACGATGAGCGAATGTTTTCCATCGCATTCTCGGAGGCGCCCAGTATATTGGTGAAAGCGAAGTTCAGCTCCAGATCTAGCGCTATCTTCAGAGCTAACTTCGATTAATCGTGTATAGGTCACCTCGAGAAGTATACTGTATATCCTTACGACTGGGTTGCAGTTACGGTGTCTCAGCCTTGATGCATGAATTTGCCTGTTCAAGGTGACTTCCTTGGCGAAATTCTCGTAGTCTGCGGTTTGTCGCTCAAATTCAGCGGTCTACCGTATCTCTGGGATATCAACACTCTTCTTGCTCTCGCTACATTTAAGTATGGTTTCTACGCGCGAGACCGTGAACGGTATAAAAGAGCATCGTGGTCGATGTTTTGTCAAACAAGTCCCCAGATCCCTCTACACTACCATCACTATATCGGAGAACTCCTTTTGCCGTACATCTTATGTATGTCAAACATTATTGCTGTACCAGCAGTCCGCTCATATGTTTTCGTTAGGTCACAAGTTCAGCTCACTCCCCAGCATCCAACCGTTACGGTGCTGGATGCTACTAGCACTGCTCTTTCCGTAGATCTTGTGCGTCCATTTACTACAAACCTCCGTTCTATAACTGATTCGTACCGTAGATTAGCACCTACCGTGCTACCATCTCTGAATTTCTGCGGCGTGCCAATATTCCTATGCATGCTCTTCAGCCAGCCTCAAAAGCCGATGTAATGGCAGGCGTTCTCGAGGAAACAAAAGGATGGACCGAACGAGGGCTCTTACCCATTCGCTGGCAGCCTTACGTTGAGGCATCCCTTGACATCGCAACCATCACCTATGGACACACACGGCCCGACGTCCAGGTTCACATCACACTCTTCACCACTCTCACCATCGCCATCGACGAGTTTGAAGTCAGCGACGATGACCTTGACGCATTTTCTTCGCGGTTACTGAGCAATTCTCCTCAGTCAGACCCTTTATTGGACTGCCTCGTCGATAATCTCCGTCGCATGACAGAATTCTTCCCCGCCTATTCCAGCAAGTGCATTACACTTTCAACCATAGAGTTTATCGACGCCACACTTCAGGATAAGTATTCCGTGGGAGTTGACTTACGCCCCGGTGCTCTGTCGTATGTCAACTACAAGCGGTTTCGCAATGGCCTAGGAGCCGCGTATGGATTCTTCATTTGGGACAAGTTCTCATTTCCCGATGTCTTCGCCTTTGTTCAGATCATCCCGTAAGTTCGCCTTGTGTCTTTTCGAGTCAAGTAAGCCCTCGCTAACTGTAAGATTTCCAGAGCGGCTGCGATATACCTGTGCTTTACAAAGTGAGAACACTGGCGTTACGACTATCACCATATAATTTAAGTTCTGACCGATTTTACTCAGTGACATCCTCTCGTTCTATAAAGAGCAGATCGCAGGAGAGAAAGATAACTACCTTCACAACCGCGCTGCCGTTTCCAACAAGGATGTCAATGACGTCCTTAAAGAAGTAATCGACGAGGTGGTAATTGCTGTTGATAAGGCGAGACCTGTGTTGACTGGAGAGAAAGAGAAAGACGTATGGGAGAAGTTCTTGATGGGATATGCGGCTTTCCATTACATGACTCCTCGCTACAAACTGAAGGACTTGCTTCCAGAGGAATCTGTCTTGTGCTAGAGTAGAATGTTGTGCTGTCACTGATGTCGACCTACTAGCAATTGATTTATGGAGATCATTGAGATTGAGATCTAGAGCCCGTGCTGCCAGTGTGTTCACGTATACGATGAGAGTCCTAGTCGAGCATTGTATGCTCTAAATCGGCTGTATAAGAGACCACAGGTCGTCAGCAATAAGGTATCATTCGTCGAAAATTGACGGTATCGACTCACCCAGTCTCGGCTGGCAGTCGGTACCGTGCTAATGACAGCGACCATAATTGCAATTACATTCCAGGGAACTGTCTGGAAACACAGATCCCGTAAAAATTGACCACTATTCCAGTGGCACTCCGCGATCTTGTCGCTGGTGAGGTTGGCCTGTCAGTATCTTGGGCGGTCAGGCGGCGGTGGAACTAATCTAAAAAAAATCTTGAAGCCAATGATCTTTCGACTAAATTTTTCTATCCGCACCTGTAGAGTATAAGTAACCCAGATGTAGTCAGTAGAAGAGACACGTTGCTATGATCCCAAGGTGTACTCAACGACTTGGGCTTCTATCATTGAGCATACAGACTACTCATGAATCTTCATAGCGTGATCAAGGGTAGAAAATTCATTCTGTGGTAAATGGTATAGACATTTAGTGTTCCCTGCAGTTCTTTGAGGGAGCCAAATTTATTTACTGAATAAATGAAGAATAAAAGCCTACAAAATACGGGGTTACGAGGCAACTCGTCTCGCTTCGGTAAGTTCGACAAACTTGTCCCACTCTTCCCCAGGCATGTCATAACTCTCTTGCAAAGCAGGGAAAGTTCGAGCGCGAATCTCTTCTGCGTAACTTCGGACGCCTCGTTCGATCTCGTTTCGAACGTCCCCGAAGCGTCTGACGAACTTCGCCTTGTGCCCACTCCATGTCCCGAGCATGTCGTCCCACACCAGTACCTGACCGTTCGTTTGTGACCCAGCCCCGATACCAATGGTCGGGGCACGTCGAAGCTGTGACGTGATGTAAGCGCCGAGTTTGTGGGGGATGGCCTCGAGCAAGATCGCAAACGCTCCTGCTTCCTCCAACGCAAGCGCGCTTTCGAGGATGGAGATGGCAGTAGCTGCGTCTCTCCCTTGCACCTTGTACCCGGAAAACATTGTGTGTCGTTGGGGCATCAAACCAACATGCGCCATGACTGGTATCCCGACGTTTGTGAGCCGTCGTACGACGTCAAGAACCTCCATCCCGCCTTCGATCTTCACTGCCTCCATCCCACCCTCGCTCACTAGCCGTGTGGCATTCCGTACGGCGTCCTCGATGCTCGTGTGATATGTTCCGAACGGCATGTCGGCGAGGAGAAACGGAGATCTGCTACCACGGGCGACAGCCCGGCAATGGTGAAGCATCTCTTCGAGTGTGAGGCGGGTGGTAGAGTCGTATCCTAGACATACTTGAGCGAGGGAGTCTCCAACGAGAGTCATATCGATGTTGTGCGTCTCGCATGCCCTCCCAGTCGGAAAGTCGTAGGCGGTGAGCATCGTAATCGGTGTCCCAGACTTTCGGAGTTGGTGAAGATGTTGAATAGTAACTTTCTTACGTTCTACAGCAGTTGCCAAACATGAGTAGGGTATATGCTAAAGAAAAAAACAGTACGCACGGGTAGGCAGGCCACTCTGCTCAGGCCGTACGCTCATCCAGCGTTGTATAGGGCGAATCCGAGGCGTCGGCTTCATCTTCAGGGATGCCAGGAGCGTCGGGATGGCTGCCATCGTGCTTGGTGCCGTCGAAAGAGAGGATAACGGTGGTACCGAGGTTCTTACATGACGAAAAAGTCGAGGAGAGCAGAGATTTTATGTCGAGTGTGATTACTGCGACTCAGGAGGTTCCGACCGGCCGTGCAATCTCCCGGATATTCGTTCTTGCCTCCATACGACGATGGACGACCATATGCTAGCACTGAATTGCGGATGCTGTCGAGTAGGAATGGGACGATGGTGGACGTACGAGGTCAACCAGTCACCATCCCTCTCACGCGACATTCATGAATCTTGGGGATGGATTTTCACGAAAATTGTAAGATAAACATTCTCATTCAACGAACAGTTCGATTGGTCATCGTCGTACTACTTTACACAATAATATTTTCCCTATTTTGGGGATCTCCTCTGCACTATCTTACAACGACGCACAATACATATTATACAAAACCCGTCTGGTCCGAACCCATTCATTAATATCGCACGAGGCAAAAAGCAACCCGAAAAAAATTAATGCCCATTGGCTGGATTGAACAACCGACCTCACCATTGCCAACTAGAATCGTACAAGTGGCGCGCTCTACCACTGAGCTAAACGGGCTTGTCAACTTAATTCTTATTATAGATTAAATGACCACGCTTGAAAGACAGGTAGCCAGGCACACTTGGTCAAACTCACTAATACTAGTCACTACCTGAGTACTAACCATCACTATTCTATGGCTAACCACCCATGATACCGTCCGCTCCTATCTCATTCCAGATCCAACCCCCGCTCAGAATGCATGATACATTTATTGCCAATATTGTCAAGCCGCAAGGAAAAACATGGTGTAGAAAACCCTCATTCCATCTGTACCTTCGATGTCTACTCGCGACTGGTACCTAGGTCATTCCTACGTTACCATACTAACTGAGCATTATCACCATAGTGTTAGGTTCACCAAAATGGATTCGTGGGTCTCCCAGTTCCCGGGAGATTCTTCGTCGCGACTTTGCCTGACATAGGCACCGTTGGACTTGCATTGAGGACCTTCTGAAGATACGAATTGCAATATTGGAAGTTGTCCCGGTATGTGAGATATTTGATCAACGTACTAGCTGATATGAAACCCCGCAGAACTGCATGAACCGGTTCAAGTTTCGTTCTCGAGACTCTGAGACGTCTGTCATCCCATATTCTTCGAGGAGCTGCTGAGCACTTTCCGCTGGCAGGAGTCGTTCAGTTTCTATCAGCTTGCATCCGTGAAATAGAAAACCCTTACGGTTCATTGCAAACAAGGCCTGCAGTGTTTTAGGAAACAGGTCGCTAATGGTGCCGTCCGACTTATATATTGTATGCAGGGGCTCCGTCAGCTTCGTTGTTCGAAGCGATGCGTTTGCACGCCGACTCTCCCTATGGGTCGAATGACTGTGGGTCAATTGATCCCAGTCATACGAATTGTACAGTCACTGACGAGTTGTGTAAAGCTCTTTGCACATCTTCTAGCTGCTTTCGATGATGTGCGACCTCGTCTTGGAGAGACTGTGGAATTAGGCGAGGGAGCTCCGCTGCGACCTGCTCTTTAACAATCTCATCAATTTGTTCCATCACTCCAGCCTCAACTAACGTAGTCGCGCGTGAGAATGAGTATACAATACCTACAGTATACCACTACTCACTTAATTGCCGTAGGTGGTCGATGATCTCGTGCTGCAGCGCATTCTCAAGCAAAACTAGTAGGATTCAAGGTCATCAGAATATACTGTAAAAATGCTGGTACCGCTTTACCTTTAATTTCTTCTATCTGGGCTTCCTGCTTCCTGTCTGATTCTTCCATCTCCTTGCGTACTCTAAATGACGCAAGTTATTGTTAGTGGTCCAGCCGTCTCTCACATGAGCTTACTTATTGAGGTGCTGTGCTGTTTCCAACTCTCCGCCAATCTGAATCATTTGCGTCGTCTGTTGACCGATTGTATCGAACACTTGCTAGAGAGTCCAAACTTGTTAGCTAAGATTTACTTAACATGGTCTGAGCATTTATTGACAGAGAATAATACCGACCCCAAGGCTTCCGAGAGACGCTTTCATCAAAGCTATCGTCTCGTTAACAGTATTCAGCTCCGGGTTTGACGAAAGCGAGCTGAACACGCTCGCCGGAGCTGCGCCATATCTCGACGGTGTGATTGGCGAGAGCACAGATTCGGAGGCCTGCAGACTTTGAGCTCGTGACATCATCTTGCTGCTATTGAAGGCGGGTATAGGGCTGTAGATACGAAGTTAGCGATGACTCTGAGAGGAGATTTCGAAAGCGCAGTGGTGGATAAATGAATGTTGAAGAAAACACCGACTCGGTTTATATACCGATACCTGCGAGCCGAACTATCGTCACGTTGCGATTATCATACTACACGCGCGGACAACGTGTTCATATGCTGTTTCGCAGCACCGAGTCCTAGAGACAAGCTTAATGCTCCCTTACGTTAAGTCCGTCTCCATATAAATGAGATCCTCTAAACGATCTACCAAACAGCACAATTACACGTATCGATACAGTAACATATAACACGGGAGAGTGAACGCCATTTATCGTTACCATCCTCACAACACTGCGTCTGAAGACTTTTGCGTCTGAGATTCTGAAGGCTGTTCTGTTGTATCCTCCAAGGATGGCGTATCTTTCTCAATGAAAACAGGGCCGTCAGTGTCAGCAGCATTAAGCTGTGCCGCCATTAATGAGCGGAACCTTGAATCCTGTTGTCGAAGCTATGACATGCGCTCGTGGTAAGCAGGGTAAAGGTCACAGGAGCGGGCAAGACTTACCAATTGCCTGTATGTACCCGATTCCGTAATGTGGCCATCTGTATTATAGGTATTAACCTCACTTATACCAAGGTAACAAAGATTAAGACGAACCTTCCAGGACGATAATTCTTTCAGCTCGTGCGATGGTGGACAATCGGTGAGCAACAATAAGACACGTCGTTTGCCTGGACTGTAATATTTTCTCGATCGCATCGTTAACCTGGTAAGTACGCTTGGTCAATACAAGTACCAAAGAGTACGTATCCGAGACTAGATAACGCACCCTATGTTCGGAAGTGGCGTCCAATGCGCTAGTAGCTTCATCCAAAGCAAGGATGGCAGGGCGCTTCAACAAAGCTCGAGCAATCGCCAACCGCTGGCGCTGTCCCCCGCTGAGGCTAAGACGACCAACTAGCGATACAACCATTAGCGGTGTCCAGAATCATGATCAAAACGCACTACACACTTTCAGTATCAAAGCCTTTTGGCATGCCCCAAATAAACTCGCAATTTGCTTGACGAGCGGCATATTCGATTTCCTCTCGGGTGGCTGTATCGTTACCGTATGCAATATTAGATGCAATCGTGCCGGTGAACAAGACCGGGTCCTATGGATTGCAATAAGAGATCGCACTTTATCCCTTGGTGTCTTAATGGACATACCTGAGGAACAACGCCTATGATACTTCTCCATGAGGCAGGATTAAATTCCCGAATATCTAGTGAAGAGACGAACATCAGCACACGTCACTATTCACCGTCAGTGAGTATAGTACCTTGTCCGTCGTACGTGACCTTGCCCTTAACAGGATCATAGTATCTTAACAAGAGCGAGTTGACAGATGACTTTCCACTGCCACTGCCTCCGCTGAATATATGAATAATGATGAGCACCAGGTATTGAGAACTTCGATTACTCAAGACGTACACAAGTGCCACACTCTCTCCGGGTTTGATCTCGAGGTCTAGATCCTTAAGAACTGTCACTTCCCTCCTGCTAGGGTATTGGAACGTTACAGATTCAAAACGTATCGGTCCGCGCCTAGAGGAATCTACAGGAACTCCGGCAGAAGGGTCGATCACTGGCTGTCGCTCAAGTAAGTCGAAGATGCGGACACCTGCACCGATCCCGCGCATAATGGATGACTACGAGGGACAAGTTAGACGAATGTTCTGAGCAGCTGTGCAGTATTGAGAGCATACAAAGAAACCACTGGAGTGGGAAGCGCGTCAGTATTACAGGTGATGAAGGTGTGTCGAAAAGATGACGTACGTTAGAGTCTGCAAACCTCCTCCGACATAGACCGTATATAGCAGAAGGCTTGTGAGATCTCCAACTGAAATCGCCCCTGAACTAACCAAAGTGCCACCTGTAAATACATGAGACTGGTTAAAGATGATTTATATTTAGTGTGCACAAATGAAATCCGCTGACCGTATCCGAGTAGAGCAAGTAATGTTACGTTTCCACTCCATCCAGTACTCCCAAAGAATATACCACTCGCAATGGCCTCTTTCTTTGCCAGTTCAAATACGTGCTGTGCCCTCTCGTTAAACTTCGACTGTTCGTAAGGGAGCGCATTGTACGCTTGCACAGTACGAAGAGCAGATAGAGATTCTTGTGCGACCTGAGTGCGTGCATGAATTTATGGGCACCTAGATGCGTGTTACTGTATAATACTAACCTTAGTCATGTCACCTAGAGCTTCCTGGGTCTTGTTGGATAGACGTTTTAAGTATCGCCCATAGAAGACCTAGAACGCCGAAAGTCAATCATAAAATCTCGCAAAGTCGCTACAATGTACGTACGGCACCTAATGACACCGGAGGGACAACAGCTAGCATGAGTACTGTGAGCTGGGGTGATATATAGAACATAGCGCCGACTATGATATTTCGTGTGAGTATTGGGTTTAAGGTAATCTTATTCTTGCGACGTACGTCCCACAGAAGCCATAATGATAGACCGTAAACCGTCAGAAAGGTTTTGAGTGACACTGAACAAATGAATAGCAGAATCAGCTACCAGACTGACAGAGGGATTGTAAATTGGTTGCGTACCTTTCGCCAACAATGCTGGAATCGACGCTCAGCCTACTGATCACGTCGCCCTCTCCGCGTTCCACGAACTCGACCTCTTGGCGAATCGCTGCAGCATACGTCTTTTCTCGCAAACGGGCAACAATTCTCTGACCTGAAACAATCATGAGTATTCTAGAAAGGATCAACCTATTTGTAAATAGCAAACCTGAAGTGCGCATGAGCATTGCTCTGCCTGCATTCGCACAGGCTCCCACGGTGAACATGGCCAGGAGGATAGCAGAGGCTTGTCCAATCGACAATTCTAGAGGTATTTGCTAAGCAATAACAAAAGTATCATGTACATATCATAGCCTCAGCTCGGTCGTTCACTTACCGGTGTAGGGGAAGTGAAATAGTCTATCAGCTTGCCGACAGTGAGAGGTATTGTCATGGACACGGACGAGGAGATGAGCAGAAGTCCAATAGCTATCCCAAGGGGCCTCTTCTCTGGCTTAGCTAGTGCCACTATTGAGCGAAATGAGGATGCGCTCTTCGTCGCGTCGCCACCCGTGGACGGTAGAAAGCGGGAAAGTATCGACCGCTTCGGAGTCGGTGGTGGCTTCGCGGGTGTCGAGTTAGGACTATTTGCACTATCCTGGTGTGTCGAGAGCTGCCTCTGGTAATAAGCTTGTAATTGTGCTGTTCGTGCATACTGGACGAGTGGCCGGAGCGCAGGTGTAGTGCCTCGGAGCGTAGCCTGCACACTTAGGCTCCGCGACCCGAAAGGTAGAGCCTTGAGCCCTCTATATGGGCACCGTGCTGAAAGGAACATTGCTAGCTAAAGCATGAAAGTAAAGAACGAGAACGAGAGAAGATGAAAGGGAGTGGTGATGGGAAGAGTGCGAGTCCGACGGCACTCAATGCCATGACGCGACTCTGAGCAAGCCAAAATAATAAAAAGAGTGCCCATTGGCTGGATTGAACAACCGACCTCACCATTACATTATTACGAGTGGCGCGCTCTACCACTGAGCTAAACGGGCTACATCTTTCGATAAGAAAGAATAATATTCTAATCAAAATTTTGATGTAAGAAAAGCTCGCCCGGCCCAACCGCCCGAGTCCTTGTTTACTACCTCCACTGGGTCTGAGTCGACCGTCCAGCTCGCTTGGTTTTGTAAAGCCTTACCGACACCAACAGTTTATTATATACATTGCACATATACCATGGACTTCTGGCGAAGTGTAAAAGCATGCACTAGGTAACAGTATGCAATCGTTGAACTCTTTCCAGCTTACACTGATGCAGGATTATATATTCGACTCACCATCGCTGTTAATTGCCATAGAAAAGAAATATTATCACTACAGCAGTTTCATTGAAACAGAAATCCATGCTCTCGCGCAAAGTACGCTATACTTACAGGAAGAAGCGAGTCCGAGTTCAGAGAGATCTTTACTCTGTGAACGTACAAGATGTAACGCAGCCATCCGTTGCATGGTAATGCATAGACCTCAGCAAAACATGTGGTCTTAATGTGTACGTCTACGGATCTTATACTGTTTAACACTGGCTTACGGGAGGCAGTGTCACGACAGCTGCACAGATTTAGCTCTCCGAGCACCACAACCCTCAAACTGTCGAGCACAACTGGTACGGTTCCATGGACGGCCCTTCCAGAGCATCGGCTGTATTGTCCTTACTAATTGTATTGTCAGACAACTCACGACTCACTGACTGCACTTTACAGAAGTATCGTGTTTTCAATGCGTAAACGCCGTTTCTATGTGGGAGACCCTTCACGGCAATAGTCTCATGAACTGAAGTGACCTTTAGTACCCGGCTTTGTGTACCTTATGCTCTCGTCAGCGAAGTCTGTTTACTACTATCAAGCACGGATGGAGGACCTGTGTATCGCGGTTGGTTGATACTTGAATGTTCTCTATGTTTAGAGGCTTCTCCACTCACATACATGACAGCTTCCAATCTGTTTCCATTTCCTCCTACATTCCGTTCAACATATTCAGTCGCGAACATGACTGCTACTTGACGTTATTGGATTCACCTTTCCCGATAACAATTCGCCCTAATCCATCAAACATTGATAGGGCCCTGTACGAAAATGGATGATCGCGGCCTCTTCCGGTACTGCCTTGTACGGTGGGCCTTCCCTCTTCTTTTCCTCTTCTGCTCCGCGGCTCGGTTACGTTCCATAATACCTCTCTGATAGGCACGGGTGAGCACCTGATGAAGTTCCAAGAGGTATTACCGGTTTTGTATCGGTCTGGTACTAGATCAGTTGTTTCCCGTCCGTTTAAAATACTAACAGTGCCTAGGATACTGTCTCTGCGAGTAAGTATCATCCGGAATACTTTTACGACCGTGATTATAACTTTCTTTAGCGACGTCACGGTCTTCTTGTTCTACAAGGAGCAGCTCGCAGGCGAGAAAGACAGCTACATCCACAATCGCACATTCATCTTCCGTAACAACGTCGGTGCCGCGTGCTCTCTCTCCGATAAAGTCGGCTGGCGCAGTCGAAGTGCTTGTCCTGCAATAAAGCGAAGAAGACTACCTAAAAGACTTTTTGAACGACTACAGGCCTTTCCACGATATGACATTTTGATACAAGGCTGACCGATCCACTCGATGGGAAAGACATCCTATTCCAATAGTGCCAAACGTGAGCCTGTATATTCGGTACAGAAACAATTCCGATTACTGAGTTTATTATGCACTGTGGTGCCTTTTCAGGCTTTGATCCATCAGCGCTTCAACGCTAGTAGAGTCGTCCAAAGAGGCTCGGCGTCACCGATGCACATTGCGAGAGCGACAGCTTCACTGTGACTTTTTGTGCGCAGAAAATCAGCAATGGCAAGTCTCGATAGCATTCTTAGCTGTGTAACTCTACGACCACGAACAGTGGATCCCTTGCCATCTTTATTTAACTGTGTCTTCATATTCGTATACAGTGGTCGCGCGATTTACCAATCCAAACCTCCCCCCCCATTGGAAATTCCTCAAAGCTCGGTACGGAGTAGACAAGAATCCGACGTACCTTTCTTCCGACTAGTGGATCTTGCCATGTATATGGACAAATCTCTACACGGGTGTTTCAAGCATGTTTCAGACTCATACTCATTTCAGCTAACTCGAGTCCCCGATATCAAGGCAACCTATGAGAACGCAAAGTGGCCCACACGCAGTGTGTGAAACCCTTTCCACCTGTGTTGGATTATCTTTTGCTAACAATCGATTCGCTCGGCATTTTCTATTCCAGCGGAATTGAAGCTGTCAAATCCGTCTCTTATGAGAATTTATATTGACCGGTGACGCCTGTCTCGGTGTTTGTCAATGTATGTACGGCACTCTCCTCTCATGCATATCTTGACTAAACGCTCGATAGGATCTAGGAGCTCGTGCTAGTCAGGTTTTGAAGTCGATCGTATAATCTAATCTCCATATGGGCACGCACTCTACTACTTTCCGATATCATTCTTGCCCACGACTCTGTTTGGGACTCGCGCTTCACAGGGAGATTTGGCTATCGCAGGAATGTATATAAGATCGTGCGTGGAGAGGAGTTGGTCCCCCAAACCCAGCTCCCAGAAACCACCAGTATCCTCTACATCTAACCGACCTCAGACAAGCGATTCGACCATGTACGACGACGTTTCGTTCTACCACTATAATATTTCGTACTAACTGTGCATAGGACGTTCGACGGGAACTCTATAACAATGCATGCTGAGTCCACGCCAGCATCGACTGCCGCGTTGAAGGCTAAAACAATAGCCAGCGATGAAATTGTATGTATCCTGCTCTGAATGTTGCTCAACTTCTGGCTCATGTTTCATCATACAAGGTCAAAATCTCGCGCACTTCAGTTGCCGAGCTCCTGCAGCGCACCAAGATCCCTCTTCAGAGCCCAATACCTGTCGCACAAGAAGAGGTAGAGCGCAAAACTCGAGAAGGTGCCAAAGAATGGACCAAGAAAGGACTTGACCCTGCACGCTACGCACGCCACTTCAGAACCTCTGTCAACATAGCAACCTACACCTATAGCCACACTCCCGTCGAAGTCCAAATTTTCATTTCCCTATTCACGCTTCTTGCTCTGTGCGTTGACGACCTCGAAGTCGACTCCGACGCTTTAGACAGCTTTGGTGCGAGGTTATACACCGGAAAGCCTCAGCTTGACCCCGCACTGGACTGTTTGGTGGATGTTCTCGGCAAAACGCACGACTATTACCCTCCCTATGCCGCCAAGTCAATCATCGTCGCGACAATCGAGTTCGTCGACGCCACCCTCTTCGATAAGGAAAGCGTTGGGGTTCAGCTTCATCAGGCTGCCTTGCCATACGTAGAATACAAGCGACTACGTAACTCCTTGGGAGGGGCGTATGGCGCGTTCGTTTGGGATAAGTTTTCTTTCCCAGATATCTTTTCTCACATACAGGTACTTCCGTGAGTACTACCTTCGCCATTCATAGCCTCCACTACCAGGGAAACTCATCATGACGCTTTATACTTGCAGAGAAACCTTCATCTGGCTCAACTACTCCAAGTACGTCGATTCATCTCATTGCCCTCAATCGTTATCTGATCATACTATTCAGCGATGTACTTTCCTTCTACAAAGAAGAACTTGCGGGAGAGAAAGATAATTACGTCCACGACAGAGCCCTCGTAACGAACAAGTCCATCAGTACCGTGCTCACTGAGCTCGTCAACGAACTTGTAGAATCGATAGAACGAGCCCGGTCCATTCTCAAGGGGGAGAAGGAGAAGGAGGCGTGGGAGAGGCTCTTGGCAGGATACGTCGCTTATCATTATACGACACCCCGGTACAAGCTAGTCGAGCTGCTTGAAGGGGAGATTTAGAGATGACTCCACGTTTCTCAGGTTCAGGCTACTAGTAGGTTCGCGGAGAACTGGTAGTAGACTAAGGAGTTATTGTATTAGTATACGGGCCAATTATTTGGGATCATAGAGTAGATGCGTATTACTTCTTGTACTTAATATAAGTTGGATCATCGGAAATTACACGATATTGGCTTACTACTACTAGTTGTGCTCTGAATAACGCCCGGGTCACGCATCGGCGACTCCGAGTTTAAGTTCAAGTCTATTTAATGAGGCTGTATGAAATGAGTAGTATGGTGCCGACAGCACAAGAGTTAACTCTTAGTAGATTTAAGGCTAATGGTTTCATCACCAACTTTATAAGTAGACGACGTGTAGGCTCGTAAACCAGCCTCTGTGACCACATATCTTCAACGTACCTCAGTCAAACTTCGTGATTCTGTCGAACACCGGCGGCCGCGTCGCCACATATAGTAATGCCGGACTTTGTGGCGCAGCGAAGAGACGTGCCCCGCCGAACAAACTATCATAAAAAATATCGGTAGCATGTATAATGTTCAGTCTCTGCCGTCGCGTTACTAATAGTAAGCTCTATGATCAACGAGTAGTGATACATTTGTATGCCATAGAACGGTGGTACTATACGTATACACGCATACAGTAGGTAGCAGGAATACACCAAAAAAAAATAAGACCGTTCGAGACAAGGAAAGATAATAGAGTACACAAACGTATGATGTAGAAATAATGCGTCTGGGTTGTATAACGTGGACCGAGATAAGAGTGTGAAAGAAATCCTCTGTACACGCCGAGAGGGCGAGAATCAATAATGTAAAGATGACGGAATGTTAACAATGCAAGCGTTGTGCGCGTCGATTATAGACCGTGACGGGAAGAGTGGTGGTGGGTAGAGGGGAAAAGATGGATACCGCCTATTTCCCAAAACGATACGGTTGTGCGATTACTTGCCGCATCTCCGACCGCATGTCGACCAGCGACAGAGAGGTAGCGCAGGAGACCCGAGCAGAGCAGGTGCTGGACACGCCGAGGATCGCGCGGATACCATGAGGGGCAACGCAGTATAACAAGCTCAGAACTGTGTCATGCTGCGGACGAATAATCGTCCACTAGTCCACTTCGTTTGACCTACATACCACAGAACCTATGCCTTCACCCGTTTGGGGCTTTGTCGCCCAGATTTTTGTGCGTTATCTTCAGCCTCTTCAGAAGATCGTTTACGCTGATAAAGAGGTGGAGCGTCGAGAACAGGAGCTGCAGATTTATCGTAGGGTGTTTCTTCTAGTCTAGCTCGTTTGGGTGGCGTGCCATCCCGAGCTGGAGGGGTTACTGGTCCTCTCTCAGGTTCCTCGGAAGCTTCATCGTGCGACCGCTTTCGATAGGTAGGAAGCTCAGGTGTCTGAGAGCGGTATCGAATGGCTTCGTTCGCCCCTTTACGATCGGATGCCACATATCCTTCAATATCGAAGTCGACCGTATCCTCGAACTCGGATTCAATCTCGTCATCAAACTCCGCATCCGCGTCGGTCTCACCTTCCTCCGCTTCGTGGCCAGTAACAGCGACGTGCTCCTCTAACTGAATACTGTCCTGTTTCTCGGGCTTGGAAGTTGGAGGGGGCTGATACTGGGCATTGATACCGCCCGTGACAGGCTGTTTTCCGGCCTCAGTGTTCGCAGCAAGCATCGTTCTGTCACAAATGCTGCATCGACACTGGTACAATGGAGTACAGGCCTCTCGCCACACCTGCAATTGAAGATCAGCGGCAGATACAACAGAATTGGTTAAAACTACATACTATTCGGATGCTATCCATGCTGTAACGCGGTAGGTGCGCGATAGTAACTGGTACGTATGGGATTGGCCTAATCAACGAGCTTGCCTGAACCGATGGAGATTCAGGGACAGGTATCACCGGTGAAGAAGCGATCGGCGAAGGCTCCGCGTCCTCCTCTTTTCCGCCGATTGGAGGTGGGGAAGGTGTCGTCTGGAGCGTAGTAGTCGATAATACTGGGCTCGTCGTATGCGAGCTTCCAGAGCGCGAAGACGATGTGTCATCATCTTCACTTCTTGTTCTCCTCTGCTCCTGCTGCTGCTTTGGTCGAATTCGCCTTCGCTCCGCCCAGTCCACACCCTTAGACCACGTGTCTTGATCCCTCAGCTCCTTCACCACGTCTTCCAAACTCATTTTCTGCGCCATTACTCCGGGGTCCGTACCATCGAGTTGACTCTCCATCACGAGCCGTCGAACAATATTGCACATCGCAGGATACAGAATCTCGCGCATGACACGCTGATATACTCTGAACACTTGCTCGCATAGTTGGAACGAAGGCGGCGAAGGCGCATCGTACGTTTTTGGTCTGGGGTGAACGAGCTCTTCTCCATCACCGCTACTCTCACCATCGGCTACTGCGCCTGCATACGCGGCGCCTAGCCAGGGACAGGGATGCTCCGCACGGACGAAGGGTTTGTGGGGGATAAAGGTGCCATAATACTGGTCTGCGGGACTGATCCAGTGGCCATCCAAGATCCTATTCCTCACCCAGTCATGTATCGCCAATTCCCGCACGCCACAAGCGTCTTCTGTCAGGCTCATTAACTCCGGGTCGTCCTCATCCGCGCTTAAATCCTCATCGCTCCCCTCTCCTTCGTACACTGCTTCAGCTCTATCGACGTACTTTGTCGCGGCTACAGCCTGACTAAGCATGTCGGGAAGCTTCGTGTATTTCCACAACCAGTGCTTCTCCCGAGCGAGCTTGAGTACCTCAGATATACAACCCTCTCCCATATCCACGAAGGTTTCGATAGCCTGCCGCGTTTCCCAGTCCGGCGTGTGTCGCCCCCATCTAAACGGGAAGCCTCCTAATGCTTCACGGTCCAGTGGATTTGCCCCTGAAATCTTCCACAGTGCTTCTAGTCGGCATGATCGACATGTTGCTTCAATGCCATGCCACGTCTCATTATCTTCATTTTCCGCGACACAAACCATTGTATTTGTGTCATCGTGAGGAGCGGCACGTAAGCATACAGCGCAAAATGTCCCTTTTCTGTGCTCGCGACACACAGGAACGCTTCGCAGCTGAGGGCTGGCTACTAACCGTTTCGCGTTGGCGAGACCGTGAGTGGAGTAAGGGTAATTCAGTCTGCATACGTAGCAGCTGTACGTGGCGATGTTTTGGAAGTGTCGATATGGTGATAGACGGATAGCGGGGGCTCTGCCAGAGCCAGCCGTGGTGGGGGGTATGCGGAAGGCAAGGTGCCCCAGCTGTTCATGTGGATCAAGGACTGAGCAGCCGTGCTGCCAGAATGGATGGTATTCAACTGGTGGGAAACGGATAACAAGTCAGCACCGAAGCAGTGATGAATGTGATTCAATATGACAGGCACGAGAAGCACAGGCGCAGAGATTGAATACTCGATGAACGCGACCCCTACGCATCCTACCTCGACGCGTAGCCCATTTGTGCCCCCCGCGATGAACGAGACGCGTCGATGGAGAGAGAGAGCGAGACTCACTGGCGACGTGCCATGGCGCGCATATTGACATTAACTTCTCAATTTCGTTCGCATTTCGTAAAGCGGTGTAGATCAACCGCGACGACCACAACTCCTTCACATCCCATTGCGAAGGGTAGCCTGCTTTTGGCGTGACTAGCGCAAGGTAGTGCGACGTGATTAACCTGTGTATTTGTGTTGAGATCGCGGTGGGTGGCGTATGGGTAGCGGGACGTACCTAACCAGACTATCGGGGAGCTGAGCCCACGACCGCTTGACTTTACCCTTGTAGACGGTGGGCGATAGCTCCTCCGTCTTAGGCATTGCAGTGAGGTCTGTCGCCGCTGTCTGCTGCGGCGCCGTCGAGGTCATTGAATCGTCGGGTGTCACAAAGAGAGGGAGAGTGACAGAGATCGGTGTCACAGTCAAACTCCCCTAAACATAGATCACGTGTAGCTGACAAATCATATCTCGCGCACAGACCATGAGGTCATTTTCCTTTTATGGCACAAATTATTGTTATCCATCCACCCTTTTGCCATCTATCGCATCCCCGCCAACGGCCAACTTTCGCTAGTGCTGCAACAGCGGACTGAGCTCGTCGCCAGTGTCGGTGCCGGGCTCGCGATGCTCACTGAGCTGAGATCAACCTGCGCTAGCTCATCGGTCTAGGCGGACTCATGAAATACACGTTCCCGTGAACTTCGTCCCCTATGCACAAATATCAGCCTCTTCACACGAGTATAACGCTCTCCACGCCCGAATGCTTTCATGTAAGTACCTTTCGCAATTCATCATTGTCACTCATCATCACAGTCAGATTTCCATCGCAGATAGCCTTCACAGCTGTGCCGCGGTAATGTAATGTCTCCGGAGTGCCCATTGACCACAGTCCGTGTTGAATTAAGCAGGTGCGAATGAGATGCAAACCAGGGAATCCGAGTACCTCTACGAGAAACGCCTACCGTGCGCCCCTCCTTTGCATGCGAAATGCGCAAGTGGCATGGTGCCTTATCAAAGCTTCTCCCTAGCGCATAGCGATTTCGATTGGCTATGAGCAGGCAGAGTATGGTATACACGTGTTAGCAGCCTGCAAGGTGGCTATTCAAACTGGGAGCGTGTACCCACAGTTGTGTATCGTTCAAGTCCAGACCTTGGCTCTCGACACACACGAGAATATGTCGTGTAACACAGGTGGAACTGCCGCATGTTGATTTGAAACGTGTACTCGGTCAAAACAACAATTGCTAATACACCAAAAACATTGCAGAAAACATGTAGCTATGTGACACAATAAGGTATCGGCGGAAAAGGTGCACAGCATTGCAGAAGGAAGTGTTTAGAAAGCGACAGAGAGATCCAGAAAGTCGTGAAAGTCGTTAGAAGTCGTGAGCCTAGGCCGTAACCGTAAAGTTGGAAGAATGGCCGGTAAACGCAGTAATTTTGCCGTTCAGAGCTTTGGAGTCGCCAAAGTACGAGAAACGATACATCCCCGCTGAATAAGAGTTTCACATCAATATGCAGCTACTGCACCATGAGAACGTAAAGCTGCCTACCGGGGGTACCATCCTCAATAGTCCACGAAATGTTGACCGTACTAAATCCAAGGATCTATAAGGGTGTGCGTTTCAGTAAACTGTTCTACAGGAATTAGAGGCATGTATGCCGCACCAAGTTGGTTCTAAGCCACTGGTAACGCGTCGAAGGGTGCGAATCGGATCTGACAGCAGTCCATTGCCCATTCGAGAGTTGATCGACGGTGAGGAAGGTGCCTTCAAGCCTGAGGTTGTTCTGCGATACCACAAGTTCAGCGTTTAAGATAATAAGATTCCCGCAACTTCTCGCAAGACTTACTCGAGGATTGGCCCTGTTACATCGTACAGATCAGCTTTCCGTTGTAACACAAAGCGATAAAGAGATTACTTACCCAACGAACTGTGCCACAACGGTATCACCCGCTTTGTATGCCCCATTCGTGTTCACATCTGCCATCACGTCACTAAACTTCTTCCCGATAGGAGCATTATCAACCACAACGCCAGTCTACCGCCCCGACGCCCAACAAACAAAAGAAGCAAAGATCCAATCAACTTCTACATCTCAGAACATCAAGAGGGGTAGATAACAACTCACGCGCAGGGAGATAGCCTTGCTGGTCTGATCTTCAGGCGCAGGGTCCGAAGGAGGTTGTCCAGTCGAACTAGGGCTGAGGTAAGATACGAGCGAACCGTATTTGTCGATGTACGCGTCCAAGGTCCCTAAATTAATGAATTCTTCCACTTAGCCAGGGTGCAAGGAACAAAGAGAGCAAAGAATACCCACACTTTCCAAAGATCGTAGATGCCCCCTCATACCTCTGAACCCCATACTCCTCAGGAGTAGCTATGTAATGTCCATAGGTGTTCGCAGGTCCAGAGAGTACAACGTATGCGTCATCACCAATCACGCCCTCTGAGATGAGTTTGGCTCGTATCGCATCGCTGGCATTGATAATTAGAACACAGCAGCAAAGAAGAGGGTATCAGGAGAATACATACCGCATCCGCCTGCCTGACATTGTGGTCAGCTCACCAGGAATGACAAGAATCACCACGTTCCCAGCACGCAACATCTGGATATCGACCGTATGCGGAGACCAGTTGTACGGGAACGTCGCGAAGCCCTATTCACCATGTCCTTTTCTTAGTGCTCCGATCACATTAGACAAGGGAAACACTTACAGAGTTCAACAAAATAGGTTTAGGAGACTGGCATGCTACCTGCTCTGCGTTAGGTAAGGGCGTAACAGCTCCCTTGACGAGCTCCCAGAAGGGGTTTTGGGGGTTGGAAGAGTTGTCGCCTTGGATGAAGTCGAACGCGCCTGGGCCGTCACTGAGATACACCCAGCGATCAGATTGACGAGCAAAAGAAATAAAGAAGCGGATCTGAGACGTACGTAGTTCCTCCAGCGAAGGAAAATCCGAGAGCAGCAGGGCATGTTTGGACAGTTGTGCCGTTCGGGAGAGTGAACGAATGGAATGACCTTCACAAAACAGAATCAATGCATCACATTCCTTCCTCCAATTAATATAAAGCTGACTTACATGTTCAAGTAAGTGTGCACATATCCCACTGGTCCACTTACAACGGGTAGGCTCTGGCTCATGAGCGTCTTCGCGGCATCTGCTTGCAATTGACCGATAATCCTATTAGACTCAAAGTCGGAGATACGGAAACCAGGACCTCTAAAGTTCAACTTTAGCAGAAGTCGCTGTATGATTTGACAGGGAGCTTGTCATACCTCCCATGACAATCTTCAGTCTTGTTACCACATGTCGAGTGCTCGAACTCGCAGGGTTGCCCATCCCAAGGTTGACCGGGGCTTTCACAAAACGCGCCTTCCCTTCAAGGTAGGGTCGGCTTCTGACATAACACAAATAACGAGAACATGAGACACTCACGTGTTTGGGCTGGTGTCTCCCACGTTTGCTACAGATGTATGTCAGTCACGCGGCCTGTCGCAAAGGTGGAAACGAGAAGCAAATGTACCTTGAGTGAAGCCTGCGACGAAGGTCTGATTTCCCGGCATCGCCGAAGGTTCCACCATGGCTGCATCAAATACAAGTCAATAGAAGATGGCGGCACAGGGGAAGAAGAGCCATACATTCGTACAGATACGCCGCCATGCCTTTGTTATCAGAACTGACCAGTGTATTGTTCTAATTCCGTCCCAGTCAGTTCTCGAAGCAAAGTTAGAGCTTAGTACCGATAGCTGGCACATACCTCATACAGGCTCGTGCCATGCACTGCGAAGAAACTCAAGAACCCCCTCGCATTGCCGTCCGCATCGTCGAACCTGATTAAGCTCATTTCCTTGTCCTGGTCATACTGGTACTTCGCTCTTTCCTCGGCAGGATTCGCCAAATACGCACTCGGACTGCGGTTCCTGTTCCCATCCACAATCGTCGTATTTCCAATGGAGAGTTTCCCTGGTTTCAACGACGCGTGGGCGCGTTGGACGGCAAGGACTGTCCCTTGGACGATGGCGTCTGCGGTTTCCTTGACATAGCCGAGCGCAGTGATTTCCGGGAGGACGTTCTCTAGGTAACCACCGACACCGCTATGTTGGTGCGTGGAAGACAAGGCGATGTTTGCGTTATTGTAGTACTCGGGGTACAATGAAGAGAGTTGGGAAACGACGGCGCGGCGAATGCCTGTGTCACCCATTGCAATGTCTACTCAAGTGTTAGTATCGTGTCTAGTGGCTTTGCACGGAGAATTTGGGAGCACACCTGCGTTGATGAAGACGAACCGCTGGGTGGAGTTTGAAGCGTCCGCGACGATCCATGCACGACTACGCTGTCTCATGTGCAATCCCGTATCCGTCTGGCCAAGGCTGGCGTATCCCTGTATTGTGACAGAATGTGAGGTGCTTCAACGTACAGAAGTACAACCAAACGAACCATCATGTTGGTCTCTACCACAGGTCTGTCCATATATTCATGTTAACCTCATGAGCGCGAAACATTGAAGGAAAACGTACCCTGTAATGTCGGCAATGCCTGTCGTACATTCGACGTTAGCACTTCATTGGTACTAACAGTGTTATTGAGGTCAAGTTACGCACCGAGGCCCAACAAATACTGTCCATTGACTCCTACACCGTTCTGCGACAGAATTGTCGACGACGCGACCAAGGTCGTCAGGTATATCAACGCCTTGTGAAACATCTTGACCACGAATTGGTACGTGTCGAGGACAACGCCGGGCCAGCAGGGGTTGGAGTTGTAGGAGAGTGGCATCCCCTGAGCATTGTCTGGATAATATATGGTGGTGATGAGAAGTCAAACGAGTGAGTATCGCAGAATGGCCCACGCGGCAGACGCTACCTCTTCAGCATCGAAGCAGCGGAGTTTGCAAGACCAATCACATTCCTGCGTGTAGAGTTTGATGGATGCGTCACCAACCATGATGCATGATGTCGCAAGTCGCCGCGAGAGTATCAAAGTCGCGAATTGCCTGTTTGGGATATGTCGGGTGATCACAAGGACTGAAGACGTGGGAGACGTGCATGTGGCATGAGCTCATTTTGCCTTCGATGTCGCTTTCGGAGCAATTTTAGCCATATGGCGCGCTCCAATACACGAGAAAGCGAGGAGCGACTGGAACGAAGAAATCCCAAAGCGCTTACATTGGTGATCGCCACACACAGTACACAGGACAGGCACGTAGGCCAGATTCCTGAGATTCGGAGTATCCGCTGTACCATATGGAGCCTCCGTTCATGTATGACAAAATATCAAAATATCACAGGCCAGTGAGTAGATAATAAACCACTGGTCAACCACCCGGAAGCCAATAGGTAGTGCGAACACTATATATAACTCGGAGGTATGTAGGCTTCTTCTTTTCAGCAGGTGGATGTGAAATACGAGTTCTTCAGCCAGGAGGACTATCTACGCTATGATATACATACAAGAACATCATGTTTGACATCATGTTCGGATGTCTTCCGGTACTGGGAGCGGCGACGGAGCCCCTTGAATTTGTTCTTGAACTTGTGGTGGGTCGTCGAGCTCCACTATGGTCGCAGTTGACGGAACATCTGCGTTCGACTGGGTCGAAGATTGTGTTGCAGCGGCATGTACTGCCTTTAGTCCGTCTATCAACTTAGAAAGCTGCGCAGAGTCGGCTTGTCCGGCTGTCGAAGATACTTGTCCATTTTGCGACTTCGTTAGCTCCTGAGCAGCGATGACCGAGAGCCTCTTGGCTAGGTCATTGAGCACGTTCATCGTCCGCTCGATCTCTGACGGGTGTACTTTCCCATCGTCAACAATTTCCGCAGGAAGGACTGGCATCTCCGAAAGGCCATGACGCCCGGTGGCTTGCGAGAGTTGGTCGGTTACGCCGCGTAATCTCTCATGTGGATCCGGCTCTGACTTCGTCGCAACAGCCCCTGGTACCGAGGGAGGAATAAAGGCAGGTGGGGGAAGCGAAAATAGCTGATGACCAGGCCTCGAAGTGTCGGAAGAATATACGGGGGCTGCGGATTAGAACGATTACTTTCGGCGGGAACGTAAAGTGTGCAGTATGTACCTCTTGTTGTCAGACTCGACTGCGAAGCGTGCAATCCTGTTATTCCAGTCGCTCTGGTGATGGAATGATTCGCAGATGGAATACCCAATGCTACAGAAGATGACAGTTAAATAGCTATATTCGTGTAGCGTATTTTCTAGACATACCCAAATTTCGGGCTAACGGTGGTGTATGCATCGCTCTCGAAGTTGCGTGGGAACCTCCATGCAGTAATCTTGGTCGAAGACGCAAGTTTTCTCGTTCTTGCTTTCTCCTTTCTTCAGCGCAAATCACCTGCCGCACATCAATGGCACAATAAAGTCCTGCTCACAAGCACTACTTACTGAAATCTCTGCACGTGTCGCGTGTATCTCTTGTAGAGTGTCATTGATCTGCTTCGATATACCGTGCCACCACCCGAGTAGTTGTTGCTTGAACGTAATCGCAATATGAACCTTAGGACGTAACCGGTCACCATCCCGGCGGAGGCTACGTCGGAAGGGATGAGAACATGTGATGTACATGGTGCGATGCGAAGCGTACTTGGATAGCCTATGTTCCATTGACTTCACCTGATCCGAGCTAGAAAAGAGTCCATCCTCGAGCATCGACTTGAAAAGATCAAACGTCTCGTGCGAAGCTGCGTCGAGAGCCTTGAGACGTGTTGAAGGAAGATACGATTCGATAAAGTTGTAACCAATCTGGAAGAGTCCAGCAAGTCCAATTATCCCCAATATCAGGCCGAAGATACTGAAGAAGCCTGCCCCTCCGCCGCTATTGGAGGAACTGGGAGCAGTGGTAGTCGTGTTCGCGGCAGCCGTCAACGAGCTCATACTAAGGAACGAGAGGCATGAGTGAGTGCCAGCTTGGGGAAATATGGCAGCAGAGCAAAATGCATCGATGAAGGGATGGTGAGTGCTAGTCAAATCAACCTCATGTTGGCAACGCCTTACGACACGAAAACGTGTCCAGCGCAAAGCAGATAAACTCGGGAAACTCCCATTGATGATCTGCCATATCTGCCACCGGAGGCTATCCGAGGTGACATAGACAAGGTCATCGGAGACAAGCGTTGTCGCACGTTTGGCGTACGGCTATGGCCACGAGGCGGATGCGTCAAGAATCAAGATGGTGGTTAAGAGTGGAGGACAGTAAGCGCTCGGACTACAACTTGGTCATATCTCATTGAATCAACGCCGCGCAGCGCGAACGTCAACGGTGTCCTTGTAACGGGCATTGTTTTTGCTTGACATAAGAGTGCATCTCTACAAAACCAACGGTCAGCTGAGCTATATTTGTATCTGCACTTACTTTTACTTTGGCATAGTTGACAAGCGTCGCGACGGATGAATAAGGATGAGGCACGTTGATAATCAAGGAACACTGTTCTAAAGCTTAGAAAACAATACGCTACCTGCTAACGACTTAGAAACCCGAGGCTGTCTATCTCCCTAGGGTAGCTCTGTAGGCTCGAATGGGTGATACCCTTTAGCGACACCTTCCATGTTATTTGCATTACATAACTGCTCTCGTGTCTCTGATCGTGCTTAGTGCTACCACCCACCGCATCCAGTCGCTCCGAGACCTATATTTCAGGCTTCCTTAGCGATTTACTCCTCTTGCTAGTTTGCATCCTTCAATGGAGTCTCACCTGTATTCGTCATTTGCTTCTTTTTGATGTTGCTGGGAATGTTGTCCATCGTGCAACTTGCACTGGCACATCTACTCCTTGGACTGGTTCAGATGCAGTTCTGCCCTGCGTTCAATAGCCATTCTTCCGACTACAAACTCGTACATCGAAACAGCGGGCAGGCAGAAGTCTAAAAGGTGCGTTGTAAACTTCACCGTGCTCAGTAATTATCAAAATTATCGTTAGATTCTGGGAATGGTGAACTCAAAGCCTCAAGAAGTGGATGACTATCCCAGTGAGCGGCTTTTCTTCGATCTTAATACTTATATGCCTAATGAACAGATTATAAACAAGCATTCAGATGGAAGTGTGTGAGGCGTGCGCCCTCCTTGACACCCCGACATTATGGTGCGGCGCGGATATACCCAGTCATAATACACATTCATAGTTTTACCATTCTCCGGTGATTCATTTTCCCTCGAACGGCCAGTGTTGTATTCAATTAGCGCTCTCATTTCTCTTCAATACTTCCATTTTGATACGATGAATATGCAGATCTATGACGAAGCCTATGCAACCCATGACACTGTGGGTTTTCATTTGTAGAGCATTAGCAATATTCGTCAACACTTAGTACAATCGGACGTGACCTTGACTTGAAGTGTGTATGTACTCATTGTACGCTCTACCTTAGCCGAATTACTTGGTAAACGAGAAAGATATAAGTTGTGCTGATATATCGAAGAGTGTAACGAGTGTAAAACTGATCGAGACGGAGCGTTGCACTTTGCAAAGCGGTAGTGTCTTACTACTGCCTTTTCAGGAAATTGACGTATTTCAAATTTTAGACGCTGTAATTGAACTTCGATCAGAGGCAAACGCGTTTCTTAACGACGATACTGGTGAGTAAGGCCATTACAACTTATTTTATCTTCTTTGGTTATGTATATCTACGTGATAGAAAGTTTTCTATCGTTCTGCGTCATGAGTCTCGAATTTTGTGTTATCTACACAGAACTCGTTGCGGTAGTAATACAGTATTTACGTCATTCTCCTGTCTCTTAGATGAAGGAAGGGGCATAC
Organism: Irpex rosettiformis; assembly: GCA_022160335.1. Lineage (NCBI taxonomy): Eukaryota > Fungi > Basidiomycota > Agaricomycetes > Polyporales > Irpicaceae > Irpex > Irpex rosettiformis. The sequence goes on along the minus strand of MU274907.1, from coordinate 219,471 downwards.
ATACACGCCAATATCAGCATCAGCAGAGGCTCATACGAGACAGGTAAGAACGACCCCATATGGTTCGTGTTCCGTGACTCTTTGTTTGAGATACCATGATGGATGGGACAAGTTCAAAGGCATAAGGCTGCTTGTAAAAGACAATGCGGAGAGACCGGGAATGTTACAGGTCGTAATGGACGTGGTAAATTAAGGATGTAGCATGAAGACGTATTATAATAGGATCCATTTATCTTCGGTGTTCGCGGGAGGCAACTTTTTTTCGTCGTATTTGCGGCAGGGAGGGCGTCCCACAATACGCCAGTAAGAAATCCAGTTTAGCTTCGAAGAGACATTGCAGCAATTGTTCTGAGTCATGATATCGTCTTCAAATTATACTCAGAATCGACGGCCAAGGAATCCGATACTCACTGCTCTAAACCAGACATCCAATGTCCCGGTGCCTGGTAACAGGTCGACGTTCGACACGCTGCATCACAGCAATCGATTTTTCCCAATGCCATAGAACCGTCTGCATCGCTGAGAACAATCTGTGTGCAATGTGATACGGGTATTTGGCATATCTGTGCCGGAAGTGTTGTGGGAGCACAGTGTATGCAGGACCTTGGAGACGTAGCCGCGGTTTGGGTGGAGTGCATCTATGGACACGCTGTCAGAATACTTGGAGGAAAACAACGAGACCATGGTACGGACGACTGTGAGAGTGTCAGAAGATAAGGTGCGCAGTCTTATGCAGCGTCGCAGAGGGGTTCGCACAGCGAAGTTGATGGGTAGAAGGAAAAGTGGACTTGACTGGCTCGGTTCAACAGGACCTATTCAATTTCGTCTTGAAACCCGCTAGTATTTATCTAGCCGCGTCTCAGCTCTTCCAAAGACGAACGCCACACGAAGCAAAGACTAGAGCTAAGGCGTAAAAGCAAGGTTGTCAAGGATAAACAAGAGATCGTGGATGTTGCCTTGGATCGGACAAGGCTGTTGTTCAAATGTCGAGAACTTGTTGGCATGCGGGAAGGACATATCGCTTGCTAGAGCCGAACATAGTCTTCTATTTTTTTCGCAGTTACTATAGACGTCGTAGATGAAAGTTTGAGTGACAGAATGATATCGAGTACATAGTAGCAAGAAGTGCGTTCAAGTCTAATTTCAGCTACCTTGCCATCAGAACGGTCACACCTGCCTTGAAAAGCGCCCACTGCCTCAAACAAGATCTCTTTACTGGAATCAGACTCCTAAAGTTGTAATACAAAGATTTAATTTTTCGAGAAAATAGGGTGCGAAGACAATGCAGAAGTATAACGAGCTGTGTCGCCAAGTCGTCAATCGCGATCACTGCAACAATATGCCAAGAACAAACGAATACTGGTAATTTATTGGATTTCCGACCTGTAAATATGCAGGAATGTACGCAGAATGACAGAGTCCGAAGAATGACAATGGTACAAAGTTGATAAAAGTACAGAATGCGGATGATAACACTAAAGTCCCATACCCGTGAACGGTATGCAAGTCCACTCACTACCTGTTAAGCCCACGCGTGAAACCGACTAATCGCGGTATTGGAGCGACGCCTTCTCGTCAGCAGCACCGTAGGTGGTTTGGAGACCAGTCTCCTCACCACGGAGGCGGAGTGCACTCCGGCGACGGCGGTAGCCCTTGAAGAGGTAAGAGCCGAACCAGGTAAACATCATCAAGAAGAAGATCATGCCCAAGACGAGGGTCCCCTCGAGGAATTTGTTGTTAGAAGTCATGTTGCTGACGGACTCAGGGAGAGACAGCCACGAGGAATAGCCGATACCGCAGGTACGAGCCCACTCGCCATTGCTGTGAATGATGGATCCCTAGAAGAGATACTATTAGAGCAAGAACGGATGAGAAGCGTGGAAAAGCTTACCTCCAGGCGGTAGATGAACTCAGTAAGAGGGATATCCTCGCGGTGTCCGAAAACGTTGATGGTACGGAACTCCTCGTTGGTACCGTTCCTGAACTTGAACCTCAAGAACTCACGAGCATCGGGAGGAGGAGCACGGCGGAGCTCGATAGCCAGAGCAGAACCATGATCGGCTGACGAGAAAGTCAGTATTCAATCATACAACGACAATAAAATGACTCACGGATAGCGGCGAGCTCTGGGTGCTGCTTGACGACCTCGGTCTGGTGGAAGAGGGAGATGAAGGGCTGGTAGGTGCTTTGAATGAGCATGAACTGGAGCGGGTCGCCGTTGAAAGCGATGCGCTGGAGGGCACCGATGATGGAGCTGAGGGCGGTACGACTGGCAACTGCAAAAAGGCGTTAATGAAAGAACAAGCACGAAGAAGGACCGGAAATACCATTGCCAATTCCGTTGGCGTTCTCGTCGGAGAAAATCGCATTCTCACGGAAGTCAGCCCAGCCACGAGCCTGCTCAATAAAAGTCGGGGGGAGACGGTGAGCATAGGTGATGTTGTGGACCAGCTCAGCAGACATGTAGTCCCAAAGGTTGTACTACAAATGATAGGGATAAGTCAAAACCTCGCATGGGATCGAAAACCGAGTGACTCACGATGTTCTCCATAGTAGTCGGCCTGCCGAAAACAAAATCACGGACATCGTTGAGGAAAGGCGCTGCTGCCTTCTCAGCCTTCTTGTACGAATCGGAGCTAAGGACTTTCTTCACGTGATTTTGGAATGACTACAAAGGGTGTCAGAATACATCTTACGAGGCAGAATATAGAATGCTTACGGGGCAGTCAGTCCAGCTCTCAAGCGAGCGATCGTTGCTGGGCTCAACGGTCTCGACTGGAACATACTGGTATCCTGGAAGTTGGTCAGAAAACATGTCCAACAGCACGAATTAAGTCTCACATACCACCGAGTGGAGCTACCACCGTAGTCTCGTTGGCGAGGGTGATGCTGTTCTTGGGGTTCGGAGGGAAAAGGCCTTGCAGGACAGCAGTAGCCGAGTCGAAGACAGATGCGCCCTCACCACCGACTTTCACGCGAACGTGAACCTCCTTGAGGTTGACAATCTCGGTGCTGATGCCGTGAATGTGGGAGGAGGAGTCGGGGTTGAAGTAAACGTCCCTGAGGTAGGAGCCGAGCAGGTGGGCCTGGACCTCACCGAGAGGAGTGCTCTCGGTGGTACCAGGTTTGTAGGTGATGGGATGCTGATAGCACTCACTACGATCACCGTTGCGAGCAAGGACGACAACACCGTGAACTTCAGGATGAGACATGATAAATCAGTAACGAACTACGAGTGGAAGAAGTGGAAGAGGACAAGAGACCGATGCTCATCGACATTGCCAGCTTCAGGTATATATATAAATTCGAGGCTTGGACTTACGATATGAGTCAACCATGTCTGGGTACGACTGAGGAGAATGCCAGGCGCGGAAGAAAGTCAGGAGGAGGGATGAAAGCCGTGAGGGCTGTGGGCCTGTATTAATTAAGAATATTAAGAGGAGGGTGTATCCGGAGATCTAATTTCTCCTGAGACATGAGGACAGCGTTACACAATGCAACATTCTTTGTCCTCACGTCGCGAATGACCTAAGGCTGCGAATGTCGGTGATAAATCTACAGGGAGTAAGGGTCATTGGGCTGGCTGGAGGGGAGCCTTTGAGAGTGTGTGCGTGTGATCCACGTGTATATAGGGAGGAACTTGTACGAAGCTTCCATACCAATGTCGAACAGCGAAGCATGAGCTTTGCGGTCGCCGCATTTGAGGAGCTAGACTCAATAATTATCTCTAAATTGAGCGGAAATTGAGGTCGACGGAATATCAGAAGTTCTATGCTAGAAACAAAGTAAGCAAATAACCTTCGGCCGTTCTTTGTTGAGGCGAAGGACGCACATCGCAAAAATCAAACGCTTACTCGTTTCCCATGGTGGTGAAACGTGTAATGGAGTCTATTGAGAATGACGGATATTATCGCATGTATCTGAGAAACGCCAGCGTATGGTACAACACGTTGTACAGCGACCAAATCTAGTCCAACGAACCTCTAGATTGGTGATGAGTATCGATGAAATGAAAACAAAGCAGCCGCCAAGCGCTATACACGCGTTGCAAGGCATGCATTTGACTAACGCACCTTCATTTCTTCTTCTTTGATTTGCTGGAGGATTTCGTGCCTTGTCCAGCTGACTGCGAGGCCGAGGGACTTTCGACGATGCCCTGAGTAGCACCACCACCTGCACCCTTCCTGCGTTTGCCACCTTGGCCAAATGTGGATCTCTCACTCTTCTTAACCCAGCGCTCAGGATCCGGTGGAGGAGTCACGCCAAGAACAACGCTTTTCGGTAAACGCTTCGTCCGTAGCTTCTTCTCCCTTTGAGTAGGAACTACTTCAGTAGCGGATGCAATTGAGATAGCTGCTATCGCTGTTGCGGGCTGTGGAGGGGGAGCTGTCTCTAAAGCAGACGCGGTTACTGAAGGCAAGCTGTCCAAAGCATGCAGATAGCCCGTGTTGATAAAATCGAGGTGCTTCTGCGCTGCCTCGAGATTGGTAAGGATATCGGCATGTTCGTCAGAACTCTGTGCACACTGTCAGGGAATGATCAATACATGGCTTGGTCCACGCACCGGCTCTGATGTGTCCAGCAGCTGGCTATAGAGCTCAAATGCAACCTGGTAGGACCCTTCACGGTAATACTATGCCGAACAAATTAAAAGATTAATGTTGCCAGAAATCTGCAAGAGGTAAGTCCATACCAACTGCGCCTCTAGATGTATAATGCCTCGTTCATCCTGCCCTTTCTGCTGCTTCGTTAACTCTAGTGCCTCCTTTGCCTCAGAGGCTTGATTCGAGCGATACAGAGAGTACGCCTTCTCGAATGCGTATTCATCTTTGGAGTCGATCAAGGTCAGTGCAGCGCTGTACTGTTCCGTCTGTAGCAACAGGAACAACTTGGTCTGCAAGGCATCCTTGTCCTGTGGCTCCAAGCGAAGAACTAACGGGCAGTTTTCATTGATTACCGCATGCCAATAGCACACAATAATACGACGTACTCTTGTCACACGTCTTAATGGCGTTGCTGAAATGGCCGCCGTCTATCTGGGCACAGAGGGAATTAAAGAGCCTCCGCAACCTCTCAGAGGTGGACAAGGGCTGCTTGGGAGGTGCCTTCTTCTTTGATTTGCTAGCTGCACCCTTGCTCTGAGATGCATTCTTATGAGTCGTCTTCGGTGGCATAGTAGCGGTGAGTTGCAGAAGAGATCATAGATCGAGCGCCAAATGCTTCGAAGATGTTATCAGAACTACTTACTCAGTAACAAAATCTTTTATCAAGTAAGTAAATACTTACTTGTCAAGTAAGAGAGTGTATGACTGTGTTTATTACCGCGCCTCTGTTGGTCGTCGCGCCCGCCGTTCGCTCTCACGTCACCCTTCTACTACTACTAGTTCACCATGTCGACCGAAGAGTGAGTACATCGCGTGTTAAGAATTGTGTTCAATGACTAACGCACTACACAGGCCGGTTCAAAATGAAGAGAAGCCAAGGGTAGAACCACAAGACGAACACATGCAAGACGAACCAGCGCCGCCAACTGGTCCGGCTACAGGGAATAAGAAGCGTCCACGGTTAGACCTTGCAACGGACTCACGCGAGCGTAAGCGTGGAAAGACTGTATTTGGTCGTCTTTTGGGCACGCTGAACAAAGCCAAGAATGAGGACAAGGAGCGCAACGCCAGCGAAGCAGTACGCGCATAACTATGCATGATTTATGCTCTTTCACCAAAATTTCCTCTGTTTAGGCAAAGAAGAGACAACTTATCGAACAGAGATTACAGGATAAGCTAAGAAAAGAGACTGATTCTGTCAGGAGAGCCGAGGAGGCGAAACGAGACAAGACGACTGCCAATCGCAAAGAGGAGGACCTACAGCTCAAGGACTCTATCGTACGTTTGGGGACTGTGGATGAATGCCTGTCTTCTAACTGCTTATTCATCATGTTAGTACAAACTCCGTCGAACACGACTGCCTCTCCTTGCCAACTACCTATCAACGTCCGACCGCATACCTTTGGATGATGCATCACCGCAAGCCCCAACAAATCCCCTTGTTCAACCTCCCCGCTCGCACCCCCCACCTCTGTACTATCTTCCAGCAGGACTAACGCCAGCACAAGAGGCGTTCTTGAGCCGACGGAAAACAGAGGTATGCTATCAATGGCGCCTGGTGCAGAATAGTACGGCTGATGTTGTACCTAGGTCAAGGAAGCTGCGGAAAAGGAATGGGAATCCTTCCGTACCGAACGGACGGGCGGGGTCGAGGAGATTACGCAGCTCAGGAAACGAGTAGCAGAGGAGGAGGAAGAGAAGAGGAGTAAATCTAGGGACAACGAAGTGAAAGAGGGAAAGGCGGACGTTCATATGGAGGAAGACGGCGCGAAACCCCAGATCACAAATGGAGATTCCTCTGCAACCAAGGAAGAAAAGGGTGCGAAAACTGAGCCTGCACCTCCTCAAGAAAATGGTGCACGGATGGATGTCGATGACGATGGAGGGCCGCCTGCACCTGTGGAGGAGACCAAAAAGTCGACACCACCTGAGGCTGTAGTGCAGGCAAGTACGGCGGACGAGGATGACGCGGTAGAGTATTGATCTATGTTGCCTTTCGCGTGTTGGTCACGGTAATCTGTGCTTTGTATTCTAATCCGTGCTTCTCATCTTTCTTTGCACAGTAACTTGAACCCTTTTGGTATCATAGCTTTATCTTTTTTGACGTGCCTGTGAGTAGTTCAGAGTTATTGGCAGTGCTTAGAACTTCATACATCCCGTCAAGATATATTCATTATGAATAACCACTATCAGGTGCGCCAAGCGTGGTCACGGATTTCTATGGTCTGAGGTACGAAGATAGAGGTTAGTTTATGAGCCTGTTCGACTCGTGGCTTGTCGTGTGGCATCTTGAAGGCCTTCATGGACAAGCAGCCTCCATATTACAGTTAACCCCAGGACGACGTCAATCCGCGCACAGGCGGATCCAGCGGAGTGATAGCGGAGAACCACCTGGCCGACAGCAGTAACAAAGTCCGCCTCTATTTTCCCTTGAACTTTAGCTGGCGAGTCTATTTGAACTTAGTCTCGGCAGCGGTCAGAAGGTCTCGACAAGCTCCGTCTACGTGCGAAATTGGATGGCCTATCTATATCATTCCGGAATATAAATACTCAGATCAAATCATTATTTACCCTGCGCGCCTTGAACAGAAAAAAGGGAGATCATTTCATGACATTGAATTGCTTCAACAGGTCCCATAACGACATTAGTGGGCAATTGCCTCCCATCATTCTACTTCGTCGCTTGTAAGTATAGACCAGAATTCAATCACCTGTGTGCTAGATCTGACCTAATATTGATATGGGCAGGACTTATGATAGTATATAAAGGTGATACGGCAGCGGATATGTCAGAATCCGACGTTTGTTTGTACCCCTTGCTACCTATTCTGTCTCTTGCTTTCACCAACGCCACATGTCGTCCCCGTCCATCTTCCTCCTCGGTGCCACAGGATACCTAGGCTCCGAATTCCTCATTCTTTTAGCTGAAGCGTACCCTGACTATCCTATCAATGCGCTCGTACGAAATGCTACCGAAGCCCGCAAGGAGAAGCTGGAGAGGATTCATCCAAACCTCAAAGTGACGGAAGGATCCCTAGACGATGAATCTATCATTCGAGAAGCTGCAATAAAGGCGGACATTGTCATCAATACCGCGAGCTCCGACCACTGGCCTAGCGTTAAAGGTGAAAACACTAATATCTGCCCTTTGTTTTTGCCTTCCGAGCTCATGCGTTCGACCGCACAGCGACTCTCGATGGTTTAGAGACAAGCTCAGCAAAGAGACCTGGGAATCCACCGTTGTATATTCATGTCTCAGGATGCGGTATCATCAGCGATAACGCTCGCGGGCAAGGCCCCGTGAGTGGCAAAGTTTGGTCCGATATTGGCCTTGACTTGAAAGAGTATGTCCGTCTTATCATCCACTCGGACTGTGTGTATACTAGTGACTGACGCCTAACACAGTTGTGATCAAACGAATACTCACCTTCCGTCTGACATCCCGGTAGGTACAGAGTATTATCACCGAAGAGTCACTGACTTGCTCTCTACTCTCAGATTGTCACGGCGGGAACGCGCAAAGAAAACCCAGTACGGACTATCATCATCTATCCAGCACAGATTTATGGCGTTGGACGAGGTAGGCTGAACCCAGATTTCATCTATAACTCTCTCTTCCTAACAGACATGTCGTAGGCATCCAGAGAACGACTCTATGGTTGCGAATTTTTATGGACTACGCAAAGACGGTCGGATATGCAGGCACATGGGGAGCAGGTTTGAACGGACAGAACACGATCCATATACGAGACATGGCGGATATATGTTTGTTCATCTTCAGGAAAGCTTTAGTGAGTGAGGCGGACGAAGGCGCTGATGGTCTATGTGAGTAATTACCTCTTGACGGACGAAGTGCCTTGAGCGACTCATATCACTAGACTTCTCGTCTACTGAAACTACGATCACATACGGCGAATGGGCTCGCAAGATGGGAGACGTAAGTAGCATGGATACAGTCTCGTTTAGCATCAGATTTTACCATTTCCACAGCATTTGTATAAGAAGGGTTTGGTTAAGGAACCAGGGGCCAAGCCGATGCCAGACGAAGTTGTCGAGCCCTTAGGAAACTGTACGTTACATTCATTAATATTGTAATTCCTACATCTCAACAGAAAATTTATTGCTTTGTTGCTAGACGGTTGGTCACTGCTTGGCGGAAACATGCTTGGGAGGGCGGATCGTCTCACACGAATGGGCTGGAAGCCTGTCTACAGTGACCAAATTGCGTTGTTGGATGACTTGCCGGAAGCGATTGATGCTTGTGCGGAGGACATGGGATGGACGACCGCTGAAACGCAGTCCGCGGATGCACCCTCCTTGCGATACGACGGCCAGAACTTGTATTCCGAAAGGTAGCCACTGAAATTCGATATGCATGTATCTGCATTCTTGCTTCAACGTAGTTAAGATTGCAACGTTTATTAAGAATGAATGTAATAAGTAGCATCTTGTCAAGGCTGCTTTCAACTAAGCGAAAAAAGAGCATAGTAGATTCGAATGCGCTGTCGATAGAAGCCATAATTTATTCACAATGGAAACGGGCTCGAGCCGACTTCACATTTTATTCACCCTGGTCGTGTTGAGGTATGACACTGGAAGAAGACGGATGAAACGAGTGAATATTTGTCGTCGACAAAAAAGAACGGGGAGCATGAAGGATATTCGGTGTAGTTGCTAAGCCGAGATAGTCATCACTTATACCAGATAGAGCAATTTCTAGCCTATATAACACTGACAACGAGAACATTAGGCTGTCTATGCCTGTGGAATTTATACGGCTATAGCTGAATGCTTGGAATCTTGTGATGATCCCTCCGTGAAGACGACAACTTCCTTCTGTACTTCAATCTGGTCGAGCGGGATATTTGTGCTGGTGCGTGACGTGCTGCTCCCAGCACCAGCAAATTGTAACACGCTAGTAGGTGCAATACCCTAGAAGGTGTAACCTCGCGTTAGCATTGAAGAAGTTGAAAGATGAGGGAAGAGGAGGACGGGGAACAGACTATGAGTTATACTGTAAAAGGAAGAGTGCTTACTGGGACGTTGACGTCAACAAAGGTCCCGTTTAGCTGCTGTCTGAGGCCGCGGCGTGAAAGGAGAGTATCGAGGAGAGTCTACATAGAACATCGTATTGTAAGCGATACGGTAACCCGCAGGTGCAATAAAGTCTTCTTACGTTGGTATAGATACGACCAATGGGAATCGCAAACATGCCATAAAAGTTAGTTTCTGGCATCTTGATGAACGTAATGAGATCCCCAAGCGAGAAAATCCCAGCAAATAGTCCTGTCTGGATGGCTCCGCGAATAAGCTGATTGATGACGGAATCTGTCTTCCGGAAACCTGTCTTGGACCGCGCCAGGAGAAATCCAAGAACACCTAGACATGAAAGCGACGATGAGCTCGCCAAGTCTTTTATCCATAGGGAATAGTAAGCATACCTGTGACGAAAACGTCGACGGCAACCTGCATCACCAGCCAAGCGGTAACAATGCTGGTCAGCGAGCTCAGCTTGTCCGAGCTTGAGTAGAGGAACGAATGCCGTCAGTACGACGAAACGAGAAATAAAAGAAGGTCCTTACTATTTGATGATCCAAGCCTTGCTACCACATATCATGCCAAGTATGCATGAGGGCACCGACAGAGTGATCACAATTCCGAAGATCACTTTGCTTTTAGAGAAGCGGTAAATTCTAATCGAGAGTTGATTAGCTGGGTATGATATGATAGTCAAAACCATCTACTCGCCGCCATCCTAGGAACAGCTGCGTGACCATGGAGGCCAGACCAGTAGCGATGGGTGTGAATGTGTACGGCCAGAGCGCGACTAGATACCTCTGTGAGGGTTTATTTCTGGAAATGACGACAAGGCTTACTGACCGGCCAGAGTAGCGGGTTCTCCGTAGCCAGCAACGCTAAGGGAACCGAGGTTCTAAGTCCGCAGAGACAGTTATTGGAATACTTGGACGTACCAGTATTCCCATAGCATCCACATAACGCTATCAGGTTCCGTGGTTAGCAGAGCGCAATGACAAGATTCTGAGCTACTCACGCCACACTATGCACTGTATCTAGTGCGAACAAAAACAAGACCATATACCTGGTTGCTCAATCAGCATGACTCCCTAAGTGGTTCTGAAATATTTACACACTTGATGGCCGGCGGGTCATTGAATTCTGTTTAAGTAACTGAGTCAATCTGATCCATGAGTCCAAAGCAGCGTTCTCTCACTTGTCTTGTAGTACAGCGCGAACTGATATGTGACGAGTCCGTAAAGGTACGTGTTGACTGCATCGAACGCCCGGACATTGGTTAGTAGAGACACATTTGAAAGACGAAACGAACGCACAAAGGATGCCAACAAGCAAAGGGCCTACGAGGCAGCAAATTTCGTTAGTTGGGCCCATACTTTAACGCTAACAAGCAGACGTACCGAGAATTAAATCATATGCACCCATTGGTAACGACCGATTGTGAAGGGCTGTGGTCAGACGCAAGGTGAAAGAGGTAGGCCATGGCCGAAGAGGAACGTTATATAAGTGCCCTCAGACTCATGTAGCTGACGACTTGACGGCTTCGAAGTATTGATGTTAAGCGAGACGGGACTTCCCATGCCAGATGGAGGAAGGGTCGAGAAGTCGGAAAATGCGACAACTCCCCTGCCTTCTTCGCTCCCTCTGGGTGACTTGATTCTATGAGAAATGGGTTTTTGAGTTCACTGCGATTTGAACGTGGGACCTACAAACGAATTACGCTTTGCCATGTTTGGCCCGCTTTCCTTCCATGAGGGCGGAGTACGAGAGCGTGTGGAAAGCGAGCTCCTTTTTGTGTTGATGGCGCCGGTACTTACGGCATGCCCACGCATAATGGGGGTGACAACATATCCAGGGCTTCTCACCTTTGTTTTAGTCGCTGTCCGAACAAATAGTGCCCCTATCTTGATTAGTATGCAGGATAGAATTTTGGTACTTACCTCACATTATTCACAGGCTTTCTCCAGAGCAGTATACGGGGGAAGAATCAGTATCATCGTGCGGCTATTACCCCGCAAAGATTTTGGTTTGATGACCCTGGTCAGACGTAGGTTCACTTTCTTTCGGTATTCAAACTTATCTGCCCTTAACTTAACTACGCATACAGATTTATCCTCCAAAAATGTCAAAATGAAGTTACTGTATGCCATAACCGCAGCAACACTACTACTCACTAATATACATGGTCCACCTTCAACTATCAATCAACTCATTTCGGCAATCCCAACGTATTGGAAAATGTGTGTAAGTCTTGTTGGCGTGAAATCCACACGCAAGGGGGTATTAGGTTAGCGCGAAGCGACAGCTATCGGATGGGTAGTGCGATTCTAAGCTCAGGTGAACAGGGTTGGGGGGAATGATATTTCTTGAATTTACAAGCTCTCCCGGACTTCCGAGAGTATTGTGAGGAGCGTCTGTCCTTGTGGTATGTATCTAGCGTAAAGCCCGTGCTAAAGGCTAGGTGAAGGCATTGGTTATCAAAACGTTGGCAAATAGAGGAACGGATTAAATTTACATAGAGAGTTAGACATGGAAACTAAGACCATGCTTGATTTGGTGACGGGGAACTCTGCATTGGGCAAGAAAACAAGGCGGGGCGTCCGCACGGTAAGGAACAAGGAACACAACACTCCATTCGGGGTGACCTAGATGAACTCTTCACGTTGCTTGACTCCGCTCAAGTTTCAATGGGCTGGATGAAGCAGTAAATACTTTGCTAGAATTCTAATGAACATATGGTATATACCCTCGACTTGATATCCACTCACCTGCGCTGTGCAGCATAAGTCTGAGACTCAAATACTGTTACTTGGTTGGGGAGCCGTCTTCTCTTCCTGATAGCAGAGCTCTGAACTTCGAACTACTGCGAAAGTTGGGATCGCAAGAGTGAGTTCGGCCCTCGACTGCAAATGCGGAAGAGACCCAAGAGGGAAGACCTGGCAGAAGACTCAGACTCCAGAGCTGAGAGCGGCCGCCGGCCGAGGATTTAGGAACTCTATCTTATACCGGGCCGATAATGCCGATATTCCGGCCCGAGCCTGGCGATCAAAGATTTTCAAACTTCGCATTTACGGCTTCACACTAGTATAGCTTGAAGCCACCGAACGGCGAGCACGCCTTCTACTCTTGTTTCCCAATCTGACGTCGAGAGTCACCGGGTGGGCTACCATGGACATCGACGAGGTGCAGGATGTGGGCGTAGAACGTCCAGCTAAAAGGTTCAAGGTACGTACGTTGCTAGCGACCAAGTTGCAACCGAAGTTAACAGCCCCGCCGCGAATTTTAAAGCACCAGTCTTATAAAGAGACCCTGAAACAAGTCCACCTTATACCTGCAATTGCACAGACACAAGCCGAATATGATCTTTCAGTGAGTAGACGTGCTACATCGCCCCGGATGCAACAATTTCAACGTTCTATAGGACACCGATTCTCATTTCCATACAGCCCTCCAAGATTGGAGGGAGTTGAGTCTTGCCCCGCCATTCGTGCGTTTTGCGAACAAAGCAGATGGATTATCTGCATCTATCGCACTCTTGGTGCACCACTGGAAGGAGATCATAGACCTATGGTTGGAAGCTGTGGAGAGCGCGGACGATGAAGCCCTGAAACCTCTTCTAGAGTACGATACACCCACCTATTCTGTGTAACTTCTACTGAAGTGTTTTACAGTCTTTTGCAAAAGATTACACAAGATCTGCGTACCACTGTGCTCCCCTCGTACCCCGCCATCCTTGAACAGTTACTCAGCCTTTTACCTCGGTCGATGGCTGCAGAGACTCTCTCGATCCTTCTTCCCACATTCACCTCACTATTCAAGTATGTCCTGATACCCGCAGACGCCACTTCAAATACCATACAAACTGCTTGGACCGCTTTCTCTGATGTTCTTCCCAAATGCGACCCGGAAGTCCAGCGCGCCGTAGCTGAAGTATGGGGCAACTTGTTGAGGAGAATGAAGGGCGACGCGAGGGAACGTTGTGTCACTAATATTGCATCTAGTGCAAGCTCAGACGTTGCTGCGTGGGTGTTTGTGTGTAGTTGCAAGGTATGTTGTGTACTCGCGCTTCTCGGATCGCACTGACAGCCTCCCTTATGAAGAGCGTGTCGCAAACTTTGCATTCGATTACCCCTAGCATCATTCGACCACTGCTTCAATATTATTTCTCTACTGCCTCAAACTCTGAGGCTTCGGAAGATACCTTCACCGTCATTCGCCGCACCTTAACTGCCCTCACACACCATTGCAAAGCTGCCGATCAGTACTCTCCTATTACGAATATCTTGCTAGAATATCTCTCCCGCGTCACATCTTCAAAGGATCCCGATGCCGAGACGGAAAATGACTATGTCAGCCGAGTACTGAGTATACTCGCTGTTCCTTGCAGCGTACGAAGTGGCTCGCGGATTGGCGCAAAGAACCTCCCCATAATCCTCACTCAGCTCCAGCTCGTCCCCATGAACGATGAGCTGCATGATCCGTTCCTAAAGCTTGCTGTCGCCTGCCTTACCGCAGGAGATATGGGACTGTGGATGGGAACAGGCAGGAAAGTCTTCGAACGCGCCTGGACCGAAAGGCCACGACTTGCGTTGCAGATCACAGGTGCAACGCTTGAGTTAGGATGGGGAGGATGGCAAATGATCGCTCTTCCTCATATTGTAAAGCGAAGTTTGGATTTGCTTGAGAGCGATAAGGAGACCGTCCATGTCCTCGAGGTTCTCAGTGCGGCACAAAAGGAAGGGAAACTTGGGGGACTGGACGATAGATGGAAAGAGAGGCTACAAAAGTGGGCAATCTCAAGGCTTAGCAAATGGAACGGTGCTGAGGAGCAGGTGCGTCATTCTGATTCATACTGGTACGATTCCAAAGTCTGACTCTACTAGGTGTTCGAGCTACAATATATCTTAGACTTGGTAGACGTGATACCAGAGCTGGGAACGGTGCTTGCGGATATACTCAAACAAGAGTACGAAGCAGATGAAGTCCGCCCTGGATCAGCATGGACTCTCGGTGCATGTATGGCCGGACTCGCTCACCGACCGCCTAGAGAGTGGCAGGAGAAAGTCGACGTTGCAACGTTAACACAGAAAGTAGCAAATAACGAAGACTTCGTTCAGAGTGGTTTCGTGTTGGACGGACTAGTGAAGCTTGTGAATGCACTGTGAGTCGCTTTCTTTCGTCCTGAGATGCATCTAGGCTCATTTCGATATGGATAGTCCACCACAGAGCGATTCGCCGCTTCAGCTGCAGTCTCTCTATGAACCGCTCCAGGTGTCACTTATTTCCTATTCCCGTCTCACCCGCTTGAGTGCATTGCGCCTTTTGGCCTCTCCGCTTGTCACGAGTTCTTCGGAGTCCAGCAGTACCGACGCAGTCAAACGCTGTCTCCAGGCGGAAGAGATCAGCGTAGATGTCCAAGGCGTCCGAGAACGTGTGCTGCGTATTGGACGACTCAACCAGTTCCTGAAAGATGACGATGAAGCTAGCGTGGAGGTCGTGGTCCGCTGGTTGGTGGGCAAGTAATATCGTGTAGACTCATATGAACGAGCATTTTGAAAACCTAACATCGTTCCATAGCCCAACTGAAGATCAATTTGCGTCCTTTATGGTCTTCTACGGCCAGTGCCATCGCGTCCATTTCTGAGCGGAAGGGATTCGGTGATGTGGTGTGGCGCTTCGTATTCGAGGAGCTGAAAAGCAGTCACGATCTCAGTTCTCTTCGTGAGTCTGAATGGCCTCCTGTGATAGAAGAAGAGTTGGATGATGTGAATGAAACGGAGCGTACTTGGAGAGATCCCAGTGCCCACAAGACGCGTTTGGCCACAAACAACTGGCTTCGTAGTAATGCGGCGCAAAAGGCTATTCATCAAGTGCGTCGCTGACTCGTCACGTAATTCTTTGGAATACTGAAGTCTTCCAAACTTGTAGGCTCTGCAGGTAGAAGAGAGATTTGACACAAACAACTACGAGCTACAACTTTTGAACGTTCTAGCTGCTGCGTCGTCTCTTACGGAACGACATAACCGGGATCTAGTACCCTACTTCCTTTCCTTGGCCTCACCGGAAGAACCTACCAAGACTCTAACCCGAACGAAACTTGCAGCGTGGCTCACAGTATTCTCGAAGTTCGTCAATCCCAAAGCACTTCACTCCTCTCAAGAACTGCGTACATTGTTCATGACTCTGCTCTCCCACCCTGACCGCCAACTCCAGAAGCTTGCGTTGGACTGTGTGTTGACATTCAAGGATCCTGCAGTGGCCAAGTTTGAGGAAGAGCTAAAGGCGTTGTTGGACAATACTCGATGGAGAGACCAATTGACCAACCTTGATATCGCCAGCATAGGGGGAGACAACAGGGCGCAGACAATTGAGGTCTTGATTAGGCTGCTCTACGGTGTCATGCTCGAGAAGAAAGGCAAGAGTCGATCAAAGGGTGGCGTTGATAGGCGTGCCGCGGTCCTCGCTGCCTTTAACGGGTGTACTAGTGACGAACTGGAGACACTGGTTGATCTAATGCTCGGGCCAATCCTCAGGAAAAGAGCCGATTCGCTAGAGTCACTGGAGGTTTCCACACCAACGCCGTCAGGCAGTTCCTATCAGCTCCAACTCATTCCGGACAGCGTAAGTGACAAGCAGCTGGTTGGATTTTTAACTCTCCTCGGTGATGTTATGAAGAACCTGGGCACGAAGCTACTTCCACGATGGGATATCCTGCTCCAGACACTCTTAGATGTGATTGGATACGCGCAGGGGCGGCTAACGACCGTGACACCTGAGGCAGATAGTAACGAAGAACAGGACGATACCGACGCTGTGTCCGATGTGGGGTCTGAGGACGACCAAGGCCGATCAGGGACAGGCAGAGCTATTCGTGCAGTACGTCAGACGGGATTAAAGAGGTTTATTGACTTCTTCCGGTCTCCAGTGTCTCTGGAATTCGACTTCACTCCATACCTTGGCGAAGCGTTCCGCTCCTTCATCTCTCCTCGACTTCCGCTTCTAAACGTCGAAAATACTCAAGCGCCGTCTGCTTTACTCGAGCTTTTCCACACTTGGACGCTTAAACCTCAGTTCGCCCCATTCCTTGTCGCCTACAACTCCCAGGTCCTTCCAAAAATCTACGATTGCTTGGTAGCGAGCAGTGTCAAGCCAGCTGTGATTTCGAGGGTATTCGACATTGTCGATCATTTGCTCAGTCTCTCGAGTGCAGACAATGCTCTTGCCGACGCTGTCTTCAAACCTGGAATTCCTCTTCTTCTTACGAACCTCACTGTGCTGGTCGAGCGAATGAAGGGCGATACTTCTCTCACAGATCAACTAGGTCGTAGGCAAATTAACATCCTTTCGCAGTTGGCGCCTTATATGGCAGATTCTGCACAGGCTTCGACCTTGCTCTCTCTGTTTACTCCTATCTTGCGCAAGTCATCCAAGACAATTCCTGAGAAGCTAAAGGTCGACATTCTTGATATCATTCGCAATCTTCTCCCCCTTGTCGACGGCATTAGCAGTTCGGACAACGCGGCTTACCTGAAGACTTTCTCGCTATTCGCCTATCTCTTCCAGAGTCTACGCTCACGTCAGGCTCGACTAAAGCTAGTAGCTGTGTTCCGAGCTTTGGCAGAACTGAACGAACAGCTTCTTCCCCTTGCAGATCTCCTTGAATCGCTAAATGCGTATTCTGCGAGACGTATGGACGAACCAGATTTTGAACGGCGATTATCTGCTTTCAGCCATTTGAACGAGACCCTGCATGAAACCTTTACGTCGCACCAGTGGCTTCCCGTACTCCATAACATGCTTAACTTCATTCAAGACCCTGACGAACTCTCGATACGCTCAAACGCCTCTGCCTCAATGAAACGATTCATAGATAGAGCTGCTGAGATTCGGTCTGACTACGAAGTTGTCTTCCTTCGTGTCCTTTTCCCGGGGCTCAAAAATGGTTTGCGCTCAAGGAACGAGCTCGTTCGTGCAGAGTTACTCGGCGTTCTTTCATACAGTATCCAGAAGTGCGAAGGGATTAGCGTTTTGCAAGAGATGCGCCCTCTTCTCGCTGCAGGAGATGAGGAAGCTAGCTTCTTCAACAACATCCTGCACTTACAAACCCATCGGAGAACTAGAGCACTGCGTCGGCTGGTGGAATTCTGTAACGAGTCGAAGCCTCGCAGCGCAACTCTTGCCGATGTATTCTTCCCATTGGTCGCAAACTATACTACAGGCGGAGCACATGTTGATCACCATCTTATAACAGAGGCCATTACGACTCTTGGATGCATCGCAAAACACTTGCAGTGGGGTGCTTACTACAGCTCAATTCAACAATATCTACGCTTTGCTCGTCAGAAGGATGAGTCGGAACGAATCTATATTCGTACTTTGGTGTCCCTCCTAGATAACTTCCATTTCCCAATGGACAGTGTCGTCGAAACCGATCAGGTACCCTCTACAGAGGATCTGGAGCCCGAAGAAGAGCCTGAAGTCGTACCTCAAGCCGCGATTATTGATGCTGGCAAGCGGGCCATCATAGCAGACGTGGTAAATACAAAACTCCTCCCCAGTCTTGTTAACCACCTTGAAAAGCGCGACGAGAACGAGGACAGCCTTCGTATTCCCATCGCCGTCGGTATCGTGCAAGTAGCGAAGCACCTTCCTCCATCTACAAGGAACGCACAGATCTCACGCTTGGTTACTGTACTTTGCCAAATATTCAGGAGTAAATCTCAAGAGACCAGGGATTTGACTCGTGATACGCTAAACAAGATCGCGGTCATCCTTGGCCCTTCCTATCTGGCGGAGATTCTGAGCGAGTTACGGGCTGCTCTCTTGCGAGGGCCACATCTACACGTCTTGGCGTATATTACCCATGCTCTGCTGGTTCACGTCACCTCCGATGCCCACACGGCCGACTTCGCTATTCTGGATGATTGTGTCACTGATGTCGCTCATGTTTCTGCCGAAGTAATCTTTGGTGAATCCGGCAAAGACGTCCAGTCGGAAGGCTTCAAGACTAAGATGAGAGAAGTCCGTACTTCAGCATCGAAAGGACTTGACTCGTTTGCGATCATCGCAAAACACATCACGCCGTCGAAAATTAGCACTCTGCTGGTTCCCATCAGAAACATCCTGCAGCAGACGGAAACTCTGAAGGTCATGCAGCAAGTCGAGGATCTCCTTCGTCGTATTGCCGGAGGGTTGAATGCTAACAAACACGTCACCCCTGTCGACCTGTTAACGCTATGTCATACGCTTATCAGTCAGAACGCTCGATTCTTGCAGCATGTTCCTAAACCCAAGCAAGGTCATAAAGCGCGGACAGATGCCGTAGTGGAGAAGAAGAAGCATCTTGTACAAGAGGCTGATCATTACGCGAACAATTCTTCCAGGTACGAGGTGTCTTCTCTAGCTAGCTTTTTCTCGACTTACAATCACTTAGATTCATCGTGTTTGGTCTTGAGCTTTTCATCACCGCGCACAGACGAAGCCGGTTCGATTTCCAAGATCCTACTGTGATCTCCCGTCTGGAGCCTATGGTCCCTGTCATCGGGAATACGCTTTACTCGAAGCACATGCAAGTCCTCATTCCAGGTCTCAAAGCTACCAGTGCCATCGTCAAATGTCCATTGAAGTCAATCGCCAAGTCGCTACCCGTGTTCATCCGCCAGATGATCGACATAGTGAAGCAAACGGGTTCGACCGAGTCTGATGTCGTACAAACCGCGTTCAAATGTCTAGCAACTGTTCTCCGGGACCAACCTACAGCTCAAGTCAAAGAAAAAGACCTGATTTTCCTGCTTGAGCTCCTCTCGCCAGACTTGGAAGAGCCAGAACGACAGGCTTCCGTCTTTACGATGCTCAGAGCGATCGTAGCGCGCAAGTTTGTCGTACCCGAGATATACGACCTCATGGAACGAGTTTCTGAGATCATGGTCACCAACCAGTCTCCTCAAGTCCAAGAACTCTGCCGTGGAGTGCTCCTACAGTTCCTACTCGAGTACCCTCAAGGAAAAGGTCGTCTCCGGAACAACATGACCTTCCTCGCGAAGAACCTGTCCTACATACACGAAAGCGGTCGCAAGTCGGTTATGGAACTCCTCAACGCCATCCTATCCAAGTTCAACCCCGACCTCATCCGTGAATTCTCCGATTTATTATTCGTGGCTCTCGTGATGGTTGTAGCCAACGACGAGTCTAGTAAATGTCGAGAGATGGCTTCGGAGTTGATCAAGAACCTGTTTTCGAGACTTGAAGAACCCCAACGTCGAGTTGTTATGTCTCACATCCACACGTGGGCGTCCCAACAGCACTCTCAACCACTCCTCGCTCGGGTGTCTTCTCAGATATACAGTATCCTCATCGATCATTTGCAAACCGAGGTCGCGCCGTACGTATCAGCTATACTCGAAGACCTGAACGCCATCATCACCTCGAGCGCAAACTCGTTTGAAGAAGCGACTATTGCAGAAGACGAAGACACCATGGACCTCGACGTCGAGTGGCAAATCCCTTACCACGCTCTAACCACCCTAACCAAACTCCTCCGCATTCAACCCGAGCTGGCCGCTCAAACCGACAAAATCACCTGGCCACACGTCGTATCTCTGCTTCTATTCCCTCATGCGTGGGTACGGACCGCGTCGTGTAGGTTGTTGGGGATGCTGTTTGCGGCTGTCCCGGCTACAGCGCCTCAATCGAGTTTACCTGATGACTCGCCTTTTTCTGTTGTTGGAATGGAGGATACGGCGAAGAAGTTGTGTCTTCAACTTCGTGGCGATACGTTGGACGCTGTGTTGGGTGTTCAGGTCGTCAAGAATTTGTTTTATATAGGGAAATGCTTCAAGAGTCTTGAAGAAGAGTCTGTGCAGGGGCAGCAGAATGGTGATGAGGAGGATGAGGATGAGAACGATGAGGAGGATGAGGAAGGAGAAGCTGATGACAACGAACAAGTCGACAAAGACACTGACGAACCGAAACGACACCCCCTTGCGTGGCTCTTCTCCAAGCTATCGTACCAAGCTCGTTCAGCACACATCGCACGTCGGAACAAATCGTCCAGCCCAGTAAGTCTCCTCCTTCCGCCGCAATCATAATCTTTTTATCTTCAACTATGTTTTCACGTTTTCAGCCCAACTGGTTTGAACAACCAGCTTGCGTGTTCCGCTGGTTCGCAGCGATGGTATCATTCCTGGAAGGTCCAGAAGTCGAGAGATTCCTCGTCCATATCTTATCACCCTTATACCGTATCGCGGAAGACGACACGATACGCGACTCGCACATGGGTAAGCAATCCCTCCATCCTTCCTACGTGATGACTAACACCACTGCCACAGACGAACTGAAAACGCTAGCTGTCGAATTACAAGACCTCGTCCAAGTCAAAGTCGGTACTACGGCATTCTCCAATGTGTATAACCGGATTCGACAAAAGACTCTTGGTGTACGGAGGGAGAGGAAGACGGCGAGGGTTGTTCAGGCGGCGACGAACCCTGCGATGGCGTCCAAACGCAAACAACAGCGCAACCAAGTCAAAAAGGAGAGTAGGAAGAGAAAGAGTAGTTCGTTTGCGTACGTTCTTCCTTTTGTTTGTTGCATTTTGAGTTGTAGCTCAGTCTGATTTTTTGTAGTGAAAGTCGAGGTCGCATCAAGAGAAAGCGAGACTACTAAAAAGCACGCTAGGTCTCATGCGTTCGTTTGTCACTGTGTAGCATACACCCCCGTCGTATAATGTAGCATATATATCCATTGCCAAAATAATTTACATCTGGTCCACGACACGTTGTTTTGGCGGTCATTGATCATTATCATCTGTGGTTGAAGTGAGGAGGAGGAAAGTTTTGTCTCAGTGCCGGAAAACAAAGATTGTTCTCCTCGCCAGCAGCGTCATCATCATCTTCATTCCAATCACTTGTCGTCTCCCAATCGTTCTCAAACTCGATATCCTGAGTCAACTCACCGTCCCCGTCACCGTCGTCTGTCAGAGGAAGAAAAGAGGCGAGTTGAGGCGGGAGGTGAGTGTATGGGTTGTGTGAGACGGGTTGGACCCAACGACGTTCTCGAAGACGTTTGTGTCGTTCTCTGTCTTCTTCGATCCGTTTGAAGATTTCTTGTCGGGGGAGGGCATTTGTGGGTTTTGCTTGAGGGTCGGCTGAGTTGTCCACAGCTGCGTTTCGGCTGTCGAGGAGGGTGATGACTTCCTCGATTTTTTGTGGTTCAATGACGCGTTTAGCTCTCCAGCTCTCGAGGATCTGTTTGGGGGGTTAGATGCAAAATGTGGGACATAAACGGGCGCGCACCTGTTTTGTGTTCATGAGGTTCGGCAACCCTTCTCGGCCTACAGGTACTACAGCTTCCACGATCTTACCCAAATCTCTCGATACATAGTCCACGTATAGCGAGGGTGTTGCAGTGAGGCCTTCGGCTTTTGCAAAGGCAGGTTGCGACTTGGCCAGTAATGACGCCTCACACAGGCTGTCGAGCATGTGTAGTATGTTCATTCGGTTATTGATAGAGCCCTAAACGATGTTAGTTTTCGTACGTTGAAGTTGAAATTGGGACTTTTACTTTTTGTGACTCCTCGACTACACAGTCCCATAGGTCTTCGCCACATTGAGAGTAGTATTTCAGGGCATAGCCGACGACCTTTTGTATAGACTGTTGAGACCTGATGAGCCATTTAGAACACTGGTAGATGTAGTTTTGTACAATACTCACGCATTTAAACGTCTCAGTAACGTTAGAAACTGCATTCGAACTTCGAAGGGATCCATGCCGAGATGTGAGTTGACCGTGTCGTCCAAGTGCGCGAACTTGGCGCTTGTCAATGCTAGTGAAATCGCTCGTGTCCAACTTGAACTTTGTTCCACGACCGTTATCTCCAAAAACGACTCTGCTTATTTCTGAGTTGTCCAAGTAACAATAATCCGCGGTGTATATATTCTGCACTCTGGCATCATCATACGCCACTTGCTGTTGCCAGACTGCAGAATGAGTGGACGCAAGTACTACGACTCGGAACATGACATGACTATGACAAAGGTACACAATGTTCTTTGTATTACTGTTTGCAATATGTTCCTAATGAATATTCTCCGCCACAGGGTTGCTTATTCGTGAGCTGCTTTATTCCACGCTCTTCGTGGACGCGAGCTACAAAGAAGATTAGATAATAACACGCAGCAGCTTTCACCGCAGCAGCTTACAGCATCGACAGAATAAGCAATGTCTTGTTCACTTATTCTTATTCTTCTGCTGATAACCTGCCTCGTTACAACCGCCATCACTCCGTATTCCGAACAACATCTCCAAGCAGTCGATAAGATCACCGCTGTACTCGAACAGCTTTCTCATCTCGCCTCGTGGTCCTCGCGCGCGAATTCCTAATACACGCCCGCCAAACTTTATTGAAAGCATAAGGACCACTTAAAAGCCTCGAGGAGGTCCTGCTTTCATCCCTTCCCTCACAACCTCTCTCATACACCATGTCCTCCGCCCACTCAGACGACTATGACCGCCTCCCAGATGCCGGGAGCGTCGGCCTCTCCGACCCCCAGTTCTCCTCGACGCGAAGGCAAATGCTGGACCTCATAAACAGGTTACAAAGCACGGGGTGAGCATGGTGACCATGTCATGGTCCCGATCGACTAAACAACCCTCGTTTGCCAGCGTGCAAGCAGACATGGACTTGCCAACGATAGCAGTTATCGGCTCTCAGAGTGCTGGCAAGTCGTCGCTCATAGAGTCGATATCTGGGATCAAACTCCCCAGGGCGAGTGGCACATGTACCCGGTATGTTCTTTACTCTGATAACAAAACACAAAGGTATTGAATTATTGTATGCAGTTGTCCCACCGAATGTCGACTGTCCTCATCCAACGAAGAGTGGCAATGTATCGTCTCCTTGCGTTTTACCACTGACAACTACGGCCAGCCCCTCGGTCAAGCACGTAACGAGCAGTTTGGCGAGGTTATCTTCCGCAAAGAGGATGTCGAGGACAGAATCCGTCGTGCTCAACGCGCGATCCTCAACCCCAACACTCCGTCTGCAAAGTTCTTGGAGAACGAGCACGCCGACGGCGGAGCCGCCGAGGTGGCGTTCTCCATGAATTGCATTTCTTTGCAGATTAGTGGACAAAACGTTGCGGACCTCTCTTTTGTCGACCTTCCAGGTGCGCCACATGAATATCGTCAGTTGTTGTTGTCATTTCTGACTGCAGAATTCCAGGTATGATCGCGTCTGGTCCGGATAAGGACATTATCGAGAACCTCGTCTCCGAGTACATCAAAAAGCCGAGCTGTATCATCCTCCAGACTGTAGCATGCGAGAGTGAGTCGCACGTCTTTCCCCAGCTTACTCGCGACTGAGTTCATATCCAGCCGATTGGGAGAACCAGAAGGGGTTCGACCTCGCGCAAAACTTCGATCCCGAGGGAAAGCGTACAGTTGGTCAGTAGCATGAAGCTTTCTACGAGACCTCGTTAACGTACCCATCCCATACAGGTGTGCTCACCAAACCAGACCGAATCGGCCGCGGTGACCACGACGTATGGATGCGTTTTATCACCAACGAACACAAGCCACTCTCGAATGGCTGGTTCAGCGTTAAGCAGCCTGACTCACAAGCTGTGCTGGAGGGTATCACCTGGGAAGAGGCTCGCTCTCAGGAGGAGCTGTTCTTCGCACAAGTCCAACCATGGGCGAGCTTGGATGCGGGAGTTAGACAACAACTGGGCACGGCGAACTTGACGGAACGTCTGAGCCAGATTTTATCTGAGCTGATCGCCAAGAGGTAATCTTTTTCCTTTCTTCTTGGGCGGTGGCGTGTGGTTTCTAATCTTTGTATACTTAGGTTACCAGAACTTCAAGACGAGCTCCAGAAACTGATCCAACATACCGAGAACTCCATCCGCCAACTCCCCAAACCACCCTCCGCCGACCCCGTCAACGAGGTTCTCCATCTCATCGCCGACTTTGTCCAAGATTTGAGTGTTCACATTGAAGGAACCCCTGGAGCTCATGGTCTCTTGCAGCAAATCCGCCCTGCTCAGCTAGACTTCAAGAAAGCCATTCGAGCCACAGCTCCGAACTTTCGTGCGACGACCAAGGACCAGGATGACGCTGAGTCGCGCAAGGAGACGACGGCGGCGTTGAAGAGTTACCTGGCGAATGAGGAGGATGCGTCGATGGTGTCGCTTGAGAAGGGTAGGGTGATTTATATCTCGGAGGTTATGGAACGTGCTCTTCTGTGAGTTTTGTGTTGTCACTCATACTGCACTCTTGCTAGCTGTTAACTGACTACATGTTGTTAGCGCTATCACTCGAGAACTCCCAGATCACTACCCGTTCCTCGTGTCCAACGAATACATCAAGGCCGTCATCGAGGAATGGGACGCACCCGCTCGGACCTTGTTCGACCAGGTCCAGCATGTCTTGATGACGCACGTGAAGAGAATCGTCGCTACTCACTTTAGCAAGTTCGCTCATGGGAACTTGCAACACCACGTCACGTACGTTCCCCTCTCCTTATAATATCTAACACACACAGACCCAACTTGAACTCTCTACTGTATACGTTCTCCAGCGCCATAGTCACAAAACACGTCCAAGACTGCGGCCAGCGCACCACCTCCCAAATCCACTGGCTCCAAGAACTCGAAAAACGTCCTCGCACCATGAACGACCACTACTACGCCGACTACAAGGACAAATTCTTGACTTTATATCGTGGCAGCCGCCAGTCGAGCAGCAACGGCGACATGGTGAAGATGATCACCAAGTTCACGCACCATCCTTCGTCTTTGAGGAAGAACTCGCCGGAGTTCGCGGAGAGCACGACAAAGGCGTTGACTGGGTTGACGGAGATTGGGTTGAGTGTGGGTAAACCGTCTGAGTTGTTGAAGTTGCTTCCTCCGGATCCGTGGGAGCCTGCGTTGCATATTATGGCTACTGTCAGAGCATATTTCCAGGGTGAGTCGTTCGATTTTTTGTTTCGTTGGAATACGTTGATGACGATGTCGATATATACTCTATGGCAGTCGCATACAAACGATTTGTTGATAACGTCCCGAACGCCATCGACTACGAGCTCATACTTGGTTTAAACCGGGATCGTCGTCTTGAAGACGTCTTGTATAAAGGTCTGGGTATCACTGGTCCGGAGGCAGGGAAGAAGTGCCGCGAGTTGCTTTCTGAGCCGCCGCAGGTTGTTGCGAGGAGAAAGGATTTGGAGAAGAGGAGGGCCAGGCTTGAGTCTGCGAAGAAGGAGTTGATGGATTTGTGGTTGTAGATTTTCTTCTTCTTGGTGTACTCTGCCTAGGGCGTATTCTTTAGATGTTGGTCGATGTATTGAGTATAATCTGTTGATTGATTTAGTAGTTTTCTTGTACACGCTGCGTGAAGAAAACATGGGTGTGTCTGCTCGCCCTGCGATGCTGCCAGCGATAGTCTTTTTACATAAAGTATCAAACTTCACTGAGCTAGCTCACTGAAGGGTGTCTTCAGCCGACTTTATAACTTCAATGCTAACTTCCCATATCACGCAATCGACCCTCTAGACGGTGGCAACTTACGTACGATTGAGAATGTAGATGGCCTTAATCATTCTATTACGATGTTCCTTGTGGAACGACAGAGGATCAATAAATGTTACTAGTAGTAGAGCTGTGCTTGGAAGATCTTAAGATAACTGAGCAGTGTTATACCAACGAAACCATGGAAAAATCTATGAAAATTTGATCCCCGGAAAATCAGCAAAGTGGGCGTTCAATTCGCGGGAGGAGAGACGCACACATGGAAGGCTCACCCGGCGGGGCCGCTAATTGAGTATGGTTATCTAGTTTCTTACGGGGTCCTAAACGAGTGAATCAGGACAACTTGGAATACTGCCAAAAAAGGTAAACAGGTATACAAACCCCGCAGCGACATCAAGTAAGGTTTACACACAGAATCCTCGGAAAATGCCAGGAAGCGGCCGTGAGCAGTGAGCTGACGACATGTCTTAGAAGCAGCGATAACATAACGTTCATATCGCCTATGTTACGCACGGCCCCACACTGCTGCTCGGTGATGTTAGAGTTTGATAACGAAAGCTGTGACACTACTAATACAAGAACATTCAAAAGATTTGACGACTTGGGTGCATAGACTAGGAATGGGGTTTTCTTAAACGGACAATTGAGACAAGTTCCAGCGAGTGCCGTAATCGAGTCATAAACCTGGGCTTTTCCATGCTACGTTCCCGTACGGATAGAGATCAACGACGAAGGGAAACCGGCGTTTTGAGAGATGACAAACTTGCTAAGCGCTTCAATCAAGCTCTGGGGATCCGGAGTAAGTATACGATATCAGCATCCAAAAAGCGCTTCAACATACATGCTCAGCAATCATATTCCTGCCGCGAGATACAGAAGTTGAACCACGTTTAGTACCATCAAAACAAGACACTTTCACCGTCGAGCAGCTCGGCCAGTCTGTACCGAGATGTCATGTAGTGAGAAGCGGTGTAGCCCCTCAGAAACATCTCCCATGCAGTCTTTTCCTCTCCTTGAAGAACGCTTCTGACCACATCGACAGACCTCATAGCTTCATCAATTATGTCCGAGAGGACGGCATCAACGTCCTTATTGGCGACGAGTGCGCGATTGTTGACGTAGTTGTCTTTCTCTCCTGCGAGCTGCTCCTTGTAGAACGATAGAATGTCGCTGAACGTATCGTGAATTAGAATGCCACTCGAAAGAACACAAATGATAGGACTTACTTGCAGTGACAAATATAGATCATAGCCTCCCTAGAAGAGCTCGGGCTTAGTATAGAGTACATTGAGCTAAGAACAGCACTTACGGTATAACCTGGATGTACGTACTAACATTCGGGAAGGAGAATTTGTCCCAAACGAAGAACGCGTACACCGCTGCAAGGCCGTTGCGCATCCGCTTAAAGTTGATATAAGGAAGTGCGGCCGTGTGCAACTTCATCCCTTCCACGTCCTTATCGTGAAGGCAGCTGTCGATGAATTCGATGGCAGAAAGGACGATGCACTTCGCAGCATAGGGAAGGAAGAAGTCGGGCATGTGGCGAAGACTATCGACCATACAATCCAAAAGCGGATCGAGCTGAGGAGTACCACTTAGAAGTCGGGCACTGAAGCCATCTAAGGCTTCGGCACTGGCAACAAACTCGTCAATGCAGAAAAACAGGACCGTAAATAGGGCAATATGCGCCTGGACATCAACTCGAGTGTGACCGTATCCAACGGCTCCGAGGTCGATGCCGGCTTTGAGGAAAGGCCTCCAGCGATCCGATGTGAAACCCATATTCTCCCATCCTTTAGTATGATCGAGCACAAGCTTCTCAACAGCTTCCCTGGAGGGCGAACAAAGGACTTCGACAGGAATTCGAACACGTTGTAAGAATTCGGTAATCGTCGTACGGTGCTTTTTCCACTGTGAAACAGCGGTAAGAGAACAGATATGAGAATAAAAACATAGATAGAACTCTTAGCCATACGCACAACTTCATGGCGATCGGAAGAGGCGAGGGATTCAGGACGTCCCATAGCGTTAGTCGACATGTCTGGGGGAAATTCAGATAATGAGAATAACATTACAAGGATATAGCGTACATACCGTAGCGAGCAAGGAAGAGGTAAGTTGCAGATAGAGGATAGTTTTTAGTGTTCGAGGTGCATTTTGTAGAGCCCTTATATACCTCGCTAACGGTAATCGCGCAATATATGCACCAGCGGAGTACATTAAAACAGCTGACCTGATATTATCCCAATGTGACCACGGTGTTATCTTAGAATTTGATGAGTGCTTTAGCTCATCACATCTAGCAAAGGGAAAAGTGGTGCTGACGAAGGAACATTGGCCTATACAGGGTACTCTCGAGACCTTGAAAAACTACTTAGCGATGATTATCCGTTTCGGTACAAAGTCTAAAAGTGATGAATCAATATGAGACATTGCTAGAAATGTAAAGACATATGTCAGAAGTGGAGTGAAGTAACGTTCAGCAACTTGGCTTGACAAAGAACGGAAAGCAGCCTCCAGAGATGGCAGCTCATGAGAGAATGAACGTTAAGAACTGTCATGCGAGTCAGTACAGAAGTGCAAAGTAGAGAGAGCATGATGTATCAACCAATGAAAGCACGCACCCTCCTCGCTGCTCCATGGACGAAGACTTGTTGACACGAGTATCGAGGAACCCAACGGTGCAATCATAGGTCCGGACAGTTGTGCGGCTCCTGCTTACACAGACGTCTAAGAATCTTGATGTACGAACAGAAACTGTTGGCATCATAAACGCACAAGATAATGCTGTGAGTAAGAATGTTTGAGTTACGCACCTTTATTTCACATACACCGCAAGGAGAGGACAGAGACAGCCAGTTATAGTGTTTTGAAAGGATCATGCAAAACGTTTTGAGTAAACGACCTGCCAGGACTCTGCCATACCAAGCCCGATATACTTCGGAACGAACCTTGCAGTGTCCTAGGGGGGTAATTTGTGAAGGTAATATAACGATGCCTCCTATAAGCCATTGAAATCGATCTGAAAAGCGTGAACGTACATATTGGAATCATTTGGGCAGTACTGGGCTTGGAATGGAAAATTGAGAGAATACGTGGCCATGCACCCTACACTTCCAGGAAGCAACACATCTAATCGACAAGGCTCAACGAGCACCAAAGGCCTCGCAGCTGCCTATTGCACGGTAATCTTCACGCTCCTCCGGTGCTGTTCAAGCGGTGGGGCCTTCAAAGCTTCAGGCCTCAGGCCCAGAATAGCCCTGTGTCTTCGGGAAATCATAAATCTATAACTAGAAAGAATTTTACGGCTGAATACCTTATCACTCGCGACTCGTTAAAGAGCAACTCGGAATACTTCTTGAAAAAGGTAAATAGGTATACGCGCCTCATAGCGACATTATCAAGTGACCCTTTACTCACAGAATCGCCGTAAAATGCTAGCAAGCAGCGATGAGCAGTGAGCTGACAGCATGTTTTAGAAGCAACTACTTAGGTAGAGTTGGACATGTTGTTGACGTTGAGATAAAACAACTGTACCGTGACGTTAAGGTAAAATTCGAGTTGAAATCTGTTGCCCAGTGGTATGTAGTGAATGCGATACTCACATACGGTAGTTACTTGCAGTAGCTTGAGAGCAATGACAACTTGGATATTTGACCTTTTACCGGATGGCCAGCCTCGTTCATGTAGCGGTCATAGTATAAACATTACTGTTAGACGCCAGGCCCCCATCGCGTCGGCACGTGCACGTGGTCCTCAGATGGTTACGATAATGGTAAGTAATGCCGAACCCAGCTTAGAGGTCATTCAAAGTGCGTTGAGTTGTCTTAACTTAACTTTTTTTTTTAGCTCACTCTAGTGATTCGCATACCCGTATTGAAGACTGAATATTGAGCATTGATAGCGAATTTTATACAAGTAAGACAAAGCTTTAAGATTCCCCATACATCTCTAGTACACAACGGTTAAGCTTCGTTCACCACAGGGTTATCAAGACCTTTAGCAGCCCTCACAAAAGCCCTCACCTTCTCCACATCCTTCCCCTGTCCACCCTCAGCCTCAACACCCCCACTCACATCCACAGCCCACGGCATCACAATCTCCACCGCCTCCTTCACATTCTCCGGTGTAAGCCCCCCAGCAAGTATAATCGGCATCTCATACAACCCACTC
Organism: Irpex rosettiformis; assembly: GCA_022160335.1. Taxonomy (NCBI): domain Eukaryota; kingdom Fungi; phylum Basidiomycota; class Agaricomycetes; order Polyporales; family Irpicaceae; genus Irpex; species Irpex rosettiformis. The sequence goes on along the minus strand of MU274907.1, from coordinate 189,137 downwards.
GATTTCCCCTCCTGGCCGACAGCAGACCCAAAACCAACCTCACCCTTCTCCACCACCTTCCTCGCCAACTCCCAATCCACCTTTTGCCCCGTCCCCCCACTCAACTTACTGCCACTCCCAGGCAATACCGCGTCCAACAACACAAACGCATTCAACCCCGGTCTCGTCACCTCCCTAAGCCCCCTCCCCTCTCCCCCATCCTCGTCGTTGTCGACGTGGAAAACGCGAATGACAGGAACAGGAATATGTCTCGCCCACTCGGCAGGTTCGTCCCCATGCAACTGCACAACGTCCAACCCCACACTCACCACCGCGTCCAACACATCTCCGAGTGGTTGGTTCTGGAACACGCCCACCACCAACGGTCTTCCCGGACTTTCTTTGGTGACGGTGAGTGTGTCGCGGAGTCGGCGGGCGTGTGCGGTGAACCAGGGGTCGTTGTGGATAGAGGTTTCGATGATGGGTTTGGTGAGACGGAGGGAGTGGATGGTGGAAGAGATCTTTTGCGCGCGGTCGAGAGGGATATAGCGTTTGGAGGTAGGGACGAACATGAATCCAAGGAAGTCTGCCCCTGCTTCTGTTGCTACGAGAGCTTCTTCTTCCGTACGGATTCCGCAGATTTTCACCAGTGGAGGAGTCGGAGTGGTGGTTTCTTTGCCTTTGGATTTGTCGTCGACGTCGACGTCGGGCGCGTTGAGTAATTGACGAATGAACACGCGGACGTCTGGTGCTCGCATCAAAGACTCTCCGACGAGTACAGCTCCCACGCCTTGTTCGACGTAGGTGTTCACATCCTGAGACGTAGATATCCCACTCAACGCACACAGAACGACGTCTCTCTCTTTCACCATCTCCGCCAATCGTGAGGTCGTACCCATGTCAACGTTAAAGTCGTGTAGGTTGCGGTTATTCACCCCAACAACCTTGGCACCCAACCCCAGCGCGACTTCCATCTCTTTCGCGTTGTTCACTTCCACGAGAGGCTCCATACCCAGGGAGAGCGAGTACTTGTACAGTTCCTCCAACCGCGTTTGCGTCAAACACGCCACGATGAGCAAAACAGTGTCAGCCCCATGCAACCTCGCTTCGTCGATTTGATACTCCTCCAAGATAAAATCTTTGCGGAGGATAGCAGGTCGATTGGGGAGGTTGTCCACGGCCTGACGGGCGAGACGCATGTCCAATAACGATCCCTTGAACCACGTAGGTTCCGTGAGTACAGAGATGACAGAGGCTCCCGCGAGTGCGTATGTCAACGCTTGTTGAGCAGAATTGGTGTTCATGGCGATAGGGCCTTTCGAGGGGCTCGCACGTTTCACTTCTGCCATGAGAGCTGGTTTGATCTCGGCGGCTTTGAGACGGCCTGGGAAGGATATCAATGGTGGGGAGAGGTGCATCTCAAGGAGGGTTTTAAGATCTTCGGGTTTCGTCCCAGGAGTAGATTTGGCTTGTTGTACGTCCTTTAATCTTTGCGTGCAGATTTTCTCGAGGATGGTAGGGATCTTGGCAGAGGTGGACGCAGCGGGTTTCACCCCAACCTCGAACGGTGGCAAGTTCGAGTCTAGGACTCTAAACTCCGGGTTCTCCTCCCATAACCCTCCCTTGAGGTTGATAAAGTTTCTCAACAAGTCGTCTCCAGATTCACTGAGGATACTCTCCGGGTGATATTGGACGGCTTCGGTAGTGAACTTTCTGTGTCGCACGCCCATGATGACTCCGCTCTCCTCCGTTACGGCCGTGACAGCGAGGTCAGAGGGAAGCGTCTTGATTCCAGCGCTGAGGGAGTGATACCGAGTCGACTTGATGCCCTGTGGGATGTCCTTGAATATACCCCGACCGTCATGGCGGATGGCAGAGACTTTGCCATGCATGATCTCACCAGCGTAACTTCCCAACGCAAACCCAACGATCAACAAAAACGTAATATACAATCATGAGTATTCACTCACGCGATCTCGCCACCAAACACGTCTACCAGACACTCCAACCCCATGCACACGCCAAGGACGGGGACCTTGCCCGCAAAGTACTGAATCGCCTCTCTCGAGATACCAGAGTCGGACGTGGGGTGACCTGGACCGGGTGAGATGATGAGACGGTTGATTTGCAAGTGTGGGAGGGCAGAGGCGGGGATGGCGTCGTTGCGGATGACTGTAACGTCTGCACCGAGGAGACAGAGGTATTGGTAAAGGTTCCAGGTAAAAGAGTCGAAGTTGTCTATCATGAGAATGTCGATAGGGATAGAGAGGTGCGGTGGGAGAGACATGGTGGGCTAGTTTGTGAGGGGGGAATTGGTTTGGCTGGGTATTTGAGAACTGAGATGATAAGTTAGTGCTTGTCAATATTCCGATCTTGGCTCGCAGCGTTGAACACGGACCTGATTGATTATTATTAAGGTGATAGTTCAAAGGAGCTTTATGTGGTCACCGAATTGATTACGCTGGCTCTGCGGTGAGGAGGAGGAGGTGGCAGAGCTGAGTCGTAGTTCGAGTCAATGTCCTACTAACTTTACTGATCGACTGTATCCGAGCGGGTTTGAGTCATTCTACTAGATTCCTTATCGGGAAGTTCATGGGCGCTTCATATATGTGTTAAGCCGGGTGCCATTTTCACTCGTTATTGTATAGAACTACAACGATAAAGTACAGCAAACTAGGTGGCGAAGAACTGCATCACGATGTGTTGATTCCTCCGCATTATCTATATTTTACAGCGTCGTCCATGCGACGGGGGCCTAGTGACGGAGATGAGTCTACTTGTTGAAAAGTCAACCTGTTTTCGGCCGCTTTTACGCTCGCTCTAAACCGGCTGAGGCTAGAAAGGCGCCTACGTTGTGCGCCACAAAGTCTTTGGCGAGTCGCCCTACGAATGCCCCATTTAGCACTGGTTCCACAACGTCGGACTGCTGCTACTCGGGGTCTGGGCACAGCGGCCGATCGCACGGTGAGCACATACCTGCCTCAGCGTTACGGCCGACTTGACCGCAGTCCAATGTCGTGATTCCTGTTCTTAATTTTCACCTTCGCCGAAGCATAGCAATAAGTGGCTGACCGCAAAGAAACCGCGTACACGCTGCACACATGCTTGCCTTTGACGTGTTAGAATTGCGGCCGCTGCCCGAGGAGAATCCAAGATATCCTTGGTGCTTTTACCGTCGGAAGAAGCGAGAATTCGAGAGCAGACGTGGTGACGACCTTTCGGACGTGCGCAGACAACGTGCCTCGCTCATTTCCGCACGATATCTGAGCCTATTTTGCGTCGTACCTCCCACGACCCTAGCCACGGAGCCGGTTAGGAAACTTCCGTTTTCGCACCGTAACCAGGTGCATCCACGGCAACCGGGCGGTTGTATGATTCTAATCACGTTCAGCTTGTGGGGGTATTTACATCGCAGTTGACGCCTACCAAAAACGCCTACCAATGTTGTCATCAATCTCTGTGAACGCTACAAATTCGAGTTGTGAATTCGTCCTTGGAGTGTACAACCTTGGTATCCTACATACCACTGATGAATTTATTCCGGAGGAGTCTCGGCCTGCGCATAATTGCTGGTAGCATCACCTACTTTGACATCAGCGGAGTTGATTGACCAGACGGTGGGTTGATCTCTCCATTACACGACCGATATCATGCCTCTTCCGACTGTGGCAAAACTGACCGGTACTGACCTCTGACAATAATAACTCCACCGTCTTGATGCACCGTGCTGGCCACGTTGGACTCTAGCATAGCAACACTGAGAATGACGAGAGGGCGAGTTACGAACATTGTCTTCTCTTGTTCTCTTGACGCGTGCGAAGTAGCAGGCCAAGGTATAAAGTGCTCACATGCTTGATCAGTTGGTTGCAACAATACGAGGCGTGCGTCTGAGTGAAAGATGGCTGAAACGCTACCAGGAGTTTAATAGAATACTGTCTCAGCAGTCAACGTATGTTTGATGCTTTTCCGAACGAGACCTCGCCTGGATTGTCGGGCCTGAGCTAGAAAGGTCGATATTGCCAGGGAGATGGATGCACGAGAGAAGCCTGAACAAGCACACACGGCACGGCGGAAGCACAGTTTTCTTTATTACGCCTGCTGCGAACTGATCTGAGCGCGATTATAATAAGTAATAAAAAAACAATAATCCAAATGTATAAAACAAGGTCGCTTGGGCGGTTCACCTGCGTGCTCCACCTTTTGTGCCTGTCCTCACGACATTGCCCCGCCCCCGCTCTCCAACGACCCCGACGACGACCGACAACGCTGTTCAGCGTGAGACACCGAGTCGTAGTTTGATATCTGATAGACGGCATCTTTCGACGTCCGCCGTCGCCATCATCAGCACTAAACCCGCATCATTTCGCACAGCCCCTCACCCGTTTCTCCTCTTCTTCTTCCTCCCCGCCATCTCTTCCTTCCTTAGGTCACCCTCCCTCTTCGCTTTCTGACCTTCACTCGTTTTTCTTGCTCTTTCTCTTCGTCGTTCGTTCTCCAAGCCGGCCTTGTTGTTGACCTCCTCAGCGTCTGGAACGCTCACAGTCTCTTCTTCGCCATCAAGTACACTAAATCAGCAACAACACACTTCACAACCACTAGACTAAAATCATGTCCCTCAAAGCCGAGCTCGAGACATGGGCCGCCGCCCTCAAAGCCTACGACGAAGAGGACTTTGAAAATTCCATCCGACTCTTTTCAGAAATCGCTGATTCCTCCAAAATCCTCACCAACATCGGTCTCATCTATGCGACCTTGGGCGAACACGAAGCTGCCGTCGAGCAATTCTTAGCTGCCACTCAACTCGACCAGTTCTTGGCCGTCGCGTACTTCCAATGCGGAGTCAGCAACTTTTTGTTGCAGCGCTACGACCTCGCCAAGCGGGACTTTGAGGACGCGCTGCTTTACCTCCGAGGTAACCAGAACATCAACTATGAGCAGCTCGGGTTGAAGTTCAAGCTTTACTCGGCCGAGGTGTTGTTCAACAAGGCGCTGTCGCAGCTGTACTTGGGCGATATTGGGGGTGGACTGCAGGAGATGGAGGAGGCACGGAAGGAGAAGGCTACTGATGAGCACAATGTGATCGACGATGCGATTGCCGATCAAGGAGAGGGTTACACTGTCTTCAGCATTGTACGTCTTTTCACATTCTATTGTTGACGACCCTCATTCACATACATATTTTCTAGCCCGTCGGTATCCTCTACCGCCCTTCAGAGAACAAGCTCAAGAACGCCAAGACGAAGGACTACATGGGCAAAGCCGTAAGTCATCTATCACACAATGCCGCTCGAAACAATCCCAACGTATTGATTGCTCCTCTGTCCCAGAAACTCGTTGCCACCTCCGACGCTAGTGAGGCTTATACCACTTTCACAGGTGTCACCCGTCTCAGACAAGGTATCACTCCCTCCGGAGTGCTCACTGACGATGCGCCCCCCACATCCGGCGGTCTCTCCCGAGCAGTCACTGTCTCAGTCACCTCTCGTACGTCATACATTGATTTCTATCGTCTTTGATCTACATCTTCTAACATGTTTTACTTCTCATCTTTTACTTGGTCTTATCCTTTGGAAACGCCTACAATAAACAGGCCCAGCAGTTCCAGACGTCGACCGCCCGCTCCCCGCCCTCCAACGCGCCAAAACAACCATTACCGTACCCGCAGATGCCCGTGAGCGTATACGCGCCGCCGGTAGCGGAGGATCTTCACCGTCCATGTCTGATGGCGTGGCTGGATCCGTTGTTGGCGCAGCCATCGGTGCAGGTCTTGCACGGAGTGTCACCTCTGCGGGTAGCACTAACCGCATGCCTGCCGGTCCTGGCTCTATTCGTAGTTTGAGCGTAAGAAGGCCAGGTGGGCCGGCACCTATTAACGCAGCGGCCGCTGCTGCTGCCGGCGGCGCTGGAGCTGGATCGGCACGTATATCTCCTCAAGGTGGAAGTGGAAGCGGTCGTAACGACGCTCGGTTGACCGACTTTTACGACGACTACCCCGACTCATATGGTGGTGAAGACGCTCCTCCCGTCCCACCCATGCCCATGCAACAATCCCAACGAAGCCCAGGTGACAGAGTAGCGAATTGGGCCAAGAACAATGCCAACCCTCTCCCCCCTCAGGGGATGATGCGATCGAGGAGCGTTGCACCTAGTTCGTATGCACCGAGTAGTGTTGGTGGGACTATGAGGAGGAAGATGTCGAGGAGGGCGCCGACGAGGAGTACGTATTATGAGGAGGAGGAAGGGTATGTTAGTGGGGATTATGATGATGCGCCGTTTGAGATGACCAAGATCCGGGTCAAGGTTTGTTCTTCTCTTTCTTGGTGAGGGATTCTATTGCTGACTTTGCTTCTTCCTTCCTTCCCTCCTTTGGTGTGTGTGTTTTTTTTAGATTCATTACCAAGACGACGTGCGCGGTATGGCTCTCGACGCCTCTCTCAACTTTGAAGAGTTCATCGACCGGATTACAGCCAAGTTTGGCAAGTCCTTTACGGATCTGGGTATGAAGTTCAAAGACGAGGATGGAGGAAAAGTCACGTTGAGGGACGAGAGTGATTATGAGTTGGCAATTGAGACTGCCAAGGAGAGCGCTAAAGGGAAACCGGAGGGCAAGTTGGAGGTTTGGTGTACTGATGCGAAGTAGGCTTTTCTTTTGCGTTTTTCTGCCCGCTCAGAGATATCTTGCCGTTTCGATGATACCCACCCGCCCCACTCTTCCTCTACTATCACTGGTCCTCATGCGACCCCCTCGTAGATTTTCACTTCGTCATTTATACACCACCTTATCTCGTCTCGTCTTATACCACTTGTCCACTCCCCACATCCGCGCTCGCGTTCTCTCCCGCTCTCTCTCTATACATGGTTGTTTTTTTGGTCGTCGAAGCCCTGTTGTCTTACTGATACATTCAACTCCTTTTATCTTGATGTCGAATACAGTGCTGTACACATTATTCATTCGTAACTTAAATTTTATATTTTGCATGAACCTTTTTGTTGAATGCAGAAGTACGTACGAGCTCGAGACTCGAGGCCTGGTTTCCATGGCCATGAGAAAGAAATTTTTTCTTCTTGGCTACATAGAAGGGTAAGTATAATGGGAGTGAGAATACGGTCTGGGAGAGACGAAGGTTTCCATCACCCAGGCAAATCACAACGTTATCACAATTCAATGCCACGAGGATTTATGGTCTAGTTCACACAAATTACTTGTCCCACTCGGAACTCTTCACTCTCGCGTTGGAAAAAGGCATAATTGAATAGTATCACAACATAAGGCTTTCAAGGACATATTATTCAGGCCACTCATTGTGAAGTTCGAAGCGCGTAATCATAATGTTCAAACACAATGCCCATGGTGAATGAAATAATGACTGTGCGTTAGATTTGTTGCGGCCATGCATGTCCAACGTGTTTACCTACCGTATTTCTCTCCTTTGGTAAAGAATCCGGAGAAACTCACGAGGGAGAAACACATGTTCTGGTTCAAGCTTTCAAGCTTTCATGTCTGAGTTCTGATTGTCCATTCAGCCTTTGCAGTTGTTATAAAGAAAGGTATCAAAGCTTACGTCCATTGAATCACCAGTCAGTAATCACCAGTCACCGAGTAGTATGGTCACAGCGGGCCAACGATGATAGATCGGCCTAAAGGACAATCACTGGCATGGCACACCCGGGAATGTATAAATCTGACTTGTCTTAATAATAATGAGAAAGGCCGACCAAGGATCCCCGAGGTATATATAGTGATAGTGCGTACGTGAACTCACCTTTACATCTTCTTACCACAGCCACATCCCTTCCAGCTTTCTGACTTGGGTTAGGCTACACACCTCGACTTTTCTCTACGACCCCATCAAAGAGCACAGCACACAACAACATGCCTATCACAAAGCAAACGAACGCCTACACCGTCCACCGCGTCGTCATCAGCTCTCCCAAACCGATCAATGCCGTGTTGCGCGATTTGAACTTTGAGTTGAACGAAGAGAAGGCAGGGATACACTTGATGATGAAGTTGGCGAGCGCAGCCTCGCGAGAGGACCTCGAGACTGCGATAAACGGGATGACAGAAGGAAAACGGGATTTCTTGTGCGTTTCTCTCTCCCTCCCCTCTCTGTCCAATCCTACAATCGAAAGAGAGACAATGCACTCACCAAGACTGGACAGACTCTTCGCATCAGGTTCACACTCCAGATGGATGGAAGCCTACTCCAACCACCAACTCAAGTTCCGCCAAACAGTCGTCTACACCATCGGGAACCCCCTCCTCGCCGCACCCGTCCTCAAGAACGACATGACCGCCGGTCTCGACATTCCTCCCAAGCTTCTCGTCCAAGAGACGGACAACGGTGGGACGAGGATCATCTATGACTTGCCGAGTTCCATTATGGCGGCGGGTGCACCGCGCAACGCAGAGATGGAGGCGGCCCTGGATAAGTTGGACAAGAAGTTTGAGTTGTTAGTGAACAAGGTGTTGACTGTTGCGAATAAGCTGTAGACTCTATCATGGCCGGCTTCGTTTTAAAACTTGATAATTAGATTCTTGTGATATTTATGATACACCGAATTATTGAAGGACATCTTTGGAAGAGGTGGTAGTTCCTTGTGAACATGGCGGTTACGATGAACGCATAATATCCTCAAAAGGCAATTCTGAGCTTCCGAGGACTTTTGTGGATACCACAAGGTTTTTCCGCACAGCAACTACATGATCGGGACCCAGAGTAATTGAGACAGACAGTGAGCTATTTACACGCGGTATTAGTGCAGTTCGATATATCAGAGTACCTGTATCATGATCAGCAAAGAAAATGGTCCAGGTTCGTGGGGTCACAACCACAGCAACGAGCGACAAGGGGGGAAGAGGCAGACTGTGTGCAGCGAGTAACGAGGATTTTGATAGGACAGTAATAGTCAGGACAGACGGAAGGAGATAAGCTTTGAAAAAGAAAGATAGCACAAGGAAAGGGCAAGAAAGAAAAAGGTAGCATACGGCGAGAAGACGAATTGGATAAAGAGGGGTCAACCAATAGCCCAAATGTCCGCCAACGAAAAAGTGACAGGGATAACAACCGTACATCTCCTCTGATGAGACAGTGAACGTTGTATCCACGACAAGCGGAACCGTGACCAATCGCATCCAACCACTTGAGGTCAGATAACAGGGGCGGTATTAGGGTGAAAGTCCTTCATCGCAACGGACGACGAGTCGATACAGTTGAGGGGAGATCACGGGTAATGACAGCAGAGGTGAGAACACAGGGGAAATGGAAAGCCGAAGAGTTGGGTTGGGTATCGAAATGAGCATAGTGTACCGAGGGGGTTAGACGTGAGTATCTTGGCGTGTTTTCAAGCAACTCTGGCGACCGGTTTAGGCTGCCTCGACTGTGAGCTCGGTTATCTCTTGGCTCTCGTCGACGAGAGCAACGGCATCAGACTTGACAATCTCGAAATGAGAAGGATCTGTATCAACTGCGCTCATGGGCGTCGCCATTGTACCATTGCCGCTAGCAGTTCGCCTCATTCCACCTTGGGGGCCAGAGCGAGGTGGGTTAGCACAACGATCCTTGCCATGGGCGATACGCAAATTTGCGTAGTCAGGCGTGTTCTTGACGCCTTCAATTGCCTTGATGGCGTTCGAGATGTTGGTGAAGTTGACGAACGCACAATTCCTACAAATGGCCGAATGTCAACATTGTTCTCGTTGATGGCGACATAGAGATATACGTACTTTTCCTTCAAGAAGTTCACAAGCTCGATCTCACCGTACCCGCTGAAATCCCTCTTGAGCTTCTCGTCATTGAAAGTATCAAAGTCCTCAATGTTGCCAACATATACGTTTCGTGTGGCACCCGAGTGCACAGCAAGAGCGAGCGCAGGAGGGATAGGGCCGGAGTTCTTACCCCAGCCAATCTTTAATCTCCTGTTGTTGAGCGTGAGACCCTGGTAGGAGGCAATCTGGAAGAACGAGAGCGCAGCAGCGGGGTCAATGAAGGTGACGAACTATACAAAAGATGCGTCAGAATTTATTGGCGACAGCGTGTACTTGCAACAAAGACTTACAGCAATGTGCTTATCCTGCATATATCTCAAGCTCTGCAGAACACCTCCACGAATTGCATTGCAAAGATCCTCAGTTGTCGTCTCGGGATGGATATTCCCAAGGTAAACGGTCCTGTTCAGGCTCTGCTGGCTCAAGTTGTTGAGCGCGTCAGCAGGTGAGAAGGGTAGGTATGGCGTCAAAGGGGAGGCAGCGCCGAATGCAACAGCATTTGTGTTTATCGGGGACAACGCCGCTGCTGACTGGGCAACAAGCGACTGTGCAGCAGCAGCCTGAGCAGCCTGAGCGGCTGCTTGTTGGGACTTCGGAATATATGCGCAGCGGTCCTTGCCATAGTTGACTCGCTTACCAGCCCATGCTGGTTCAGTGGGGAGCGTGTTGACGACCTGTTGGCAGGGTTCTTAACAACCACTTGAGATATGAAAAAGGGACTGGTGGTTACACACCTTGATTGCGGTAGAGATGCTTAAGAAGTGCACAAAACCGATATTCTTGTCTCTAACGATCTTCACTTGGTCGATAAGACCGAAGCGGCTGAGGTCTTCCCTGAGCGCCTCCTCTGTGAGGCCTTCATCAAGGTTACCAAGGTAAACATTCCTGCTTGCATTGCTCTGCTGGATAGCGAGAGCAACTGCGCTTGGGACAGCTGAGGGTTTGCCCCAGCCAATCTTAAGCTCCTGACCATGAAGAGACAACTTCTTGATTAGAGCGTCTGCGTGGAATGCGGCAGCTATGGCACCGTCGAGGAAGGACAAGAATACACATGATTTCTCGGGAAGAACTCGGATAGACTCAAGGGGTCCGAAATGCACAAGGTTGAGCAGCTCGTCAACGGAGGCTGTTGGAGGGAGGTTTCCGATGTAAACGGTCCGTCCAGTAGCGTTGCCCTGAGCCCCGACAGCCGCCGATAGCACAGCAGGGGAGTAGGGACCAGCGGTGGGGGTAGGGATAGTAAGTTGAGGGAGTCTCTGTTGGGAGAAATCCTGCTATACAAACGTTAATGAACTGGAGCGAACCCTGGCAGATAAACACTTACCTGAGTAAAGTTACCCATCTGGCTGTTATAAAACCCGTTAAGCATGCCTGGCATGCCCATAAGCATGTTATATCCACTGAAACCACCGTAACCGTTGCCGTTCGCGCTGGCTGGTGTTTGCTGCGTCTGAGGTGTGAAAGGGCCTGCGGTGTTCGGGCTCATTTGACCAACGAGGCCATTGCCATTAGTTGCGGTGTTAATGGACAGAGATGGCGTAGAGTAAAGAGGATTGGAAGAGAAGGCATTAGACGGAGAGTGGCTGTTAAAGCCTGACTGAGAGATGGTGGCTTGGGGACCGTAACCGTAGTTGGCGAAGGCATCGCGAGAAGCTGCGCCGTTGCTGAGACCATTAACACCGTTCGTGGAAAATGAGTTGGGAGACCAACGGGCCTTTTTCGCATCTGGACCACCGACACTGTCCATGGACCTCTGACAATGGAAAGCAATTGGAATCAGTTTATTGTTTCCTTTATCAAGGATCGAACTGCCAGCGAAGCAGTCCCACGGCGCGTATACAAACTATCCGGTGTGCTCTTTGCGTCTGCAAGACTCCAATTGGTCTGAAACACGCTAGTCTCCGTGATAGCGCATGAAACGTCACGCGCTTCCCTTCAAGTTGTATCTACTCTCGCGAGGTGCATCCCAATAGGCTTGCTTTGTCCAAGAGAACTGCTTCGCTGGCAGTGGAGAGAGATGAGGTGCGCACCTTCATCATATCGATGTCGAAACCGTACTGGGGGTATTGGGTAGTAAAAGCTGTCTGTGAGTCGTCCACCATTGCGATGAGGTTTGGGTATGCGGATGCAAGTGGATGTGTGAGAGGCAACGGTAGAAGATACGTGGAGAAGAAGGGCAGAAAAGAGAAGTTAGACGAGAGCAAACTAGTGAGTGGGACAAGGAGGGGGGGAACTGGGGGTTAGGTGGTGGCAAAGGAATGTGGGCGAGTTGGGTCGAAAAAAAGCGACGCACAGAGAAGGAGGAGTGCGAGAGTATATATAGAGATTATTTAAAGATGAAAATATCTCTTGAATGCACGACTGCCCTCGCAAATAACGCAAAGAGCCACGGAAATTCCACGCAAGAGACGCGAAACACGGTCGTCAGTAAAGCGAGCGCTGTGTGTTACACGTTTGGTAGCCTGGAGAGCGACCAGCAAGGGAAATCCAAAGGTGGCGAAAAGCAAAAGGCGAGGCAGAAGGACCAGAGAGAGATGGAAGATGGAGGAGAGAGAAGAAGAGAGACGAGCTGAGCTGGACGACGAAAGCGCACAACAGCATCCCTGGCTCAATCATTTTTCCCACAGGTCGTGATCCATCTTTTCGCCCGCATCGCTTAGCGGGGACTTGCCATCACTGCCCGTTCTCTTCTAGCTCTCGTCGCATTCAATTTATTGCTCCCTGGAAACCATTCTGCTCTTGCTCGTTGTGTCGTGCAGCGAGAGAGGCAAACAGGGCAATGGGACAAAGTGACGACGGACTTTAAAAATCCCATAGACAATTAGAAAGACGCCCAGACAGACACAATACCCCTCTTTTGGTAGTGCCTATGTTGTTCACTGAACAAAGGGCTATCGTCGTCTAATGTGGTGTAAAGGGACAGTCAGATGGTACGGTGTCTGTGAATTTTTTACCGTCCAAATCGACCGCCTGTGGGGCTACAATGATTTTATGCGGTAGAACAGTCGTAGAAGTTGTGTGAGGCAAGCTAGAATTCGAGTGTGCGTCACGCTGCTTCAAGATACTCACCTTTCTACCTTTCTATATCTCTCAGCGACAAGCCAGCGACACACTATTGCATCCGCCAAAAATCCGGAAAGCCATGTGTCCTCCACGTAGCACATTAAATAGTTCTCGCCAAGTACACTCAACTACACCGCCCAGACCTCCGCTTGGGCTGATCACCTTAGGCATCTTACAAAATCCCAGTTGATTAGTATCTAAACATTAGCTCATGAAATACAATGTCCGAAACGGTGTCATAAATAAACCATGGTGCTATACCTCTCCCCTCACGATACCTCAGTACCCCGACGGTCTCGCGTCTGTCTTCGTAGTATCGTACGCCCTAATCAACCTCGCCTGGTCTTGTCTTGCAGCGTTCTCAGTCTGCGAGAACGCAAAGCCGCGGTTGCGCCGCATGCGCTGCACCGCACGAACTTTCTTGATTGCCTTCTGGAATCTATGAGTGACAGCGACCCGTGGTCAGATAAGGAAAAAAGATCGGCGTTGTCAAGGTGATGACGTACTGCTCTTGTCGAGGCCGGTAATCGGGAATGTTGTACTTCTGAATCTCTTGCGCGATGTGGTAGGTTTCTGGCTTGTATGTACGCCGGTAGCTACGAATACGGGGTAAGTAGGGGAAATATAGCAAGTTGAGAGGTATACTTACTACTTCCATGCCAGATCCCTAGAGAGGCAAAGAATCGGAACAAGGAGAAGCATGAAATAGAAGACACCATCCGTCCAGAGGCGGGGAACTATGTTCAAGTATTCTTTTGAGAAGCCAATTGCAGGCGCCACGACGGCGTAGAGTGGAAGGAAGAGCATAGTGAAGATGAATGATCCAGGTATAGCTGAGCAAAGGAGGCGTTAGCGCGAACTCATAACCAAAATACAGAAATGCCTACCAGCAACGGTGTATTTTGTCCAAAGACTATAAGAACAATCAGCCTTAGTTTATTGAGAAAGTACTTTGCCACTTACTCAGAGACAAGCGCAGCCTTCCCAAGAACCGTCAACAACACAGCGAGATACAACATCGTGCCCCACACCCAATGTCCCGAGTCATACCCATTCGCCTGCTTCAAATCTCCCCAGAACAGAATCACTGAGAACCCGAACAACAACTATCGGCAGATCTTAGTCACAACACTGATAACCAGTGAACCGCGCGACTTACCAAACTGTGATACAAGGCATTTCCCACCCATAGCCAGAACGCCGTGCGTGTGAAGAACACGTTTTTCTGACCGAGCATGTACAGCTGTGGGTACCTGTCGAGAACACGAGCAGAAACGAACTGGTCGAAGATGCCGATAACGAAAGGAGGTAGGAGGGTGAATGCGACGTTGTAAAGAGATAGTGTCCACGATTCGTAGGCAATTTGTCCGGAAAAGTTGTTGAAGAAGGAGTACTGTCACGGGGTGGTTTAGTATTGTCGAATTTAATCAAGTGCGCCGGACGTACCCAGAACTGCGTCATGTAGAGTGTGATATTCTTGTAGAAAGAGTCTGCGTAACATAAAGGTCAACGAAAAGAGCATCAAAACGAGCCATTATACGTACATAGAATTAGCTTAGACAGCCGTTGATAGCTCCATGCTCCATGAACAAGCAGAAGTTTCTTCAAATATCTAAACTGCGAAATAGCCACATCCGCAGAGCGCGCCGCCTGAAGACCCTCGAGACCAGAGATACCAACACCGACATGCGCCGCCTGGATCATGCTAACATCGTTCGCACCATCTCCAATAGCAAGCAAAAGTGCCTTGCTGTTCTTCTTGACAAGCTTTACGACGAGAGCCTTCTGAAGCGGAGATACACGGCCTATACAAAGTTAGGGGTTAGTGTGATCCGCTCCAAGGCCTTTTTTTGATGCCAAACAAGGACTTACAGCAGATTACAGCCTTACACATGACCGCAAGCTCCAAAAATGTTTTCGATATCTCCTTTTCCAGTGCATATGTTAAACTCTTGCCGTCTTTAGAGCGGCGAAAGAGTGAGTATGGTCTGAAATGAATAACAGGGTTCACATACCGATGATGAGCGCGAGATCTTCGAGTTCGCCTGTACTACGCTGGTTTTTAATGGCCGCGAGTCGTTTATTTATGAAATCGTGGGTCTCGTGCGAGGTTTCCTCGTTGACAATCACCTAGACACATGCTCAGTCAATATATTGAACTATCCAGGAGAATTACATCAATCAACGGACATACCAAGTTCATAGACTCAGAGATAAGCCGACACGACATGCCGATATTAATAGCAGTCTCCTGACGATCACCAGTGAGCACCCAGACCTTGATCCCAGCCATTTGTAACGTGTGAATCGTATCGGGTACACCATCCTGGAGCTTATCCTCGATGGCTGTTGCCCCAAGGAGAAAGAGGTCCTTCTCGATGAGCTCAGCAGCCTTGTCCAGCGCCTCTCCACGACCGTTAATGGTAGTAGCTGCTTCATTGTACACGATCGACCACTGCTTGTATTCCTGTTCAGATAGTTCACGAGAAGCAATGCATAATGTCCGCAAACCGTCCGTAGCGTAATCCTAGATATTGAATTAGATAATATCAATAGGAATATCTCGTGCCATGACAAACCTCGAGGTGAAGCAGAGTCTTCTCAGTATACGGCTGGTTTTCGCTCAAGCGTTCCAGAATAACAGTATCCGCACCCTTACAGAATACCCGAAGTTTGCCATCGGGACCACGAACGATGGTGGACATCCTCTTACGGGTCGAATTGAACTCGCAGACGTTCAGGATCTCGTATTCATATGAAGCGCCCATGATGTTGACGAACACCGACTTCGGTTTACGGGCCTACAAAATACTCAATCAGATTCTTCTACTACGTAGGAACGGCTCACTTACAGTAAACTGATATCCGAGCAGCTCTGCGCCAGCCACAAGGGCAGCCTCGTCAGGACTACTAGCCTGGTAGTGCATCTTACCATCTCGATTCTCCGGAATGACGGTGTGGCATACGGCAAGCAAAGTCAAGAATTCATGAATGACTTCCCTCTCGTCTCCTGGTTGAGGGGCAACATCGACGAACGGATTTGCGCTACCCTCCAAGATAGACTTCATCTCTGCAAACGTCCGCCACCCATCCTTGCCATTCTCGTCACGTTTGCTCTCGTCGACAACATCGGCATAAGCAACACCAGCGATGCTACAGCAACGGAACTCCATCTCGTTACAAGTGAGCGTCCCGGTTTTATCGCTGAAAACGTATTCGATTTGACCGAGCTCTTCGACGAGGGATGACGTCCGACAAAGCGCAGGAGTGTCTGTCTTTGCGTAGTACATGTCAAGGTCGAAATTGATTAGCTGGGCTTGTTGAAACTTGACAATCTCCATGGTGACAATCAGCGAAATAGGAATCAAGTTGTTGTACAAGATGATGAAGGTGAGTATATCTATAATCAAATTAGTATGAGATCTATTTGAACGTGCAGAACCCGTACCTTCGATAAAGCCCTTCGCTAGAGCAAATACTGAGAATCGGTGATTTGAGAGTTTTTTCCGTTTCACATACCTCTGCCACTGATTGAAGAACTCTCCATGAGATACCATTGGGCGTCGGCAAAGAACCACTGTTTGCAGTTCAGCGACTGAACCTTTCGGTGCTATGACAGACTTACTGAACGGATGCTACTGCCAATAGTAGAGCCTATCGATAGAGCAAGCAAGAGAATAAACAAGAACACGATTTGGACGTTGACTTGACGTTCTACCGCTGTCCGCTTGATGGGAGCCGCTCTTCACAACCATCAGCATCTATACATAGAATGATGAAGATGTACAATGAACTTACGTCGCGTTTCGCATCAATTTCGTGTCATGACCAGTGAAGACAACTAGACCGTAGGACCAAGGCGTATTACGTATCTGAGCACCTCGAAGTAACATTTGGTCAGGACCGAGGGGAATCATTTTCGGGACGCCCATATCTCCAGTCAATTCTAGAGTTCCTTCGAAAGTGTATAATGAGTTGTTGGGATGCTCTGACCGTAGAGCTCCGTGAAGAGCAGTGACAAGATGCGGGGAAGTGAGATGGGAAGTTTGGGGCGAGGCTTGCTTAATCTTCAAGTTGGTTTCGCTGTAGGAGAGTTTAGTATGAACCAAGACTAAGAAGTATACCACGCACCCATCCAAATTAGAAGTCTCAATGTAACAAAATCCTTCTGGCTCGCTGGAGCTTATAAGAACCACATCTGCTGGAATGAAATCGTCGTTCTCCATTCGTACCACGTCGCCAACTTGAATGTCTTTCCATTTTGTATCCTTGAATGTACCATCCGGTTGCAAAATCTTGGCCAATCGCGCATTCAACTCAGAATCGGATTGATGACGTTTCTATACAAGTTCCAAAATGTGAGTGTGAATTAATTTTAGCATATGCGAAAGAAGGACGCGGGCGTACAATGTCTTCCTGGGATTCCTTAATTGCCGACGCTAACAAGACAAATCCAAGAGGGGCAATAGTAGTGTAACGGTTTGTAGGAGAGACTCCTGGTATCTGCTGTATGCAGACCGTGAACAAGAAGAATATATTAGCGTATTTGGAGAATTGTTCTACGGGGATTGTAATAGTTAGCACAGCGCGAAGCAGCGACATCGATTGTGCAACGTACCAAACAAGAATTTAGGCAAGAACGTGATACCATTATACTTGCTCGTCGAGACATAGTTAGAACAATACTCCGAGTTTGCGGCGGCACTATTCATGGCTATGACTCTCTCTCCGGTCTGCACCTCCTCCTTCTTCCATGGCCATTTCCATTTCCTTCGTCTTGGGGTCGACTTGGATGATTTTGAAGCATTGCCGGATGGTCCAGGAAACGCAGAAGAGCCAGTGTAAGATTGTGAGTTACTCGCAGGCACTTCGTCCCAGTCTTGCAATATATCATCGTCTGGCGCAACACTTCCGTGACCAGCTGGGGCAGCTGCTGAGCTCGCCAAGGGAAGCCCGCTCTCCTTGGACATCATTGCTGCGGGTCTACCGAATGCAGAGTCTGGGACGTCGTCCTCATCATCGAAAAAAGGATCTAATTGCGAAGAATCGTTATGGGTGTGGTACGAAGATGAAGGTGGGTAACCATTGCCAGCAGGTTGATATTGTCGAAAGGCGGGATTTGCTTGAGAGACTAGACGGACAAAGTCGTCGCCCATAGTCTCAATGAAGAGCTCGTCGCTGGTGAAGGTAGAGGTAACAGTTGGTAACAACTTACTCCCAAGCCATCCCGGGACCCTCACTGCCAACTGCGCGCCGGAGACGGAACACGTGACCCGTTGGGCGTGTCGCGTTTCAAGCTTCCATGGTCTGTGAAGGTCTGTGAGATCTCTAGACTCTCGCCAGTACGCACCCTCTTGTTCTCTTACCTTCACCTTCTCATTACATCCCGATATCTTGCTCAAAAGTGTTCTCGGTGTCCGATTGTCAGAATACATGGAGTTTGCTCCCGATGGAAGGATTCAGGGTCGGATGTACTCGAGTACCTGGCTGTCCAACGACAACGCAACTCCTCTCGTTGTCATTGAAGCCTTCAACTTTCAATGACTACCCTGTCCACGATCCTTGGTGCAATATGGATACAACTACATGCTGCGGTGTATCAACTCTATACATGTGCGGTGCTTTTTTGCTATGACCCTGGCGGAACGCAGCTTCCCGTACTATATGTCCACAGGGTTCAGTCGCCCGCGCAAGATATCCACAATCCGCATATATCTTACTGACGGGAGACTCATATCGGTTTGAAGCAACGTCCATCGTTTGCAGGTTTGGCTTCATTAGTGACGAGCGCGTACTTGTATCATCCGGGTCAAAACGTTGCGATACGCGAAGAGACAATTGCGGTACATGGCAACCTCTAATAGTCAACTATCCTCCTCGTTTCTTTTTAGCTTGTCTGGATAAGGTGTCCAGTTATATTGGGAAACCCTTATGCAGTGAGTCCAAACCCAATCTTACTTATTAGAAGCTGAGACAGCGTGTTGCGCAGTTCGCTCACAAACGCAAAGGATTATCTGCGTCAAATAAATCCCTCGGGTTCCCGCACCAGCGCATGGGGTCGTATGGCATTACATGGTCATTGCCGCTCGCTTGGCGTATAAAATGTTCGAATGACTCGAACACGACCTAGAAACTTTTTCACTCCCTCTCTTCCCCGACATGACTTACATCTTTCACAATATCTTTCCGCTCAGTCCCCAACAGCTCCCCGTCCACAGTTTTTCCTCTCAAGACACCGACGCTTTATTGTCTGCGATACGGCAGACAACTGCGCCACATCTCGGGATATCCTTACAACTGTCCGTGGATGGACGCGTGAAGGCCATAGCCTTCGCCACTCCGAACGAAGCCTTCTATGTTACATTGCAAGGCTCCGTCCGCGGTGACATCGCTACCAATGCCGATAAACGTGCCCTTAAGGTAAAAGCAGGTTCGACTACAGCATTGTCTCCTAGGATACCGGACCTTACGACTATGATCACCACGAAGTCGGACAAGACTCTGGCGGGCTTCTCTATGGCGCGAATTGCGCTCCACATTCACAGGGACAAGCGGTGGCACGTCAACGGGGTTGATCTCTCCTCCTTGCTTGTTTCGACCAGTGAGCGACCGCTCTATCCGTCAGATTTTATACAGAAGAAAGTCTCTTCGGATGTCAACCGAAGACAGGTCAACGCCTTGTGGTACCCAGACGCTGCTTCTGTTGACGATGATGACGACGACGACGACGAAGGCGACGAAGCCATGCGCAGGGTCTGCTTACGCGCATGGATCAGCGCTGTGTTAGTACCTCCTGCCCAATGTTTGGAATGAATATACGCTCACGCTAATCGGATAGGTGCGCCGATGCAGACCCTAGCGCCATGCAGTTCGCTAAGCATGTCAACACCAGAAGAGCAAGCATCCGAGCTGACGTATGTCTCTGATGCCAATTCGTACGGCTATTCTCATTTCCACAATTTATAGCACTTCGTATGCCTTGAGAACATGATGCTTTGCGCAGAACTGCTCGAAAATCAGAAGCCAATTCGCATCGAGAATGAGTTCACCGCCATTATGTCCGACAGTGATGGCCTACTCCTAGAGAATGCGCGGTTTACAACGAGAGTCCGTAGGAGCAATCAAGTGAGTCTGTATCCCCCTATACTGTTTTCGACAAACTGACATGTTATTCAAGACCTCTGTCGAATTTCATACCAATGACGGAAGAAGCATAATCGGTCAGGCCATATCTGCGGAGGGGAAAACCACCAAGATTCAGCTCACGCAAGGCCAGTACCGCAGCGACATCAAGCGTGTTGTTGTTCATGGTCGTGAAGAACTGACCTGTTCGGAGAACGCGCGTGAAGAGTTTGTGTTGCTGATCCTGCAAGGCGACATAAAACTGACAAACCAGTTGTTCATCAATCTCGTGTGGTTTCCCTCTGGAAACTCGGCGCGTGCGGAGAGGCCTAGACAGCCTCCAACCACTGCGGCGTTTATGAAACTCAACGAGTCGCAGAAGGAGGTAGCTGCAGCCATGATATCGCCATCACACCCCATCGTTATTGCTCATGGTGCGTCTGGAACAGCTCTTCTCAAAAGTACTGCTGATCGCTCGTTACAGGCCCTCCCGGCACTGGGAAGACTTCGACAATTGCTGCAGCTACCGATTACTGGATCACACAAGGCGAATCAGCCTGGATCATCGCACAGTCTAACGTCGGTGTGAAGAACATCGCACGGAGCTTCGTTGACAAAGGGATCACCGATTTCAAGATTATTGTCTCAAAAGAATTTTACGTGGAATGGTAACTTATCATAATTCTGTATATCCGTATTTGTCTCATGTCCACTCGGGGTTGTAGGCATGAACATCTCTATGTAGAGATCCAAGAGAACCTGATACGCGCTGATGACTTGTCCCAGTTTAAGGATGCCTACGAGACGGAGCGCTCTCTCTTAGGAAGCAGAATCATATTATGCACCCTTTCTACGCTCTCAAACCCCGTTCTGAACTCATGCCACATGTTCAAGAACATGCCGGTGGAGAAGCTTGTTGTTGACGAAGCGTCTCAAATCAACGTTTTTGAGTATATGGTAAGCGTTTTGCATATGTGAGTGTATTAGTGCTGATTTCATCCGCCCCCTAGCACTTATTTCACAAGTTTGAAGATTTGGAAAAGGTGTGCTTCTTTGGTGACCCAAAACAACGTGAGTGCAATTCTTCTTATTTCCTGATCATTCAATCATGTGATACTCCAGTGCCTCCGTTCGGTCAAGATGCGGTGCCGCAACTCCAGAGTATATTCGATGTCAAGCATCTGAAGCCTACAGCATATTTCCTTAATACCCAATGTATGTCACCAGCATTTAGGCACAATGCTACGCCCTCACCGTAATTTTCCACAGATCGTATGCCCATTCCTCTAGGAGAGTTCATCTCGCGCGAAGTGTACAACTCCAAGCTGAAGTCTCATCATAAGACGCACAGCCCGTCGAGTGTTGCTTTCATCGACGTTGGCAAAGGGGTAGAAGCAAGCGCTGGCAAGAGTTGGACGGTATGCAGATGTTTCGCTAGATCAGCATGCCAAAGATACTAAACCTTGTGCCAAGAACGTTGAAGAAGCACGTATCGTGGTACATCTCGTACGAAGCTATTACCTCCATAAGGATTACTGTATTATCACCCCGTATGATGCACAACGAGCCAAAATTGTGAAGGAGCTCGAGGCGGCTGGGCTTCCATCTGACAAAGTGTTCAATGTCGATAGTTTCCAAGGTGCGCGGGTTGGTCTTGACTGTAGGTAGACGACAAACTGATAGCGCACCCAGGTCATGAGGCAGAGTATGTAATTGTTTCGGCAACACGAACGACCCGTCCAGGTTTCCTATCTGTCCGAAGTCGGACGAACGTCATGCTCACTCGCTGTAAAGCGGGAATGATAATCGTCACCAATGCGTACTTCGCGTCGTATTGCGCCGAACGGACATTACTGGGAAAGCTCACTGCACACTGGGGAGACCTTCAGCCACACGGTTCCCTTTGGATCGACTGGCGGAAAATCGTGGAAGGAAGTGTCGACTTACCCGGCGCACCTGCTCCGCGTCCTCGACTGCCAACATCTCTCTCGTTACAATCCCACTTGTCTTGGAATGTCAGCAAGGCCATGGCCGGGGTTTCAACTTCGCAGTCCGCTCCTCAGCGACATTCGAATCGTGTTCCACCAGCTGGCAAAACGAAGCTGTCTGGAGCACCTTCGAATCCCCCCACTCAATTGCTTGAACAGCAGATGTCTCGCCTTCATGTGGGATCTTGGCCAAACTCCAGGTTCCACAGAGCGGATGATCCACACTTCCCAGAGATTCCAAATTCTGACCCTCCTGCGAAGTCACCTGCGCTGCAAGGTAGTTGGAGACGTGGCTCGAAGTCGGTAAAGTAACTAGCTATGATTCGTTCGAGGGTACATACGTACAGCGCGTTGTCTGCTTGTTAATTCCGATAATTCCCGTCTTTGTATTCTAACGCCTATGTATGTTCTTGATGGTATCGATGGGTGCCTGTCCTTAACCGGTAACCACTCGCTGTTCAAACCATTGTTACTGTGGGGGTAAAGCACAACTGCCATAACTTATCGAAGTTTATTACTATAAAGTCCTTAACACAAGCTTCTACTACACGGGGCAATTCATAGTCGTACGGTATGTCATGTGCTGCCCGATAGGTTCGGATATCGATGGAGCTGCTAATGGGAACAGTTTGACCATAGGAAAGCGGAGATATGTCCCATTTCTGGGCTTTGCTGGTGTCCATTGAGCACTATGCAAACGCCAACGCGGGCTGGCCGCCTGTTAGTGGCGCCCATGTCGATGGAAGGAACACGTTCAACTACCTCACCCAAGACCTCCGTGTTCCTGCGGACCATATTATCCATTTGAAGGATGACGGTGCTAGGAGAAGCAACATCATTGCTACGTTCAAAAGTCACCTCATCGACAATTCCAGAATTCAGAAGGGTGACGCCATCTTATTCCACTTCTCAGGTCATGGAAGTTACTTGAAAGCCCCTGCCGGGTGGACAGTCATCGAGGAGAAAACGGGCGATGAGAGACAGGATGACTTGCTGGAAGTCATCGTTCCATGGGACGATGGTGTTATAGACAGAGAGACCGGCTTTCCGACATGCAGCATCCCAGATCGAACACTCGCGGCTCTGATCAACAAAGCGGCCACCGCTCACGGTAACAACATAACCGTCGTACTTGACTGCTGCTGTAGCGGCCATGGGACAAGAGGTGGCGCAGGAGACCGGCGAGACGACGACGACGAAGTACTTGTGCCACGCACAGTTGACCCTTCCCTCCTATCCCCGTTGTATACTGAGCTCGACGACGATCTGGGTGTCAGGTCTCCACCAGTAGTATCTAAAACAAGTCGAGCTCGAATCAAAGCTTTGGATGCGGACCACGTTCTCATGGCGGCCTGCGGATCAAGAGAGATGGCTATGGGAGGAGAACGGTTCGGAGGAGTCTTCACACGGGAGTGGCTCGACGCTTTGCGCAGGAATGACATATACCCGCGCACATACGCAGAGATTCTGAAGGTCATAGACGCAAACCTCGACACGTTGCGCAGGAAGCGTGGAATCGATCAGCATCCACAATGCGATGGAATAGTCCGTGACAGGCTCATCTTCAAGGAGACAATGATGAGGGCAGATCTCTTCGACGCCGTGCCAATTGTCTGCCTAGATGTCACTGGAAACACTGTGGAGATTACCGCAGGCGAGGTTCATGGCATCGGGATCGGAACATTGTTCGAATTGCACATAATGGACAGGAATCTGCGGTCGCAGAGAATGGTAGGCACGGCGATTGTGAGACGGGTCAAAGGAACGACGTGCATCGCAGAGCTTCCAGAAGGCATCATCCTAACGGCGCCCAAATACATGGCACTCATTGCTCTTCCGCCAGAGAGCCTGCGCTATGTGGTTGCATACGATGATTCCCCTTCCCAACAGGCAGCGCGGTCGATCAATCTGTTCCGCGAGGGCATGAGCCGCTTGAACTCTCAAGATACGCGCGGAATATATGAAGTTAGGAGGAAGGAGGAAGCCGAGCTGCAGCTATATTTCGAAGCTGACGGGAGTCTGACGATATATCGTCTCGACCAATTCCTGGGCTCAGTCCGTAACAGACCGCCCCATCTGAGCCCAGCAGAGGTTGAGCAAGCTGAGTTTGCGAATATTCTGAGCGCCATGGCCAGGTTCAATCGATTGCTTGCATTAACGAGTGTTACGCATCCGTTCGCGGATAAAGTCACGTTTGAGCTTTTGCATCTCGTCAAACAGAGTGACAGCAGAGCCGATGACGAGGGCTTCTTTATTCGAGAGGTAGATGCGTCGGTGGAGATTACAGATAACGAGGCGATATTGGAACAGCCCCCTGACAAAAGATACGAGGACTACGCGATCGTTCTGCGCAATTACCTTCCAAAGAAGTTATTTGTGCAGATATGGTGGTTCGATCCGAACACGTACGGAATCGCGCCTTGCTACATCTCAGCAGATGCTAGCCAGCCGACGTTGGCTGGGAATGGAGGAGTACTGCAGATTGGAGCAAGCACGGAGCGAGGAGAGCCAATCCAATTCGAGTTACCAGAGGGAGCGACAAGTGATACAATATTCGTGAAGGTCTTGCTGACTGAGCGACCGACAAGACTTGACTTCATGAGGCAGGACGACATGATTGGAAGCGACCTTGATGGTGTGAGCTTCATCTTGGGACACAAGAAGAGGCGAATGGACGATGGGGAGGCGGAAGCAAAAGGGGAGTGGGACATTCTTTTGAGAAAGATAACGATAGTAGAGTCGCAGCAGAGATGAATCCATCAGTTGCAATACCAGTGGTACGGCCTTTCTATTACTAGTAGCATTTTGTTCGTCAGGTCATACATATCCAATCAGATATGCGCTTACATTCTATAAGGAACTTATTTTACTCCGGTTTCGTAGCAACCCAGAATTCAGCTTGATATATCCATTTCATCATGGCATATCGATCGGCCGTGTACTCGGAAGGAACCGTCTTCCTGCGTTTAACTTCAGGAACGTCGTTTCCATCCTCAAGTTTGAAGCCAATCATCCTAATAAGATCGAAGACTTCTTCTAAGCTTAGCTCTACTCGTGCCTGAGCCCCGCTCGGCCACAATAGCGGGCCCAGATTAATCCACTGCCCTCCAGGACGAAGAAGCGAGTAAATTTGTTCCATCGTAGAAATGACATTCATCGAGGTGTCGATGAAGAACAGCGTGACGACATAGTCGTACCCACCACTTGGAGAACGATGTGTGAGGAAGTCACCCTCTTCCAGTCGTAAATTCGACGCAAGGTTTGGGACAACGTCCGGGAAAGAGATGTCACGGAACAGGTTCTCGTTCTTCTGCTGATGCGAGAACCAGTAGCTATACGGATGCAGTACGTGTTGGTCGATCCTGTTGGTATATTCCGGTGAACAAAGAAAGCGAAAGGCCAGAGTCATGAAAGGTGAGATCTCGACCGCTGTAGTGCTAAACCCGAGTCGAGATATTTCCCAAGCAAGCCGACAGAGCCCTGCACCTGGAACGAGAACGCTCATACCACCACGCTTAGTCGGTTCTTCGGTTTGTAGAGCGTCCAATATGGGTTGAAAGATAGCGGTTCGCTCGCTAACGCTTTCAGAGCTCCAGTCGCGGACGAAATGCTTCAGCGTTTCCCTGACCCTCAAGATATCCCCATTTTCGGGCATGCGGGTGCGTTTTATCGACGGGATTGTCTCTCTTGCACGCCTCCTGATACCGCGAACCACCTTATCGTTTGCCTCGATGGTGGCTTGTAGCTTGTCGAGTTTCCTAGGGTACCCGAGTTCATATCCAATGCGCTTGTGTGCCCTTCCAAGCTTAGAGTATGACTTCCGCATACTGGCGAGCTCAGCAGACGCCATCTCGTAGTAGAGATCATAGGAAGCAACTGCGTGTTCACGAGAGAAGTAAGGGTAGTTGCCAGAGCTATGTGTTCTTCCTTTGATAATATCGAGTATGTTTCGAAGCGAGAGTGTCGGCATACCAAGCCACGCAAAACTGATGAGGAACAGACAGATTGGGAGTAGGCAGGCAAGGATCGCGTCAGCCGAGAGCTGGTCGTTCATACTCTGGGGGAGGAGTCCGATTACTAAGGGCTGTTGTCGGCAGAAGGGAAATCCTACGAAGGACAATCCGGTGAGTAATTCATAGCCTAATAATTGTTGTAGACGTACCTATTATACCAGTCGAACTAGTAAAGTTAGAGCGTTCAGACTTGAAGAAGCTTGAAATTTGAAAGCTTGGCCGCCCCGGACCTTTCAATGTGAAAGGCTTAAGTTTGGGCTACGTGGCCACTTTACTGGCAATTGTACGAGACTAAAGGGCTAACAATATTTCGTCAATACTGATGTATAGTAACGATTTTATTTCCTACCTTATAGGCATGGAATACTAGTTCGATAAGCCTGCAACCGGACTAGCGGAAGAGCTTTCTAGTTCTTTCTTCTTCAAGCAAGAAGAAGACTCCTCGCTGTCGACCTGGGGCGCTCGCTGAGGGAACACTTCGGACGCCACAACGATCAAGAACCAAATAAACACAAGCAAAGACCGTTAGTATACTCATTATTGGTAATGCCGTCATGATGAAACAAGGCCACCGACGCCGCTTTATTTAATTAAGTAAAGAACAGTAATGAGCCGTATTTCTCGTATCTGACTTTAAATACAGGAATGCATGGCTAGTTGTGTATATTAGAACTGACAGTCATTGACGATTCCCTACGACACCATGAACTATACAAATTGTACAACGCCAAGTACAGAAACGTGTTTTCTTGTTCCGGGACGATCAGACTGTCAACAATACACGTTTCTTGGTTATTTTCGGAGACATTCGAAAGGTTCGGATTTCAAGAGCGTGTGTTCCGATCGCGGCCGAAAGGGACTCAGACGTGGACGAGGCGCCAAAGTTGATGCGTGTTGGTGGTGCTGCCGCTCACCAGTCCAACCGTTCACGGGCGTACCGTTTTCATATCCTCTATAGATCAGAATCAGAACCCTGGGTCAAAGCCGGCCAAGTCAACGAAAAAAAACATACCCTTTGAAGAGGTCAATGTAGGCTTTGACCGTAAAATCAGCAAATAGATCTCAAAATTACTCACTTCCTGTAGACTTGTTCTTGATGCTGAAAGCCAAAGGCGTTGTTAGAACACGTAATTGTCAGAATTATGTCAAGAACTTACACATAGGCCGTCTTGTCAGCATTCTGAATGAATGCCCAGTGCTGGGTTGGGTTTCCTGTGCCCTTGGAGCCGATGACGGGAGTGCCGCTCGCCGCACTACCTGTCAAAGAGTCAGTACATTGAGTTGTATCGATTATTATTTCTTGAAATAAGTACCGTCGGTCAGATCCGCATAGGTGCGGCTGTTCGCGTTTTCAATGGTGTACAAAGGATCAGTGCCGACCTGCGAGATGACCCAGAGCTGGAAAGGGACAGAGACGTCGCTGAAGGGACGCTTCGCATAGCCTCAGACCTTTGTTCCTAGACAAATCTTCAATAACCTATATTATGGCTTATCTAGTGTGAAAATACAAACCGTCTGTCGCAGAACCTAAACAGCGGAGTGAACAAGGAGTAAGTGTACATAGAGACAGTAGAAAACCGACCTCCAGTGAGTTCGAGAACGGTATTAGTGCCGGTGTTCTGGATCATGTCTGCAATATAGACAATAAATCAGTAACGACGAGGGGGTGTAAACCATTGCGTATAATGTACAGATGCCACTTTCGATCACAGCAGCAGCCATAGTGTTTGGGAATTGAGTTGGAGGAAAGAGCTGTGAAAGGAGATGTTATTAAACGAACTCTGGAACTTATATACCACTCTATAGGCGCTTGCCGGTTCGATTTTGGGAACGGGATCCACACATTGAGCGATGGATGCTCTCAACATATTGGTGTCAAATATTGCGCATTGTGCATAGTCATAGTCCCGGACCCGACGAGTAAGCAATGTCAACCTATCCGAGTCGGGTGACGAATTGGAACTAAATTTCCTGAGTAGAAGAGAAGACAGCTTATGCAATATTTGCTTCGTACCAAGTATTACGTCGAACCTATCCGAAAAGCGTAGGCCAGTGCTTACATTATAACTTTCAATGGGTTGTTACTTGAACCGCTGATAACACGCTGATTCAGATACAGCAAGATATCCCGGTAAGGAGGGTATAGGTAGCTCGATGAGCCGCTTCACAGTACGTGTCCATTGACGTACAAGTATGAGCGGCCCCCGGTTGACCTTGAAAATAGTCAGTTAGATACCAGATGTGAACAGAAGTAGTGCGTACTGAGTCCTAAGGACTAAGGACTAAGCTCTTGAATCGCGTGTTGAAACATAGAACACTCTACGTCCGTCATTGAGAAGGTTCCTACTTATGAGAGTGCATCATATATGATGGAGAGAGTTCAAGTTGGCTCGGGCGCTCGCCACCAGAACTTGAACGCCACAGGGATCAAGAACCAAATATACACAAATAAAGCCCGCGAACATACTGGTATACTCATACACGCAAAATTGGTAATACCCACGACAAAACAAGCCCATCGACGCTTTATTTAAGCAGTGTGGAGCCATATTTCTTACGCATCAGCTCCCTACGACGACAACTTCATAAATTGTATAGTATGCACTGCGCTCTTGTGTGCTACTGTACATTGTCAATTCCAAATATTGTACAAAATCAAGTACAGAAGTGTGTATTTTATCGTGTTTATCTCGAGGAAAGCAGACTCGTCAACAATACGTATTTCTTGCTTTATTGAGGGGGTCGAACGAATAATGAGCCTGAAGTCCAATAGGGTACAAGGAACGTTCAGGCACGGACAAGGTGCCACAGCTGGTGGGTGTTAGTAGCGCTGCCTAGACCCCAACCGTTCACGGCTGTTCCATTAGAAGCACCTCTACGGACCATAGTCAGAATTTAGAGTCAAAATCTCACCAAGGTACTGAAGGGTACACACCCATTGAGGAGATCAACATAGGCTTTTGACCGTCATAATTCAGCAAATGATTTGTATAAAATCTCGGAAACACTCACTTCCTGAAGCCTGGTTCTTGATGCTAGGGGAGCAAAAGACATTGTACTGAGAACGAGCTAGTGTCAGAGGGGGGGAAACGCTTACAAGTATGCCGTCTTGTCTGCATTCTGGATAAAGATCCAGTGCTGGTTCGCTTCTCCTGTACCCTTGGAGCCGATGATGGGGGTTTGATTCGCCACATTACCTATATAAATATCAGTGCGCTGCCAAAACTGTGCGACTACCATTCACAAACGTACCGCCAGTCAGATCCGCAAAAGTGCGGCTGTTCGTGTTCTGAATGGTATACACGAGATCGGCACCAAGCTGCGAGATGACCCAGAGCTGGGAAGGGACCAATTCGTCACTAAATTGGCGTTTCGCGTAGCCCTGAACCTTTGTTCCTGCATTAACACTCAATAGTCAATTTCAGGGATTAAGTATGGCATGGCAAACCGTCCGTCGCAGAACCTGGAAAGTAGAGTGAGCTAGGAGTAAGTATAAATAAAGATAGCAGACCGACCACCAACGAGTTCGAGAACGGTACTAGTGCCGGTGTTCTGGATGAAATCTGCAGTACAAGCATCGCATCAGTAACTAGAAGAGGTTGTATGCCATCGTCGCATGCAACGTACAGACACCACTTGTGACTTGGACAGCAGCCATAGCGATTGAGAATTAATGAGTTGGAGGAAAGAGCGGTGGAGGGGGATGGTGTTAAACGACACTCGAACTCCTGGAACTTATATACCACTCTACAGGCGTTTGTGAATTCGGTTTGGGAGCAGGATTCACAAATTGAGCATTGAATGCTCTCAACATATCGGTGTCAAACGTTGCCCCTTGTATGTACTTTTCGTCCCGAATCTGTTGAGCAAGTAATATCAACCTGTCCGAGTCAGAGTTTCCATCGGCCTAGGCAATGTCTAGTCCTCAGCTGCTGACGTGCTATAAATTTCGGTGCCCCGAAGCTTGCAGCACCCTTGAACTATAGCCGTCAGTTTTGGAAGATGGGTGGGTGGGGTGATTCAGATAAAAAGGATGAGTAATGAATGGCAACTAATTTTTCTGAATGAAAGAGAGTACGATCCACACAATGTTTGCACTGTAACTTTCAACGGGTCATTACTTGAACCGAAACCAACATTCAGACTCAGCAAGATATCCCCGTAGGAAGGGTATAGGAGGCCCGATGAGCTGCTTCACTGTACGTGTCCATTGACGTACAAGCACGAGCGGCATTGAAAGCCTGTAGAGAGTTAGTTACCAGATGCGGAGTTGAACGAAGGCAGTGCGTCCTGAGCCCGTGTTGAAGGAAAACTCGACACCTGTCTTTGAGAAGGCCCCTAATTATGAGAGTGTATTGAGAAGATCAATTTATGGTTTGGGCCAGCCAACGTAGTATACTTTCGTCGTAGAATTTTACGTACCTCGAGACTGTAAAAACGTCCCGTCTCTTCAGATGGCCCCTCCTCGAAAGACTACCGACAACCTGTTAGCACTCATAAATCAGCCTCTATGATCTTCGCACCTTAGATTAGACAGGGCGAAATTCAAAGTAGTAATCTCTTTACCTTGCTTTGAATTGAATACTCATCGATGGGTATCGCTGTTCACGAAGCTCTCCAGTTTTTTTTTATCATAAGTATCTATTTTAGTTATAAGAGAAGCTAAACCTCGGTAGTGCAGAAGAATTTTAGTGAATAATGACTCACAGCTTGGAGAATACTCCACTAATTGAGGCCAAGTCGCCACGGACTTGGACGTTTCGGAACACGTCGATGTTCTTTCTCAACGCCGTACGCGTACTTTAGATTAAAACTGAGATTTAATTTTTATCGGCGCGTGTAATTTACAGTGTAGCGATCAGTCGGGAAGCGAAACTTACGGATATTTCCGATGGCTGTGATATAAGTAACATCTAAGACTTTAGGAAGGCTTCCAAATATTTGACGACTGGACGACAATAGGGAGCTTGGTATGAGCCTACCATCCGGGGTCAGAACTAGTTGCTTCATGTCCGAATTACTCGCCAGCCTGCTGAACCCGTCTAATGCCGCACAGAACAAGAACCCAATTACACACCTGCGGCCGGTAAACCTACGACAAGTTTTATTCGAACGAGTCATATATCTCAACTCTGAGCATCGCACGACTTCGAACTTGAATATAGGAACGTACGGCGGCCGCTAGTCGTATTCATGTATCAGAATTACTAGCAGACTCAGGCTCGTTAACAGCTCACTACGACAACAACCATACAATTTAGAATCAGGAGCATGAAGTCCAGTTGAACCATAACTCGGAGCTATTTAGATGCTGATAAGGCGCCACACCTGGTTCATGGAAGGGAGGCCTGTCCAACCGTTGATAGGCGTACAGTTGCCAGGACCTCTGTAGATTATAATTAGAGTTCTGAATCAAAAGGACACCAAGGGATCGAACAGAACGTACCCAGCGTAGAGATCAATGAATGCTTTTAACCGCAACATTAGTAAATGAACTTGATATTAAGTATTTTAAAAACACGGGCACTTACTTCCTGTGGCTACGTTCCGGATGCTGAAAATCAAAGACGTCGTAAGAATTAGTAACCTTCATTTCAGAATTGTGGGAAACGTCTTACTTGTAGCCTTTCTTATCGGGGGTGCTGATAAAGACCCAGTGCTGGTTTTGACCCCCTGTGCCATGGAATCCGACGATAGGCGTGCCATCCGCTGCGTTAACTGTCGAAGTGTTAACGCAATTGAGCCATGTGAGCGTATGATATGCGTTTCACAGACGTACACCCGTACAAATCCGCGTAGGTGAGGCTCCTGATGTTGCGGATGGTGTACACGGGTTCGTTTCCGACGTGCGAAATGTACCAGAGCTGAGCACCGACGATGTCATCGTTAAGATCGCGCTTCGCAAAGCCTTGAAGCTTAGCTCCTGGATCGGTTTTCAGTAGTCGAATGGTATGTACAGTGTGAGGGTACAAACCATCAATCGCTGAAGCTATAGAAATGACTTGAAGTTAGCAACGAGCGATGAGGTAGTGGGGGAATAAACTGACCACCAGCGAGGTCTATAACGGTGCCAGTGCCGACGTTCTGAATGAAGTCTGTGGAATGGGTAACGCATCAGTAACTACACAGGACTATCGACCTTCGTCCGCGACATACAGATACCGTTTTCAATTCGCTCGGCAGTCATATCTGTAGAGAGTTGGTTCAAGTTGAATGGGGGAGGAGAAGTGGAGAGGGATTGCTGCTGAACTACACTCGAATTCGTGGATCTTATATACTACCGTACAGACGCGTTCGGCCCATTCAAATCTTTGGGCGAGGCTTTGCTAGTTCAGCGATGAGCGTTGTCGGTGAATCCCAGGAGACATTGTGCCTTGCATGTGTGGAGTCACGTTCCTGGCCTCGTCGAGTAAACGATGTCGACGTGTCAAGTATTTCAGCCGGACGAGGCAGGATTCCGTTGTCAGCGGCTGATGCGACAAGTATCGGTACCTGTACTTTTGTATGTTGTATGTTTGCAGTATCCTGAACTCACCATATAGAAATGTGAGCCGCTGGAATGGAAGTTTGAGTTCAAAGGACAGAGAAAAATGTTAGGCACGAGTGCCAGACTCTGCTAAGCCACAAGCGAGGTAGAGTGTCATTGATTAACGGCGCGTTAAACCTACATAGTGTTTGTTGAGTCAATACTAATGGAGAATATGCTGAGAGGATACTGACGCAATACTTGGTAGATTGTTATTTATGATCGTTGTGTTTTATCCGCTTTAAAGTGGAGAGAATCGATGGGGCCCAGGATCCATAGCATGCACTATCTACCGACGTGCAACACCGTACCTGTGGATGGCGCTATAAGTACGGTACCTGTTTAAACGTCGCGCCAGCTGCGATTAGGTAATAGTCAAACGAGTGGCGCGGAGACGTCTCTTACTCTGTTCACGTATTCGTATAATGACATTTACGACGTCGGTTCCTAATCTTGGGTGCGTTAGATCCGAGTTCAACGTATCTAAAGCTCTAGGCCTTAGGGGCCAACGGTTCGCGAGGGAAAAGAGCTATATATATCCTACGTTGCCCCAGAATTGTAAATGGCCGTCAACCTTTGAGGTCCTCATGGCGTTCCTTATTGTCGAATAATTCCTCCTAATTGAATAGCATCAAAGTAAGGCCAGAGTCATTAATCAGTATTGGAAGACTTACTGTACCAAACGAGGTATTGCTCACGTAATCCCACAGCTCCTTGATATTTATGTTGGCTGAAATATGAGGCCTTGAGGACTCGACGTGTGCGATCATGGATAACTAAGGGACACGTAGAATTTCGGAACGGTGTAAGTTCGCGCTTGAGTTGAGGTAGAGAACTCGGAGAGCGAAAGAAAACTTACTTGTAATAGGCCTAGTACTAGGCTTTCTAATGAGTAGGCTTGACTTTGAAGCTTCTGTAGATTCGATATTTGAGTGTATACTAGTACTTATCGTTCAAATATGCCGGCGGAACCGGTACGGGTCACGGTGTAGGACGGTAGCGACTGGCAGTGATCACACCGGAGGTTACTTGCTAGTAGTACATGACTACAAGGTGTTACTTGTTATCGTCCGCGACTTGGCCTGCTACGTTTGGAGCTGGAGCTGAATATTGAATTAATATTGAACATTGAACGTTGAACGTTGAATGTTTTGTACACTGGCTTAAGCTTGAAGTTGATCGTCACAGACTGAGAAAAGTCAAAATTCACGGTCCCGGTCCATCGCACGCAGGCGCCGCTCTGGCAGATCGCACAGATCTAGACCACGTGGTAGCAGCTGCTGTTTGTCGCGCGTGCGTATACAATCTTAGTTTATCTTAAGGAGTAATTTGACTACTGGGACTATAGTGTTCGGCACTCAAGTGCTCATATGTGTATTATACAACGCTCAGTCGGCCTTTCTATAACGTTTATATACGTAAAACACCATCAAACCTTCAAATACAAGACGGATTCAAGTCTGCTACTAACTACTACTTACTCATTCCGACCTTAATAAATTAAGAGTATGAGTGAGATATTTAGACGTGGACAAGCCATAACCTCTGTATCTGAGTAGAAGGTAGCCCCGTCCGGCCGGTGACAGCTGTACCGTTGGCAGAACCTCTGTGAATGATAAATAGAATTTTGAGTCAAAAGCTCACTAAGGCAACGAATAGAACATATCCTGCGTAGAGATTAAGATAGACCTGTGGATATCAGTAAAAAATTCTGTGCCGTCTTGAGAACACTTACTTCCTGAAGCCAGATTCCTGAGGCTGAAAGCCAGATACTATCGTGATAAGAATGAATAACGCTCAGAATTATGTAAAGCACCCACACAGAGACACCTTTATCGGTGGTGCTGGTAAAGATCCAGTGCTGGTCGGGATTCCCTGTACCAGAGCGGTAGCCAATGACGGGAGTCCCATTCGCTACCGTGATGTTACCTAGCGGAGTGTTATTGCATTGAGCTGTGCGGATATTGTTCTGGGTAATTTACAGACGTACCTCCAAATACACCCACGTAAGTACGGCCCACAGATTTTCGGATGCTGTACACGGGATCGTTACCGACCCGCGAAACGATCCAGAGTTGGACAGAGACCAAGCCGTCGCTGAATTGGCGCTTTGCACAGCCTTCGACCTCCGTTGCTGTGTCGGCTTTCAACAATTGACAGGACGGGATGTTGGGATGTATAGAGAGTACAAACTGTTTGCAGTTAAGTTAGTATCCATAAAATTGTGAGGATGAAATATTCTAAACTCGCCATACTGAGCCCACCAAGGTTGGAATGCCAACCGCTGGTAGTATGGAAGGCCGAGTTCAACGACAAAAGGAGATAATTTCGAGCGGTCTGAGTAACGAACTCCGGGTTTGCCAGGTCAAAAGAAAGACGGTGTACTGTTATTCTGGATTGCGTCAGACCTACGAGTTTCAGAACGTTGGGACTCTGGCAATTGTGGACGATCAGTCGCCGCGGACTTCAAAGTAGACGTTTCGGAGCACGTCGCTGGGCGCATTGGACGCCACAAAGCCTACAAAACAAGCACATACAAACAAAACCCGCAACTCAGTCTCCGTGAAAGGAATACAGGACTACTGCTGTGGTTTGCAAATGAATGAGACGTATACTGTTGGCGACTTGCCAGAAATGTGCGTCCATTTGATGCCAAATCGATTCCTTAAGTAAAGGTTAAAGCAAAAGCGGAGATCTAAAGCTCACCTGGTATATATTAACGCTTAATTACAGCGCATCCATGATCTTGACGTCAGCAGCAGTGATGATTTTCGCCATCATTGTGCGGCATTATTATTTCAGAAAGAAGATGTCCACGATGAAACTGCGAAGTAATTAGGAGTGGTAGCTGCTGCCATTTATGCCAAATTGTCGCACAGCATTACATAAATGCAGGAATGTGGGTTTTTGTGTTCGTCACTATTCCGGGACCAGCGGCGCCAATGGTAAGTGTGTCCATTTCGAGAACAATTCGAATCAAAAGGCTCGAGAACCTAATACGATTCGAGGAATATTCAGACACGGACGAGGAACCACAGCTGATTCCTATTAAAAAGGCCACTCCAACCGACAACGGGCGCGCCGTTGGCGGAATTTCTGCAAACCATAATCAGCATTCCGAGGCAAAGGTCTACCGAGGCATAGAGAAGAACGCACCCACTATCGAGATCAATATAGGCTTTTGACGCACCATCATTAAATAGCTTGTATATAGTTTCAAGAAATACTTACTTCCTGTAGCCAAATTCCGGATACTACTAAAAGGCGTTGAAGCGTTATAAGAACAAGTAGGCCTTAAAATCGTGGAAAATACCTACACGTAACCTGAACCACAATTTCCCATAGTAAATATCCAGTGTTGATTCGGATGCCATGTACCATGATAGCCGACGATGGGTGTGCCATTCACTACGTTACCTATCAGTGCATTAGCGCACTGAGGCGGTACCGTCCAAATCGTGATTCATAAACGCACTTTCAAACAGATCCGCATAGCTACAGCTTTTCGCATTTCGGATGGTGTACACGGGAGAGTCGTGGCCGACCTGAGTGATGATCCAAAGCTGGGCAGAGACCCAGGGGTCGCTGAGTTGGCGCTTTGCGAAACCTTGAATTCTTGTTCCTGTACTTATTCTTTTTCAAAATCGATGCTATAGCATATCCAGTACGATGGCACAAACCGTCTGCGGACGATCCTAGAGACGGAAGTGAGTGAGAGTTATCAGACATAGAGATAGCAAACTGACCATTAGCGAGGTCGAGAACGGTATTAGTCCCGACGTTCTGGATGAAGTCTATATCCCAGACGATATATCAGCAGCAAGAAAAGGCTTTGAATCGTTGCATACGACATACAGACACCACTTTCGATATGAGCAGCAGCCATAGTAATCGGGAGTTGGTTCATTGTTAGTTGAGGAGAGAAAGCAACGAAGGGAGTTCGAGAAAGACACTACACCACGCTTCAATGTGTAGAAATTATATATACTCATTCAGGCGCTCACACTTCCCAGGTCCGATGTTTAAGGAAAAGGCTTTGCAAGATAAGCGACGAATACTGTCGGTGGTGATTTGAGCCGCCTTCAGATGGTGCGCCTTGTGCAGGGTCACACGCTCCCGTCTCCGTCTAGCTAGAGATGTCAACTTGTCAGGTGTTCTGGCTAGTCGCCTAGACGGTTCCCAAGATCGCAATTTCCGTGGCATATTGTGGGTTCATGGTGTTGCAAACTACTCACAGATTACAGCTGTAGGCCAGACCCCGACATTTATCTAACGTTCACTGATTTATAGCACATCAGCAGCTGACAACAGGTTGTAGTGACTCTAGTCAGTACAGCCGGATCAGCTGCGGATGAGCCAACTCGTGTCTGAACGTCGGATTTTTGGATTCTGCTAATACCAAGTGGCCATAGAAAGGAGGAACAAGTCGTCGAATCGGAACAAGCTGGATCACGATTGAGCGTGTCAGTTCTCAAAGTCCCACGCCAATGGCGCCACAAAGCCTATGAGACAAACACAGGCAAACAAAGGCCGCTCATTCCTCACCGAAGAGCTGGTCATTGGCACTAATAGTATATCTTATCATGACAAATCAATTAGATAGCCATACTCCGGGAAGCATAGCGCATCACTCACGCAAACCATGGTTTAGTAGCTGAAGCCGTGGTTTTTCAATTCGACGCAGTGTTGTACATACAAGGTCAAATACAGGAAATTCGTGGTTTATCGTGTTTACATCTCAGGACCAGCAGACTCATCAAAAGTGTGTATTTCTTGATTTACTGAGGAGAACGAGTAAAAAATTCGGATTCAAGATCTTTAGGTCCGGTTGGACGCGAAGGGCGTTCAGACGTGGACGAGGCGCCACAACTGATGAGTGTTGCCGGTGGTGGCTCCCTCTCCAGCCCAACCATTGACGGCAGTACCGTTAGCAGAACCTCTAAGGATCGTAATCAGAATCAGAGTCGAAATGCTTATTAAGATATGGAAGAAAACGCACCCGTTAAGGAGATCGATGAAGGCTTAAGTTGATCATAATATCAGTAAATGAATTGTATAAATTCTCGAGAATACTCACTTCCGGTAGACTGGTTCCTGATGCTGAAGGTGCAAGGCGTCATTAGAACACCTCAACTTCATAATTTTGAGAAACACTTACACGTAGGCCGACTTATCGGCGTTAAGGGAGAACACCCAGTGCTGGTTAGGGTTTCCGGTGCCCTGGTAACCGATGATGGGAGTCCCACTCGCCACGTTACCTGTGAAAGCGTGAGCGTAGTGAGATTTCTGTGTAATATTATTCTATGCGGGGTTCGTAGACGTACTGCCAGTCAGATCCGCATAGGTACGGCTGTTCGTGTTTTGGATGGTGTACAAAGGATCGTTGCCGCTGACCGGCGCGATGATCCAAAGCTGGGCGGGGGCCCAGGGATCGCTGAGCTCGCGCTTGGCGTAGCCTTGTACCTTTGTGCCTGTACATACATCACCTGTCAGTAATCCATGTCGCAGTATATCTAGAACAGCAATACGAACTGTTCGCCGAAGAGCCTGAGTATGAGAGTGAGCAAAGAGTAAACAGATATAGAGACAGCAAACTGACCGTTGGTGAGATCCAAAACGGTGTTAGTACCGATGTTTTGGATGAAGTCTACGATATAGGCAATACATCAGTAACAGCGAGGGGATATAGGCCATCGCATACAACGTACAGACACCAGGTGTGATATGAGCAGCAGACATAGCGATTGAGAGTTGTTAAGTGAGAGGAAAGAGCAGTAGAAGTGGTTACTGTTGGACGATACTCGGATTCGTGGAACTTATATACCACTCTACATGCGCGTCTGAATCGATTTGTGGGAACATACTTTGCAAGTGTAGGGATGAATGTTGTCTTTGAACCTCCGTTGAATGCTGTGCCTTGTGTATAGTCACGTTCCCGACTCCGTCGAGTAAGCGACGTCAATTTGTCAACTGTTCGGGTCGGTCTAGGTAGCATCCCGTTGTCACCTGCTGATGTACTATGAACATCGGTGCCTACCCTGGAGTTTGCGATACCCTAAACTCAACCATACTATGAAAACTGTAACGCAAGGAGCGGGCAGAGATACTTGAATGGAACCTAATGGAGAAAATTCCAAACAATGAGATTTAGTTTTGAACCTTGATAAGAAGAAAAGAAGACGGTACACAATTATCGTTTGGCATTGCACCTAACCTACCAAACGTCCGGTCATCACCTGCAGTATAGATGTCGATGGACAGAGGCCCCTTGAACTGTCAAGACAGTATTCTGAATAGTGCTGCAAAACGTTGTTGGTCGATATTCCATTCTACGTTTTAAAAAAAAGTCCAGGAAGCACGACAGGCCTTTCGGAATACGTGTACTTTGACGTACAACCGTGGACTGGATATAGAACCTATAGAGGGGGGATGCCGTATCTGCAAGTCAGTTCCCAATATAACGAGCTGAATGGAAGGAGTGCTCACTGTGCTACGGAATCACGTATTGATAAAATGGAAATCACGTTGTCATGTCTTGACGGGATTCATGATTCTGAGGACACCAGGTGTTTTCCAGATATCCAACCAAGGGTCCGCGTAAGACAAAGACCACGTTATTTCCACTGACACGTTCGTCTCAGAATCTTACATACCTTGCCGCTTTGAAGGCTGCGGCCGACGTCCTTCTCGTCAGGCCGTTACTTCCTGGAAACACCGCATCGGATAGCGCCAAAAATCACTAGTACCAGTAACTTCTCTCTTTTATGGGCAACTTTCCAAGGGGCAATGCCACGTACCTCCAATAGCCAAGTGACTGTTACGCCAGTGAAGGTGTCAACGCTTGGTGATGCCGGGACGACACTACCACAATAAGTGGACAGCGTGTGCTACGCTTGCAATTCAGCCTCCGCTTTCTCTGGTCTGACTAGGGTGATCGAATGTTCGCTCGTATCAGGGGTCTGGAGAGGTAACGGACACAAGTCTCGTCCGGAATTATTTTGTAATGAACCTGACCTATCTATGAGCGATCGATAAAGTCAGGTTCTCGCACTGTACAGGTATTGTCGTAGATTAGTACTCACATTTTAGATATCTCAGCTAGACTTCAAGACCGTAGCGTAGCATGCGGCAGGTTCGAGGGAAGCTGGCCGTTGCCATGCATTACTTTGACCCTCGGCTACTACACGACTCGGAGTATAATGGGTATAAGTGTGCGTTTTACTTGTAGAATATGACATCGGGGAAACAAGCGTTGGGACCTGTACCCCAGTTGAGCTGGTGGCAAGGAGTAGGATTCAGAGTCGGAGCAAATCGCAAGCCTCCTGCCCAGTTACAAAAACGCCTCTCACGCCACGAAGCTCCCCGAACAAATACAAGCAAACAAAAGCCGCAGCTTCAACAACGCCGGTGCTATAGACAGCTTCCAGGTCGTCATGACATGTTATATTGAATTGTCTTATAGACGAGTATATATTTTTGCGGCACATGCTTTCCCTCGAGGCTCGACGGGGTCTTGGCCTGGAGGAAGCTGTGGCTGTGCTCGCACTACCCGCCAAAAAAGGAAACTATCTAGAATGGCCGTTCCTGGCGCTCTCAACGGCTCGTTTTAGACCGACGATGTAAGTACGAGCTACAATTTTTTATTAGATTCCAAGTGTTGTACAAAGCGAGATAAATGAATGTGTGGTTTATTGTGTATATATTCCGAGACCAACAGACCTAGATATCGTCAACGGCGGTGCGTGTTTATTGGTTTACTGGAGGAGACAACGATCGGATATTCGAGACCCAAGAGCTTATGTCAACTGATATTCAAGCGCGGATGATGTGCCAGAGTTGGTGAGGGTTGGGAGTGTCGACTCCCTCGCCAGCCCACCCATTCACAACAGTGCCGGCACCAATATATCTAATCATGATGAATCATTTGGGTAACCATACTACGGGAAATGTAACGCATCACTCACGCAAACCATGATTTAAATAGCCAAAGCCGTGATTTTCAATTCGACGTGTTGTACATACAGCCTGGGTCAAATACAGGAAATTCGTGGTTTATCGTGTTTACATCTCGGGACCAACAGACTCGTCAACTGTGTGGGTTTCTTAGTTTACTATGGAGAATGGGCAAACAATTCGGAATTCGAGATCTTGAGGTCCAACCGGACACAAAGGACGTTCAGACATGGACGAGGCGCCACAGCTGATGAGTGTTACCAGTGGTGGCTCCCTCTCCAGCCCAACCGTTGACGGCAGTACCGTTAGCAGAGCCTCTAAAGATCGTAATCAAAATCAGAGTCGAAACGCCCATTAAGATACGGAAGAAAACGCACCCGTTGAGGAGATCGATGAAGGCTTAAGTTGATCATAATATCAGTGAATGAATCATACAGGATCTCGAGAATACTCACTTCCGGTAGACTGGTTCCTTATGCTGAAGGCAAAGACGTCATTAGAACACCTTAACTTCATAATTTGAGACACACTTACACGTAGGCCGACTTATCGGCGTTAAGGGAGAACACCCAGTGCTGGTTGGGGTTTCCGGTGCCCTGGTAACCGATGATGGGAGTGCCGCTTGCCACGTTACCTGTGAAAGCGTGAGCGTAGTGAGACTTCTGTGTAATATTATTCTATGCGGATTCAATGACGTACTGCCAGTCAGATCCGCATAGGTACGGCTGTTCGTGTTTTGGATGGTATACAAAGGATCGCTGCCGCTGACCGACGCGATGATCCAGAGCTGGGCGGGGGCCCAGGGATCGCTAAGCTCGCGCTTGGCGTAGCCTTGTACCTTTGTGTCTGTACATACATCACCTGTCAGTAATCTATGTCGCAGTATATCTAGAACAGCAATACGAACTGTTCGCCGAAGAGCCTGAGTATGGGAGTGAGCAAAGAATAAACAGAGATAGCGACAGCAAACCGACCGTTGTCGAGATCCAAAACGGTATTAGAGCCGATGTTTTGGATGAAGTCTGCGATATAGGCAATACATCAGCAGTGACGAGGGGACATAAGCCGTCGCATACAACGTACAGACACCAGGTGTGATTTGCGCAGCAGACATAGCGATTGAGAGTTGTTGAGTGAGAGGAAAAGGCAGTAGAAGTGAGCTGTTGAACGACACTCAATTTGGTGGAACTTATATACCCTCTGCATGCGCGCCTGAATCGCTTTTGGGGACATACCGAGACTCTGCAAGTTTAGGAATGAATGCTTTCGTTGAATTCCCGTCGAATGTTGTGCCCTGTGTATAGTCACGTTCCCGACTCCGTCGAGTAAGCGACGTCAACTTGTCAACTGTTTCGGTTGGTCTAGGTAGTATCCCGTTGTCACCTGCTGATGTGTGCTATAAGCATCAGTGCCTACCCCTAAACTTAACCATGCTGTGAAAACTGTAACTCAAAGAGTGGGCATAGAGCTTGAACGAGACCTAATGGAGAGAATTTCAAACAACGAAATGAGCTTCCGCACCTTGATAAGGAGGAAGACGATACACAATAGTTGCTTAGTAATGCACGCAACCTACCAGGGATGGTCATTACCGGTATAGATGTCAATAGATAGAGGCCCTTGAACTGCAAACCCACATTCTGAATAGTGCGGCAAAAGTGCTCTTGGCTGATATTCCATTCTACATTTAAAAAAAGTCCAGGCCTTTCGGAATACATGTACTTGACGCACACTCACAAACTGTATATGGGACCTATGAAGGGGATGCCGTATCTACAGTCAGTTCCCAATATAACGAGCTGAATGGAAGGAGTGCTCACTGTGCCACGGAATCACGTAGTAATACAATGGAAATCACGTTGTCATGTCTTGACGGGATTCATGATTCTGAGGACACCAGGTGTTTTCCAGATATCCTGCCAAGGGTCCGCGTAAGACAAAGACCACATTATTTCCACTGACACTTTCGTCTCAGAATCTTACATACCTGGCCACTTGGAGGCTACAGCCAACGTCCTTCTCGTCAGACCGTTACTTCCCGGAAACACCGATCCGGCTGTCGCCAAAAAATCATTCGTATTAGTAACTCCTCTCTTTTATGAGCAACTTTCCAAGGGGCAGTGCCACGTACCTCCAACAGCCAGATGACTGTTACGCCAGTGAAGATGTCGACGCTTGGTGATGCCGGGACGACACTACCACAATAAGTGAACAGTGTGCTACGCTCACAATTCAATATTCAGCCTCCGCTTTCTTTGGTCTGGTTAGAGTGATCAAATGTTTCCCTCGTACCAAGGATCTGGAGAGGCAACGGACACAAGCCTCGTCCGGGATTATTTTGTGATGAATCTGGCCTATCTATGAGCGATCGATAAATCAAGTTCTCGCACCGTACAGGTATTGTCGTAGATTAGTACTCACATTTTAGATATCTCGGCTAGACTTCAAGCTTCAAGACCGTAGCGTGGCATGCGGCAGGTTCGAGGGAAACTGGCCGTTCCCATGCGTTACTTTGACCCTCGGCTACTACACGACTCGGAGTATAATGTGGACAAGTGTGCATTTTACTCGTAGAATATGACCTCGGGGGAACAAGCGTTGGGACCTGTACCCCAGTTGAACTGGTGGCAAGGAGTAGGATTCAGAGTCGGAGCAAGTCGCAAGCCTCCTGCCCAGTTACTTGAAAAACGCCTCTCACGCCACAAAGCTCCCCGAGCAAATACAAGCAAACAAAGGCCGCAGCTTCGACAACGCCGGTGCTATAGACAGCTTCCAGGTCATCATGGCATGTTATATTGAATTTTCCTATAGGCAAGTATAGAATTCCGCGGCACATGCCTTTCCCTCGAGGCTCGACGGGGTCTTGGCCTGAGGAAGCTGTGGCTGTGCTCGCACTATCCACCGAAAAAGGAAACTATCTAGAATGACCGTTCCTGGCGCGTTCAACGGCTCGTTTTAGACCGACGATGTTAAGTACGAGCCACAATTTTTTATTAGATTCCAAGTGTTGTACAAAGCGAGATACATGAATGTGTGGTTTATTGTGTATATATTCCGAGACCAACAGACCTAGATGTCGTTAACGGTGCGTGTTTATTGGTTTACTGGAGGAGACGACGATCGGATATTCCGAGAGACCCAAGAGCTTATGTCAACTGACATTCAAGCGCGGACGATGTGCCAGAGTTGGTGAGGGTTGGGAGTGTCGACTCCCTCGCCAGCCCACCCATTCACAGCAGTGCCGTTAGCAGTGCCTCTGCAGATCATAGTCAGAATTTAACGGCCCACGAAGGGGTTGAGGGGAACTCACCCGTTGAGGAGATCAACATAGGCTTTTTACCACGTAGTCAGTAAAGTAATTGCATAGAAACTCGAAACAACTCACTTCCTGTAGCCTGGTTCCTAATGCTAATGGCCAAAGACGCCGTGAGAACAAACGAATATTAAAATGAGTAAGTAAAACACCTACACATAGGCCGTCTTTAAGGTGTTACGGGTGATGATCCAGTTCTGGTTCGGATTTCCCGTACCGTGGAAGCCGATGATGGGAGTGCCACTCTGCAGGTTACCTGTCAAAACGTTTGCACGCTGAGCTGTGTGTGACTATCTGATAAACATTTCATGTACGTACTGCCGGAGAGGTCCGCATAGGTACGGCTGTTTGCGTTTTGGATTGTGTACACGGGGTCGGTGCCAACCTGGGAGATGATCCAGAGCTGGGCAGAGACCCAGACATCGTTGAGCTCGCGCTTCTCAAAGCCTTGAACCTTCGTGTCTATAATATTATGTCAATGACCTATTAAATGACACGCGTGGTACGGGGATACAAACT
Source organism: Irpex rosettiformis (assembly GCA_022160335.1). Classification (NCBI taxonomy): domain Eukaryota; kingdom Fungi; phylum Basidiomycota; class Agaricomycetes; order Polyporales; family Irpicaceae; genus Irpex; species Irpex rosettiformis. The sequence continues at coordinate 144,892 of MU274907.1, read as the reverse complement.
GTCCACGTTGGAACCTTGGGATCAGAAGAGAAGAGTGAGAGAGAGATTATCGGATATAGAGATAGCAGACCGACCATCAGTGAGGTCGAGAACGGTACCAGTGCCGACGTTCTGGATGAAGTCTGCCATACGAACAGCGCATCAGTAACGACGAGGGGCTTGTACACCGTCACATATTACTTACAGACACCACTTTCGATTTGAGCAGCAGCCATGGCGATCGAGTGTTAATTGGTTAGGAGAAAGAGCAGTGAAGAGAGGTTGCTGCTAAACAACGCACCGACATGTGGAGCTTATATACCATCCTAAGAAGGTCTGCCGTCTGTCCCAGTTAGTCTAGATAATATCCCGTCGTCAGCTGCTGATGTGTTATGAATGTTGACGTCTACAACATACCTTATGTCATAGAAACTGAATACCAGCCGCTGGCATGGAAGCTTGAGTTGAACTAATGGTGAGGACTTTGGACAATGGGGACGGAGTGTTAGACATTGCGACATAAGAGAAAGGGAAGGCGGTACATACGACAATTGATCGGTATCTCGCCGAATCCACCAAAGGCTTGGTGAGTACTCGGACTATATATGACGCGGATTACAGCTAATCCCATAAGATGCAACGAGTTTTCTGAGCCGCAGCATAAAAAAGTTCCGACATGCTAAAAGGCGACATGTTCTACTTGTGAAAGAAGACTTGAAACTCAATGGGCTCCTTGGTACTATGTAAAAACCTGTCAATTGTGGTAGAACCCCACGCGAGTTACGATACCCGTGTGAGGAGATGGCGCGCTTACAGTCAATTACATGTATAACGAATTGAATGGGAGCGGTACTTACCGTACCTGAAGAACAACATATAAAGATTGTGGAAGCCACAATGCCAACTTTTGAAAGGATCTTCGAAGCTGAAGAAGCCGGGTGTTTTTCCTGATTTCCAACCAAGGGTCTTGCATAATACAGTAGCTAGACAGTTGTCGAAGGACGTTCGCCACAGAATACTACATTTCTGCTTTTCATGAAGGACACGACGACTTTCCTATCGTCAGGTGGTACTAGTACCTCCTTCAAGAACGGTGTTCTGACTACTGATGAATTTTTTCCCAGTAATTTCTCTGCAGTACCTTGATTTGGAAACTTACTGATATATTGTGCCATCATTCCAAGGCTTAGTAAATACTATTCAGGTCAAGGTGTGGTGATTTGATAGCGAAGTGATGACGCTGCTACAATAGAGGAGACCCACCTGTACATCCGACTGACTGGCGTTCCGCCCACACTGAGGACTCATTCAACCTGGAGCAAATACCTAAACCGGCATAGGATGACCTCCAAATTATAATGAAGTCAGGTCTTGTACTCTGCGAATGTACCAGTAACGTAGTACTCACATATCAGAGAAGCCCGCAGTGGCCGCAGTGATCACATAGTAACATGAGTTCAGCGCGGTTTCTACTGCTTACATGGCCGAGATTTCAGTTAGTATAATCGTACTTATTCTAGAAATGGCTCCCATGAAAACAGTAAGTTACGCTTGAAATGAAAGGGCTGGCTGTGCGCTGAGCGGATGAGAGTCCGGAGGAAGTCGCCGCAGAGCGCGAGCCTTGACCCACGCCACAAAGTCTTCAGAACAAATAAGAACAAACAAAAGCCGCTCTCGGGCTCTTACATTAGATGTCATTAGCCATACAACAGCATCTAGGTCTCTAAATGAAACACTATTGTAACATCGAAACATCGATTAAGTCCCAGTGACTATAAATCCACACAAGGGCCCATTCAAATCTGGTACCTCCACTTGATATGCCTATCCCCAAGCCTGATCTTCTCCACCGCATCCCCCTCAGCCTCGTCACCATCAGCCCTCCCCAACTTCCCATTCTCCCCACCACCACCACTACTTGCAAGAATCTCATCCCTCCTACGATTCTCCTTCGCCATCCACCACCAAAGCGTACTTGCCACAACAATCGCAAACGCCAAATACCCAATCGCGATAATATGCGGTTTTCGATAGTGATTCTTCGCCCACTCAGGTCTGTATATCAGTACGCCCGTGACAGCTCCCAAATCCCCGATGGTGATCTGCATGGCGACAGAGACAGCGCGTTTGGTTTGGTTAGAGACGTTTTCAGAGGGCCAGCTGAGGAGAAGGGCGTTTCCTGTGTAGACTCCGAGGGAGGCAAAGTGCACACCGACATATTGGGCACCAGCTGTCTTCGTACTAGCTAGAATGATGTACCCTACACAGTTTTGCATCAGCAAGGAGCTATCTCCATTTCCTGTACGTATACGTACCGATGATACCAATGACGGCGGACCCAATAATCAGCGGAGCCCGTCGACCCGTCCTTGCAGCCAGCCACGCGCCAGAACCAATTCCAGCGGCAGCAAGGGCGTTAGGAGGAACGGTCATCAGCTGGGCTTTCCACGTTGCGAAGCCAAGCTCGGCGATGATGGTCGGCTACAAACATGCGCACTCTGAGTGATCGTGAGAACCAGGTGGGCTTACAAGGCACCTCACCATGAACAAACTCAAGGTGTAAAGTACGAACGCAAACCCGTGGAACAACAACGCGTATCCCCACACTAAATGGTCAGTGACAGCTTGTCTCACATACTCCCACTCGAACTTCTCTTTGTTTGCAGCGTCCGAGTCGGCTGCGAGACGCGCAAGTAGGCGGGTACGTTCGTCTTCTGTGAGCCAGCGGGCTTTGTGAGACCAGGTGGGAACGAGCCAATACGCGATAACGGAGATGACCACAGTGAGAAGGCCTTCAAGGATGAATATCCTTCAAGTTTTGTTGAGAGTGAAGATATCAGTGATGAGTGGGAGAGAAGGGGGGAATGTAGGTATGCAGCACAAACCATTGCCATCCTCGTTTCCCCCCGATACCATCCATCTTGCCTATTGCATATGCAAGTACGCCTATAGGTTTGTTGAATATCATTGCGGGACGAATATGCTGGGTGTGTAAAGCTTACCTCCAAACGCACCAGCCAATGCAGCACCTCCAAAGAACACGGCTACGCGCCAATGCCTCTCCCGTCTTTCAAATGCTTCAAGTCAGCACCATGCACATCACATGAGACAATGCAACTTGTAGTGTAGACGTACCGGAGATAGTATACAGAGAACAGATATACTACCCCAGGGAACAAGCCTGCTTCAGTCGCTCCAAGCACTGGTTCGTACCAAGCCACAATAGGTATTCAGCTCGAAAGATCAGAATCGTAATGATAGGTGCAAGGGTAAAATCGGAACTTACACCATCGTATACCAAACAGACTCGCCTGATTCGTTACAAAGCCTTGAAAGATGGAGGCAATGCCCCAGAGTAAAGTCAACGTCGGGAGCCAGAACTGTGGGTCGAAGCGCTTGAGACTGCGTAAACGGTCGAGATTTAGTCTTCTAAAAATCCTCAAATCCAGGACGAAATAGTTGTGCTTACATGATCTATTGTAAAAATCGATGTTGGTGCTTAGAAGGGTGAAAGAAAGAAACGACATACGTTGGCAGGTACCTCGAACGTGACGTATGCGATGAAGTATATGGCGAGGGCAGTGTTGTACGCTGGTCCTGAGACATGTATGTCCTACATTCACGTGAGACATCCGTGCTCCTTGGAACAGGTATCTTCTACGTACCGTGATGAGACCGTCTATCCTGACGATCCCATGAGTAGAGTCAATCACATCGTAACACTGCACACAACATTTGAAACGTACTTGGCATTACCAATATTTGACCTTGCGCAAGAAACTCAGCCACCGAATAACCTACACATGGGAGAACAACGGCTCACCGATCCAAGAAGCTCAATAGGTACAACGCTGTTAAAACCGGTAACAACCTAAAAATACATCAGCATATCACACACCCTAGACCTCGCAATGAGAGAAACCACACTCACTTCCGATCTACCTTTCTCAACAACTTCCTATCCTCCTCGGACCCATACTCGTCGTACTTGATCGTGGGGTCCCATGGCTGGTCGTCAGAGGTGGAACCTTCATATGAGCGTTTCTCATTGACGTCGGCGGCGACGACGTTTGCTTCTGGGGCTGTAACCCGTCGTGAATCGGCAGACATCTTCGCCCTTTAAGCTTCGATTTCTCCGTTGCGAAGAGGTAGGTTTGGAGTTCCGAGGAAAGCTTGACCACTAACGTAATGCGAGAGTGAAAGCAAACGTCACAGAACACTGAGGAAGGTTAGTTGAGAATGTATAGCGGGAGAGACGAGGGGGGACAAGTTTCCTGAATTCTCTTATGAGATCTAGCCTCGCAGATATACCTATTCAAAGCTGGAGTGGATTTCCACTGATAACCTGCACGCGGAGGTTTTTACATGGCGACTCTGAGCGAATGAAAGCGCATAAGAGAGAACAGAACTTCTCATGGATCTGTACGCCAGAGGAGAAAGGGATGGCGCAATATGACATCTACTGATACAGTTTAGCATATTGTCGAGTTGTCTTCGTAGCAGGTGTATATGCCATGATGTAGGTGGTGGACTTACCGAAACGTGACTTCACGTGTCCCTCACACAATGCCATGGTCATCTCATACACAGCACTCCAGTTATTGTTTTGAAGACGGTACGCTTGTACAAATCGTCAAGGCTTCAAGTTGTTGCTTTGCATAACGCATTGAACGTTGATGAGATGAGTACTCGTTTCTGTCACCTGTGGGACTACAGGCGGGTCCGCACTTCATTCTATGACGGCCAAGATCTGTACTGTGACGTGAGCAACGCGGTGATGAGACTAGGTGAGAGTGTCGAGAGATGTCGACAGTTCATCGCAAGTTGTAATAAGGAAAGTTGGAAGTCGGAATACAAACGGTGGCTTCCAAGTGAAGACCAAGGCTCCCGACGGACGGACGGCCCGTGGTTCCGTACAAGGGTAACCTAGATCTTCATATTCTGAGCAGTTACTTCGAAGTGAGTCGAGCCTTCGACGATGGCAGTCTATACCTCTTAAGAAAATTAGAAATCGAATTAATACAGAAGAAACAAAGTACTACAACATTATATACACGGTCTATTAACTCCAACGAAGGAACATTTTACTACATTTATTCCATCCAATCCATTTAGATCATGGTAGATTCGGATAGGAAAATAGTACGAAAAAAGAGGAAGAGAGAATGAGAGACTGCTAGTGAGAACATAGGGGAGAAAAGAGAAAGGGAGAGGGAGAGGAGAGGAGATGAGGAGATGAGATGGAAGAATACACACAGATAGATCACCTTCAAAATACAACATATCGTTCCCATTCATTCACTAATACATACCACCCCACCCGCCACCCCGCCACGCCTACACGCTCCGCACCCCAGTAGCCTGCGGCCCCAACCTCAAATCTCCCACATTCCCAAACGTATCCACCCCTTCCTCTCCATTCCCCACCCGTCCCTGGTACAACCCCTCCAAAGTCCGATACCTCTCATCACCGACTTTACCCATCGCGCTGACTCTGCCCGCAGGCACAGACGGATGTGGGCTCGCGCGACTCCTCGAGCGTGTGCTGAATGGCGTGGCAGGCGACATGCGGCTACGCTCGGATTCGGTAGTGGTGGAAGTGAGAGAGGGTGAAGGCGTCGGTTGGTAAGGAGAGGAGGTAGAAGGCATGGGCGAGGAAGTAGTAGAAGAGTTCGATGCGAACGGGTTGTTCGAGCCGATCTTGAATGCTGTCGGCTGTGGAGACAACGTCTGAGGCATTGGAGATTGGGATGGTGTGGATTGGGGAGGTGTGAGGAGCTGGGTTTGTTGTTGCCACTGCTGGATTTGTTGTTGTTGCTGCCACTCCGCCCGCTGACGGGCATACTCGGCCTGCATGGCTTCCTGTTGACCCGTATATTGATACTGGTACGGATTACCAGTAGGCTGGAATGATGAGTATACGGCAGTGTATTGCGGCTGTACAAACGGTTGATCGAATGAAGTGAACTGCTGTTGGAGGGTATTGGGATAGGAGGTATATTGAGTTTGCAGAGGAATTTGAGTATATTGGATTTGAACAGGAACCGTTGCATTCAACTCATCGGAGAGGTCGATGAGGACGTTATCAGCTGGTTTCGCGCTATCGTGTCGTAGAACAAGTAAGATAATGTGGTAGAAGATACGAGACAAGGACATACCTCGACTCATCGAACAGCCCTCCATTATTGGACTCCCGGATCTTTCTCAACCTTTCCTCCTCTGCTTGCTTACTAAGCTCGATCGCCTTCTTCATCTCCTCGTCCTCCCCTTCCTTCTGCATCTGCTGCCGCCTTCTCCTAGCCTCCTCCTTCTCCTGACTGCTCTTCCTCTCTTCACTTCTTCTCGTCTCTGAGCTCGTACGAATCGGATCATCGTAGTTCCTCCTTCCTCCGTTCCGCTCCCGTTTTAGAACATCCGGACTCATTAACAACCTCGTCACTTCACGCGCTTCAGCACGGACGTTCTGTCCTACGTCGACGCCATTGTCGTCAATGTATTGGAACTCGCGGAGGGTTTTGAAGACGTAGATGTTATTGTGGCAGTAGTGAAAGACTTGGGGGCTGCCGTTGTAGAGGAGATGGTCAACGACAATCAAAGCCTATAAGATGGAAATTCATAATCAGTGAGTATGAGTACGGGCACAGGAAAGCAAACACGTGGTGAAGAGGCAATGAAGGTAGATATCATAAAGAGGAGAATGTACGTATAGGATGCGCCGCAGTACTACTAGTACGGATGATTGCTGCGGATGGCGAAGAAGGCGGGATATATGAGCTCAAGGAGTAGGAAATGGTACATACCTTGTACACATGCCTCCACAGCTTGCCCTTGTCGTTGAGACGTTTATCGAGAATCTCCATCATCTCGACAAAGTCAATTCTATGCCAGATTCAGTTCTCGACGATGTTTATTTACAAAAATACGGAAAAGGCATACTGGGAATATGTTAAATGAGCAATATCGTCTAGCTCCCTGGCTGTGGGGGAAGACGTGTCGTTCTTTGTTGCATCACGGACTTTTGACTGCGCGTCCGAGTATCCTTTGGTGACTGCTTTCGCAGCACGCATGGTGGCTCGCATATTGGCTGTGTATGTGCTCTCCTAGTGTGTGTGTGAGGGTTTGAGAGAAGAGGAGAGACGAACTGCGGATAGTCGAAGTAAAGGAATAAAAAGGAGGTCTGCGGGAGTCGTCTGACACACGCTAATTTCTTTATTTCGAGAGTTCCCTCCCGTAGCGCTCGTGGCCAGGCCGTACACAGAACAGTCAAACGGATGACGCACTTTGCTTAGATCATCAATATTTCTGGCGCCCGCCGGCATCCTCTCGACAGGCACGCGGAAATCCGATCGTCCATCCTTCGTGGCGTAAATAACCTCGCCATCATCATCGTACTGTCAGCCATAGCACTCATTATGACTGTTATGATTATTATTATAAAGGTATATATAGAGGTAGGCTACAGCGAAATAAAACAACTGAAAAAAGACCCAACCGAAGTGTAGTCATCATAACGTTCATGAACGTTTAGGCATTCAGGCAAATCCCGGAGACAAAACCATCATCACCACAGGGGCCCCGGTCAAACCTGTACACCTCTCTTTCGTCAAATACCCTCACATCTCACTCAACAAAACGCAAATACCATAAATAACAGTAGCCAATAACTTCCGGAACTTGGGAACATCAGTTATCATCGTCTGATTCTCTATTTGCTAGGAAGTCGAATGTGTGCAAGATACCGGTCCCACGCGTCTTGGAGCGGTAAGTTTTATCACAGAATACGAATTCCGGCCACTGCGAACAGCCTGCGGTGGAACAACATATAGAAATCGGAGCCGATGGGCGGTGGATTCAGGAGTGCGTACAGCTCTCTTGGAGACACCTGTGGTACCTTGACGGACATACACAGCGTCGACTACTTATTTCCATTCCTTTCGATTTTTGGCGGTACGCTCAACACCTTCATCACCTGCTTACCCAACCAACCTTACGCACCCTACATCAACCGTCCCACCCTCCATATGTAGGCAAGTTCAAAACACTCACGTTCCGACCATGATCATCATCCCAAACTTTACCACTGCGTAACCCTAACGCTACTACTGTGCATTTACCAAACCTCCTACCTCATACCAGTCACAGGTACTTACGCCTTCGCTTGAACGGGTCCCCAGAGACAAATTTCATTGCTTCGTAGACCTTTGCTAACAACACGTTTTTTCTTGTTCTCCCTGGTATGCACTGGAATGCGCAGTGGATCCAGGATCGCCCCTCTTCCACTCCCGGGATATCGTTCCCCACCATACCATTTCGAGAGAGCACAGGAATCTTCGAAGTTGCATTCAACACCCGCGCACATCCGAGACATCCCGTCGGCCAATGAGGCCGCACGGACGCGTCATCCCGATCCTGTCATTGGTGAGGCGCGAGTTTTCACGTTACTGTAATATTCTAGAAGTCTGTGCCTAGCCAGCATACGAGGCGGCGTAGTTCGTGGAACTGGTCTTTAAGAGCCCGGAGGGCGTGGTGAGGCTGTGAGTATGCCTAGCCTTTCCTACGTACTTTGGGGACGTTACGCAAGTCTCGACAGTATATCGGTGGGTCATTTATTCGTACAAGCGACTCAACTTCCTACCACTTGAAGAGTAGTCGCGTAACACATCAGTCACGGCTCGGATGGAGACGTGAGGAGCTCACATACCCCTATCGACTTACCATTTCACAACCCACAAAACTAGCCCTTACGCCCTCCTACCTTCACCACTCACCATTGCTCGGCCCTCAGAGTCCAGACCCCATACCACTCAACCGATGAACGCCTGATCCAACACTCATCGCTCAACAATCTTCTTCACCAACGCAGGTTGGTCTTTTACCACCTATGCACATAACATTCATCATATCAGCTCTTCTCTTCTCTTCTTCTCTTTCACCGTCATAGTCTCCCCCTATTTTCATAGTGCTTGATACTCACTATATGTCCACTATCTTCCATCGCGATGTACGTCAGCTTCCCCGCCCCGCCTCGAGCTCCTTCTCCGAATCCAGGTGGTGGAGGGTGTGGGACGACACGGACGGTCGCGTTCTCACCTTCCCACGGGATATCGGGTGTAGCGAGGAAGATGGGTTGGAGGGGTGTACGGAGGAGGTTTAGCTATGTTGTATGATGGTAAGCGTGTATGTGGATGTGAGGAGATGATGGTAAGCGTGAGTAGGTTTGAAAAGAGGAAAGAGAGAGAGTCAAGGAACGAACCATGGATAGTGTCCCGGGCCAAGGACAGTTCGCGTCTAGCTTTCCAACATAATCTACACCAAGAAACTCGAATTTTCAACACGTAGAAACAAAGATAGAACGACACTCACGTAACAAGCGAATTCCCGCGTCTAACAAAGGTGGGTACAGAAGGTGCGCAGGTTGTACACTTCCAAACCAATTAAAAAGCTCTCTCGTTTACAAAATATGACTGATACGGAGAAGAAGAGATAAACGCACATATCACCCGCCTCGATGAAGTCTCTGTGGACGTCTTGGTTGACAGTTGAGAAGTTTCTTTCAGGAGGTACCCCGAGTTTGTGTTTTGTGGAGGGGTTGTTGAGGAAGGTGTTGAGCCAGTCTGTTTCGGGAAAACAAGAGGACATCGTTCCGTTGCACTAACCACCTCACGTCAGTAAACACAACTACTATCCTAAAGACGTATATTAAAACGGAGAAAAATAAAGCTTACCCGGATGTTAACATTCTCATACGCCCTACCCTCTAACTTCTGCAATTGCGTCTCCTGACACACCCTATTCGCCTCTACCCTCCCCTCCTTAACACTCGAATCTTCGTAAACTAGTCTTATCGCGTCCAAGCAGAACGGAAGGCGTGCGTAAAATGTGGAACAGACGGTAGCGTTGTATAGATCTGTGAGAGTACACCGGTGGTGAAGTGTCCATGTGTAGTGAGATAGGGCGTCCTAGTGGAAGGATGTAGGCCAGATATTATAGTGAGGTAGAGATGCAGGAGGGATAAGCAAACAGACGTACAGTGTGTGGGTTGCTGAGCATCATCGACTCTAAGTTAATACGGCGAGCTTTGTACGGAGCGATGCCGGATGCGATGGCGACATTCGATTCGTGGATTACGGTTGCTATATGTGGGATGTATGTCTATGGCAGGGACGTACCCCACGACAAGTCAATCAGCGTAAAATTTCGACAATACTCGGAGGTGAGTATCGGAAGGGAGGGAGAGTACGTACCCCTCCGTACGAGCCCCCTGAGGGTGTGGGAGGGTTCCTGTATGGTCTGAGTGGACGTCAAGGTATAGAAGGGCTTGATAAGCGTACATGAGCAGATGGGGGAACAAGACGAAGAACTTTTGCAAAAAGTCGTACACATCGTACGCCGCGTCTCGCGAATTATTGACCCTGGTACCGTAGGAGAACCCAACGTTCACTGGCTAATGTTTTTGAAGACGTACTGAGCTCATTAGAGATACGAGGAATAGCTAAAGAGGAGACGTACATGATCCAGAGCGACGAGGTTGAACTTTTCAGTCCATGCATACGAGTTAGGCTCGGTGGTAGCGTTTGAGGTGAGTCTGCAGTGCGATTCTGTTATATGAATAGATGAATAGAGAGAGGTCAGTTCAATAACAGGTCATATTCTCGGAACAGGGGCAACCGCTGGATACGTACGTCCCGTGAGAGGGTTCAATAGTCCGCTGACACCGGGCCCGCCCCCAATCGTCAATCTGCCCGTGGTGGTCACGGAGCCAGTCAATGTGACTATGTATGAATTCGTATGGCGAGGAGGACGTACATTAGTGGTGCAGACTTATTACCGTTCTGCGCTTCAAAGAACCTACTCAGTTTTATCGTCAACGAAGATATGACGGCGGTATAGTATCTAAGAGTTGAGCATTTCGGATTGAGCACGCACCAAAAGAAAGATCGTTTGGGTATTTTCTCTGAGTCTCCTTTGAGACCAATATACCCAGAATGCGAGATGGCTCTGCTGTGACTACCAGAATACATTCCTTCACAAAGGGAAGGACTTGTCAAGTCATCTATGCCGTGGGTGCGGAGTGTCCAGTAGAAAGTTTCGAGTGTATTCGAAAGATCTGATTGTCGGAGGTAGCGTCCGGCGAGAGATAGATCTGTTCTCAAAGTGACCCATAGGATGAGCACCAGGGTGCATAGTGCGGTGATGAACCGACGATGACGGTTGTGTTGTGTTGCTGGGCTATTGGCATGGCGTGAGTAGCAGGAGATAACACAAGTTTCCGTACTTTCTTTCTCGCACAAACTCCATTCTAATGAGTACTGCGGTCTGTCATGGTGCGCGTCGGCATCGTGCAACATATTCGACCTTTGATGATGCGTCGTGGTAGAGAAGAAGGTGTGCTCGAAGGCGTATCACAGGGACGCCACAAAGCGCTGGCTGGCTTGCTGGTGAGAACATATCAAATATCCTTTCAACACACCCACTTCCACCGAAATTTGCATAGCTCGGACTGGTCTCAGATTCTTGCTTTATTGCCGTACTCAGGGCCTGCTGCAAACATCCAACGAGTCGCAACGTCTAAAACGTGATAAATGACACTGTGGTATCAGCAGCCACGGGAACTTAGTACCCATGTTACTTACTCTATCACCGCCGTCAAACGCTGTGGCTACTTATAAGCAAAGGGTGTTGGTTTGGGCGCATCTACGGTTGATTCGTCTCCGAGTCTCTGAGGAGTTGTACTTGGATGCCTGCCTTATCGAGAGGGCGGTGGTCACCCGACCCGATTACAGCAAGATCTCATATCGATCACTGTTTCATCACAGCATTCCCTCCTCCTCCCAACCTCTTGCCATCTTTTGCACCTCTTGTCTCTTCCCCATAACCTTCTCTCTCAACGGCTGCCGAAGAAAACCTACAACAGAGATATGCAGCGACACTCGTTCCAAGCTCTCAACTCGACGTTCATCGTCGACTCGGAGTACCAGTTCGTGAAGGAACTCGGGCAGGGTGCGTATGGATGCGTCGTCGCTGCTAAACATCGCCGTTCTGGAGAGGGGTGTGCTATCAAGAAGATTACCAACATCAACACGAAGGTGTGTGCGCCTTTGTCTGATGCATCTCGAAGCTTTGGTGTTGACTGCGGTGAATCTAGAGGATCTTGACGAAGCGTTGTCTGCGTGAGATCAAGTACGCGTCGATTATACTTTTTTTTATGTGTAGAGCTCAACTATTGTCTCATATACAGGCTGCTCCATCACTTCCGAGGCCATAAAAATGTTCCGGTGTTCTTATTATCTACGCGAAGCACGCTACTCATACACGATCTAGATCACCTGTTTGTACGATATGGACATCGTCTTCCGTCCAGACGGCAACTTTGATGAAGTTTACCTTTACGTTCGTCTGCTACTGTATCCAGTGAATGTATCTAACTCTTTCACCATATAGGAAGAATTGATGGAGGCTGATCTTCATGCAATTGTTAGTGCATGCCATCATCTCACTCATATCATCTAACGCACACACATAGATCCGTTCAGGCCAACCCCTCTCCGACGCCCACTTTCAATCCTTCATATATCAAACCCTTTGTGGTCTCAAATACATCCACAGTGCCAACGTCCTCCATCGTGACCTAAAGCCCGGAAACCTACTCGTCAACGCTGATTGTGAATTGAAGATCTGTGACTTTGGTTTGGCGCGTGGATACCAACCTGGCAGTGGCAACCAGCCAAGATCAGCGTCTACTGCAAACCAGGGGTTCATGACGGAGTATGTTGCTACTAGGTGGTATAGGGCACCGGAAATTATGTTGAGTTTTGCCAACTATGTGAGTTACTGAAAAACCTGAACGTGCCGTGATTTGCTATTGACCGATCTTGAAGGGCCCCGCTATCGACGTTTGGTCCGTAGGATGTATCCTTGCTGAACTCTTGGCTGGAAAGCCAATTTTCAAGGGCCGAGAGTACGTTCATCTCCTGCCCCACTCACCCTTCATCTCATCTTCATTCAAACAGCTACGTAGACCAACTCAACCAAATCCTCCACTACCTCGGTACTCCCTCTGAAGATACCCTCCGTCGTGTTGGTTCCCCTCGCGCCCAAGATTATATCCGTTCGCTCCCCATCAGGCCGCGCGTGCCTTTCAACACACTCTTCCCCCGTGCCAGCCACCTCGCTCTTGATCTGCTAGGACAGTTGTTGAACTTTGATCCTGCCAAGAGGATCACTTGTGAGCAGGCGTTGAACCATCCGTACCTTGCAGTCTGGCATGATCCCAATGACGAGCCTTCGTGCCCTTCGGTGCGTCTTATACTTATTTCCGTTCGTATATCGAGATTAGCAGCTGATGAAGATGTGCTATGCTGTGGGATAGTCCTTTGACTTTGGCTTCGAAGAAGAAGATGGCATTGAAGGTATGAAACGTCTCATTGTTGACGAGGTACAGTCGTTCCGCGCCGAAGTTCGTCAGCAAGCTCGTGCTGGAGGGCAAATTCGTAGACAAGATAGGTCAGCTTCCCATTTCATCTTCTCTCCCCCCCGGACAATACTACTTTTATTGTCTCTCCTTGCTCCTACATGCATGATCCTAAGACTCAAATATCTTACTGCAGCTTGCCAATCCCAACTCGCGAAGAAATCCAGCAATCTACGCCTGTCGGGTCAGGCGGTCAAGGCGAGAGGGCGCCGAGTCCCGTCACGGAGGATCCGAGTGCGGAGTTGGAGAAGGAGTTGGCGAGTACGCATATTAATGCGAGACGGTAAAGGTGTCAAAGAGGGATGGAAATTGGAAGGAATGGGACGTCGGCCGGTATACCCATACAAAGAAAAATATTCGAGGACGGATATTCAGCAGCATCGTTCAGAGACGTGTACGATGATAAACACCTGGTTAGATTTACGGTTGGTTGTTTTCTTGCCCGGTGCAAGGTTCGACTTTCAGAGATTGTACAGTTAGTAAAGGCAGACACGGTGTATTTATCGATGAGATTATCTCCGCTAGTACTTGCAAGTCAGTTATAATGAATCCACGCGAGTGGCTGCTAGATAACGTCAGTGCGCAATAACATCCGGTCGTCCTATATATCATCTACCCGCACCTACCTTACACTACCATCGACTTAGACCAGGATCACTTACCAGTCGAAGGCCACTGAACTCCTGCGACCAAACCTTGAACTTACACTCAACCATGTCTTCCTCCTTACCAACCCCTACGTCCCAGCACACACAAGACGAGCTCAAGCTTCCAACCTACATCTACAAACTCATCCCACACACCTCTCCTCCTCCCCTCCCACCAACACCCCTACCTACCGCCTTACCAATAAGCCCCCTCGACCAATCCTCCGGGTTCATCCACCTCTCCACCGCACCCCAAGTCCTCGGCACACTCGTCCATTTCTTCACATCAGACCCTCGGGTGTACGTTCTCCGTATCCCGTTCGCCAGAGTGCAAACGAACATCAAGTGGGAGGACCCAAAGGGAGAGGTGTGTGGAGATCGGCCTGGGGAAGGGAGGTTCCCTCATTTGTACAATGGGTTGAAGCTGGGAAACGATGAGGTCGATGAGGTCGTTGTCTGGGAACGCGAAGAGGAGGAGGAGGAGGAGAAGAATGGGAGAAAGGGATGGGAGGAGGTTGTGAAAAAGGCGGAAGAAGACGGGTGGTTGGTGTACTAAACCTGCTTGAAATTGGGGATGGCGGAACCATCTTGTATGATCAAGTTGCAACCCGGCGACGCAATAACGGGGCGGTTGAGTTAGTATTCCGACCCATGAGTTGCCTACGACAACGCAAAAGGGTCATTGCATTATGTAGCCGAAGGAAAAAGAACGTATTCTACAGATACATTCAATTGCTTATGAGACGATGACGATGCGACGAAAGCTTATGTACGTGCACGATGAGAGAGTCCACTCGGAAACCCCGAGCGAGAGAGTGAGAGATTGCAGAGCATGTGGTGACGGAAACAAAATGGTGCGGTGGAGATCACGAGGGAAAAAAATAGACGAAAACGCAAAAGCGAGGGTGTACGAGGGAGAGATTGAGAAAGAATCGTAAGGTACAGTAAACTGCAAGATAAACCCATTTATGCAACGAAAGAAAATAATGCGACAATCTGTATAAATACACACACAAGAAATGAGGGAGGCATCGCGTTTCGTTATCCTCGTCGTGGAGGGGGGCGGCGTTGTTGTGAGGGGGGTACTGGGGATAATGTACGACTAGGATTGGGTTGCTGAGCCGCAGGAAGGGTAGGCGATCCTTGCGGCTGGGGTAAAGCGCCAGCTTTACGTTTCTTCATCTCCTCCTGGCGTTGGGAAGTGCAAACGGCCCATAAAGGATTGGGCGGTATGCGGCCTACGATTGACCGCAATATGCTAAGCCTATAGAAGAAGTATTCGTCATTCTCCATATAAATAGGGATATAGGTGGTATAAAGGATTTACCATTGTTCTTTCTCTCCGTCGGTATCGGTATAGAAAGTGATTTCTTCCTTGTTGTTGAAGATTAGCCTGAAGGATCTTTCAACCCCAGACGGTCCATCGTGATCGATATAACGGCTGCTTTTAGCTGAGACTGCTGAAGCAGGGCTGCGTACGTCGATGTGGGGCTCGTGATCGTCTTGAACAGCAACGGCTTTCTTAAGATCAATAGTGGTGATCGGCTTTCTTGTGATATCATTGTAGGCAACCATACTAGCACCGACAATACGGACTTGCCGTCTCCGCCAGGTCTAAAAAGACAGTCAATCTCGACACCTTCCGAAACACGCTAAAACTTACTCCACCACAATCTCCACCATACTGCGTGAGTGTACCCTCGTAGTAGGTTATCTTGTGCCACTGTATAGAACTAAGCCCTTTGCGGCATTCCTCAAGACTTTGAGGAAGCTGATCTAGAGGGACGCCAGGTAGAGGAGGAAGCCTGAAGATTTGTAGGACAAGCTCGCCAACTTGCAGTACTTTCGGCGGCGCCGACGCTTGTGACTTCTGTCCAATCAGGGGAAACGAAGTTTCAAATGTCTGAGTATCGCAACGCCTTGCGATATCAGGGAAGGAAATGAATGCTTTTGCCAACGAGCCCTCGGTGGTCAGGTACCGCGCGAGGTTCTCTTGAAGTTTATGCTGAGGCGCCGGCGCTTCAGCCACTGGTGATGCTCGAGCAGCTTTAATAGCCTTCTTCTGTCCTCCAAAGAACCTACTCATCCCGCCGGCTTTGGGAGGAGGCGGAGAAGCTATCTTTACAGGAGCGGGACGCGGCGGCGGACAGTTGGCTTTGAACTGCTCCTTGATGTGTGGATCTATACGGACTTTGATGGTCAGGGTAAACTCGAGCTTGCTGTGTTCAACCCTATAGGAGAATCTATTAGCTTCTGAAGTAGGTCAAAGGTACGTCTGGGATTTACAGTTCAAACTCTTGGTTGATCTGGCAATCCCGAGCTAGATCCACCGTAGGGGTTGTAACATAGTGAATACCATTGTTTAGCGTACACGTGATAGCTGTGTGTTGTGGCGGAATAGGAACATTGAGGTTTCTCATCCCCACCACTGAATGGAAACAATTAACATGCCGACGAATGTATAGAACAAATGGAGCGTACCTTTAACAAAAACCTTGCCGTGAGCCTTGCCGGAAGTATCTTGAGCCTTGAGTTCTTTGAGTTGCTTAGCATATTCGTTCTTTTATCAAAAGTTAATCGATCACGGCACTATCACAATCAAGACTTCGCCACTAACCATATCAGAAGGCCGACGAACAGCACGCCACGCCTTGCCAGAGTCAATATCCCCGGCGGAATCCATGTGCGTTACCTTGTCTTTAGCTGCACTCGCATAAATAGTTTCAGGTCGCTCTCGCACGTGGTATTTCTGAGAAAGAAACAATAAATGCACATGTGTCCATGTTTATAAGACGATTCCAAATGAAACATGAACAAGACAAAACACCTACCGTATGATTTGGCCCCTTCAGCCTTCTCAGTTCACGGTCGATACTGTCAGCCAAGAGGTCCTCCTCGTCGATATCCAATCCATCGAGTAAGCCTCCATTGGTACTAGCCATCAACGTATCCGCCCGTTTCCTGGTCACATTCCTTTCTACGTTCGCGGTGGTATCACTTGCGCTCTTACTACGTCGCCTATTTGGTCGAAGAACCGACACTTGCCGTGGAGGAGGGGTATACTCAACGCTTGTCTCGACATCCATCTCGTCGTAACCTTCTTCTCGCTGTTCTCGCTGACGCTGCTTCATGGCCTTGATCAATTGTTCGCGAGTAGGGACATTGACAGATGGCTGAGGGCTTGTCGCACGTATAGGGAGATCCGCCAGGGGCTGGGGACTTGTCGCGCGTGGGGGATCACTTCCTGTCGGCTCGGGGCTCAAGAAGTTAGCCTGCAATAGAGACTCCGGTCGTTTGCCGCGGTCCGGGCCATTCGACGTCTTGACTTCCGGCTCAACATCCATCGCATCAGCTTCTTTGTGTGTCCCACTAGCATCGACGGAAATAGAGTGATTGGACTGATCCCCTTCGCCGTCTACAGGCATAGCAGCCGAAGAGGGTACAGTGAATCGTCCAGCCTGGATGCCTTCAGTAACCGCCTCAATCTTCAATCCGACCACCCCCTTGCCGTCAGGCCCTAGTGTCGCCTCACCAGCAACATCGGCCATTAGTCTGTCCAAAGCGCTCTTCATATCACTCAGATTGCCCAAACTCGAGGATTCCGCGTTACCAACATGATCGTCGCTGCGAGAACGCGAAAGCAGCGATGGTCGTGGAGGGCCAGCTTGTTGAGTGCCCTCGTCCAAGGAGACAACGCCATCGTGAGTAGGTTCTCGTGTGATCTTCGGAGGAGGAACGCGTCTAGGTACACGTCGCATGGATTCTGGTGTGGTAGGTTTCGCAAGAGTAGGAGAGTCTACTGAATGTCTGAAGGGTGTTGGGGCGTCGGACCCTACCAATATGTCCCCTGCAGACTCTCGCAAGGGGTTTTCGAGGCTGCGCTGCTTCTCCAACCTCTTCTGCATTGTCTCACGCGTGCTACGAGGACTACGCCCACTAAGACTCCCATCCCCGTCACCATTAAGGCTACTCGAACTTCCAACCTTGGGGATTGAGGACCGAGCAAGAGGGGAACCAGTACGAGGAGAGTGTCTAGCAAACGGATGATTGCCAAAAGGTGAGTGCTGGGCTGGCGAATGCGAACGAGTGTTATCAGCCGTCGGCAGAGGCTTAGTTGGAGTCGAGGGAGCCCCGTTTAAGCTGTCTTTACTACGACTAGAGTGGAGCGAGGTAAACATGAATGGATGATTCGGAGGGGAGGTCGGGGGAGTAGACGTAGTCGGCAACCCGCTACTCTCATCTGTACTAGAGAGTGGCCCGGGCTCGACAAGATCGAGGTCAAAGTTGAGCCCTGAAAGAGAGACTTCAGAACCACCAATAGAGAGGTTCGCATGCTCTTCGTGGAAATGCCTAGAAGTCTGCTTGGACATGTTAAGGGAGCCAGGGACATCCTTGAGTTGAGGGTAAGACAGCGGATCTGAGCTATCTAATAGCACAGCTACAGGGTTGTTGCGATGAGCAACGTTATCAAGGGGAGCAGATAGGGTACATACATGAACGTGGGCTTCCTTTCCTACCATCAAGCTCAAAGCGAGGAATCAGGCTCTCCGTATTGGAATGTCTGCGTGAGGTTGATTGCGGCCTCCCTGGAGAAGGTGACGGGGGTAGCTGGCGAACATCTTCTTCAAGTTGTCCGCCTTCTTGCTCCTTCTGTGCTTTGAACCGCTCTGAGCGTGTGGATCGACCAAGCGGGATATGAGATCCAGGTGATATAGAGGTGATCGGCGTTCCCTCACGAGAGTGGCTTGGGGTAGAAGCTGTGGGGGCAACGTGAAAACCAAGCTCAGTAGATTCAGGCTGCGACTCTCGCTGGTGATGAGCCGCCGCATTTCGCTCTGCATGATGAGAACGTCCATACGGCACACCATCCTCGGTCTCCAAATCCTCGGGGAGAGCGCCTTCTTCCTGGGGAGGAGTACTAGGCCGGGTGTCTTTCAGCAAAGAATCAACGAGGCCTGTGATACTATCATCGCCGACTTGGAAGCTCTCAAGGCTCGAGTCTGAGTCAGCATTGCGCGTACGCAGAGGACCTTGAGTATGGGCAGGGTCGTCGTCATGGCCATCATGATCGTCTTCATTAGAGGGATCATCAACGTTCATGGTATCGTTACGTTCGTAGTTGTCGTCATCGTCTGTGACCCAGTCAAACGGATTTGAACTCTCCTCCTCGACATCAAACTCCAACACGTCACACTTTTCATCAAAGGTGACTGTCTTTCGACGCGAATGTCGACGCGTCATACGCGGACCATGTAGCCGCCGCGATACCAAAGAGGGACGACTTGGCGATTGTGAACGATGGGGAGAAACACGACCGAACCATTCCTTCGGGGGCGGGGGAGGGGCAAGCTCACCGTCAGAACCAGATTCTTCGCCGTGGTCGATGTGGGGAGATGGTTCTGGTGGCTGAGATTGCGAAGGAATGGAAGGTGGTGTCTCCTGCGATACGAGCCGAGGCTTCTCTGCAGCTGGTTTATCCGACTTGAAGAAGCTATTCGTGACCGGACGTTTCTGCACCAAAAGTTCAGACACTTGAGACTGACGACGCTTCCTCACCGCGGGATTCTCGTTCTCCGCCTGATCGTTCATCGACTGCGTACGTGACCGTTTCTCACCACTAACACGACGTACTGGCGTGGCATGGAACGTGGATGGCCTGGCAGGGTTGGCAGGGAGCTGGGAGAGTACGAAGGGGGAGTTGGACACTCTTGCGCCGTGT
Source organism: Irpex rosettiformis (assembly GCA_022160335.1). Taxonomy (NCBI): domain Eukaryota; kingdom Fungi; phylum Basidiomycota; class Agaricomycetes; order Polyporales; family Irpicaceae; genus Irpex; species Irpex rosettiformis. The sequence continues at coordinate 125,076 of MU274907.1, read as the reverse complement.
GCCAGGTTTCGGACAGAGCGTCGGCGTGAGGGAGTAAGAGCGGGAGTCGGGGGGTCTTCGCTAGTTCCGGGTTGAGGAGAGTCTCGTTTCGCGATACGGAGGGGGTAAGTTGAAGGGGGTTTCCAGTCCTTGGTTGCGTTGGAGAGCGCACGCTCGCGCAGAGGGGCCTTTGAGCTCATCGCCTAACACGGTGAGCGTGAGAGTCGGAGCGATGAGAAGCAGGCAAGGGAGATGAGAGTTGGGGTCCAAAGGGGTCCAAGTTCAACATGAGATCCAGATCAACACGGACGCGCATTTCACGTGATCGTGTAGACGCTGTGTATCAGGTTTACGGTCGAAACGCGTCACGTCATCGTGACAACGATCTTGAAAGGGTCATTCTAGTTTGGCCATGGTTAGAAATTGAAAAGAATGCATATATTATCGCTATCAACTACGTTACACATAATTAACTAACGATTGTAACACAGGTTCCTCTCGGCCAGCAAGAAAATAAAATAAGTAAATGCAGGCTTGTATGTAAGTATGTCCGCGGTCTGCCACTGAGAAACGCGACTGGGATTCGTTAAGCAGCCTTCGTAGCGGCCTTCGTGGCTTGAACAGTTGCTCTTGCTCGCTTACTCATCCCGCGGATCTTCTCACCATACAGCCAGAACAGAATCAATCTATCATTCAGAAATCAGTACTACATCAGAAAAAGCTAAATGGAGACACTTACGCAGGGGTTCCTACGCCCAGGCAAAACGCCGCAAGGATCGTGTCGCCCTTTCCATACCCAAGTGCGCTGTACATGTAAGGAGCAAAGAGGGGGAAGCCGAATCCTGCCAAAGAACGAAAACATGATACAGCCGCAAGTGCTAGAATGATACGAAACGATCAACAGGGGGCTCTGAGGTCTACATATGCGGTTATGACTTACCGGAAGCTGCGAAGCGAGAGAAGGAATCAATGATATAGGCTTGCAAGCCTTGAAAGACCGAAGCTGATCCATATCCAATGAGGAAGAAGCCCTATCAATTCGCTATGTGAGTAACGCTCAAATTTGTGTGCGGTCCGTGTTGGGCTTACAATGTCAGGTCCAATCCAATGCGTATGGTTCGCCGCTGTCCATCCCCCTATAAGAAGCCCAAAGGGCAGTCCCAATGTTCCCGGGATGATAGGGACTAGATAGATCGTAAGCGCCTTCGTCAAAGGGTATTACTGCCTAGTCACTTACTGAGACGGAACTCGGGGATGCCGACACCACCGTTCCTCTCTGTGAGTTTCCGATAAGAACGGTCAATGAGGATGGAGTTGGTCTGAGCAGCCGCGATTAGGCCTATTCCCTTTGAGAAAGCGTGTCAATGCAAGCACGGAACAGATGGAATCTGGGCTTACGAGGGAAATATAATGCAAGCCAACAATCCCAATGGGCTCGTCGTACACATTCGTGTATATATCCGGTAAGGTCGTCAACACAACTATACACAGATTGTGTTGTCATTTAGCATCCAACATAGGGTAAGGCCAAAGAGACCGATAAACGTACTATAAATAACTCCATAGACGAAAGCCATATACACTCCAAATAACTGGATAATTGGTTCCTCGACGAAGAGAACGAACGGCCGTACGAGGGAACGAACTAGGAATTCTCGCCACGATTCTTCGGGCTGGCCTTCTTCATAAATTGTCTTGATCTTATCAGTAGAAGCACCCTTCTCAGCATCCAAGAGGCCTCGGATTTTCTTCGCTTTTCTCTTCAAGAGTACAGGAGCATAAGCTAATAGAGAACTGTTCAACAGGGGCTGCTCTGCACGGCAAAGAAGAAGCTCACTTTCTCTCATAAGTAAGAATCCAAGAACCTGAACGACTCCATTCGCAACAGTGATAGACCAAAAGACCCATTGCCACTTTGAATATTGTGCAATGAATCCTCCGGCAATAGGGCCGATTGCAGGACCAAGCAATGGGGCCAAAGAGTAGACGCTGATAGCCTTCCCTCGCTTATCGGCATTCCATAGATCAGACAGCATCCCTCCACCAACCTGAGGGATTATTGAGGCGTTGAGGAGCAGTTTCATAGCGTTATGACTTGACATACCGATAGAGGAGCACTACCGCCTAGACCAGAAAGGAATCGAAACGCCATGAACTCTCCTTTGTTTGTCGCGAACCCACAGACAAGGTTGAAAACTAGAAGAGTGGTCAGCACTTTCCTCGAGGAACGAAGGGACCGCTCCTACCAAGAAAAGTCATGTTAGCGAGCTGAAGAACAATCACGCGCCCGTAAACTTCGCTCAACGGCCCTAAAAAGAGTGGTCCAACAGCTATAGAAGGGGTCAGAATCAGCAGCTCTCCAACATTGGTGCGCAAAAGAGGCTACTTACCATAAGCCAATACATAAATAGACAACGTCATAGCTATCTCTACTGTCGCAGTGATATTTAGGTCTTCCGCAATCTGTGATGCAGCAGGAGCGACCATTGAGGATGCCAGAGCGGACATCAAGGTGAACAACGACATCGTCATCGCAATCATCCACTTCTTGCTCTCAGGAAAGCTACCAATCACTTGGATATCAGCAGTTTGTCCACAAATCAGAAGTCTAACACGCACTTCTTGGGATTCTGAGGATCATCCGGTCCATCCCAGTCGACAACGATATGGTCACTGGCGCCGTCTATCTCCTTCTCTTTGTCCTTCTTCGAGCCTTCGCCATCTACATCCACGATTGTCCCGATCTCAGAGACATTATCCGCCGACGGTTGTGTTCTCAGGTGGCGGTAGTCGACGTCCAGCAGAGTCGCAATCTGGTCTTGAGCTTGAGCTTGAGCTTGAGCCTGAGCTTGATCCTGCTGCTCGACGTGGTCAGCCATGAGGGGCGATGGGGAAAGAAACGGACAGAGAAAGCTTGAAACGGGTCGAGTCGCCACTTGCCAGGTATATAACCCATCAAGAGACGAGTAAAGTAAGCGAAGCTGTCTCATACGCGCCCTTCTCTATTCTTGCTCCCATCGGTGTCAAATTCGCCCCGTTGTAGTCAAGTGAGCTATAGTAAGCAGCTTCCCTACAACGACAGCTTCAAACTTTATACCACAAAACACAGACCTCGTTCACGTTCGTATATCAGCCATAATGCCTTCGCAATGCGATGACGAGATGTCTGGTATACTCAGAGTGCACGCAGGGTTGTGTCGCGAAGAAAATAGCCTCCCTTGGTGCGACGAACAGAGCCGTTTTGATCGCTTCATAGGAGATGTCGCAGCCGGTGATTTGTCCCTGTGCGTCCATTCCTGGGTGACCCACTGAAGTGATTGTGCACGAGACCGAAACGCGACACACATGCACGATGGGTAATGTGATCTAAGGAAGGTTAGGAGCATGCGTTGTTGAATGGTCCAGCGAAATCGAGACGCCTCTGCACTCGGGAACACTGGGAATAAATCTTAAAAAAAGTCAGCCCGCAGTGTAGCTGAGACCGCCACGCGACACGTACATCGAGAAATGCTCCACCGTTACACTGGTAACTGATTATGTTCAATCAAATTGGATGAAGGTTCCTTCGAGCGCGTTGCGGGCTGTTGCAGCTTACGGGTATCAGGAAGTCCGCAACTTGAATTACTGGATCGTACGAGACGGTGTCAGGCGCCCGCGCTGTGGTTGTGGAATTGTGGTAAACCCCCAAATTTCCTTTCGACAATCGTTCCCGGTTAATGGCTACCTGCTTCTTGAAAGAATGATCTAGGAACCTGTAACGAGGTGATAACTTGATAAGATTCATAGCCATGAAGTCGAAGGAAGGGAGCACAAATATTTCACTTACCGGGAGCGACGAGCTTGATCATGGTGGTCACAGTCCAAGCGTATTTGATCCAAAATAGTCTGACTAATCGCTTTCGTTGATGACAGAAGGTACTTACTGTGGCTCCAGGGCCCGCGAAGTTGGATTTTATAAATTTGATGGCCGGCTGCTGGGTTGTCTCTACAGACCGGCGGCATAAGGTTATGCTAAGAATCTCAAGCCTGCCAAGTGATATCATACATGCCGCCTTAAGACTTAGATCATCATTCAATAAATTATGCTATTGCTCTATCATTAACGATGATATTAGGGTATTAAGCCAAAATGTCAATAAAAAAGTACATGTTCCAATTCGTGAAGGAGTCATAATAAATAGCTGTGACAAAAGTAATACCATCGCTACACCTCTACTGGCATCTATGCAGCATTTGGACCGCCAGTAAGCTTTTCAGCATCCGGCGGGGTAACATGAACAGTCGATCTTGCACGTCTACTCATTCCTCGTATCTTCTCGCCGTACAACCAGAATAAAATTAACCTGTTAATCCGAGTCAGCATTCATCGAGGAATCACCTTCATGACGGAATGAGCTTACGCAGGTGAACCAACTCCTAAACAAAACGCCGCCAAAATTGTGTCTCCTTTCCCATATCCCAGTGCGTCGTACATGTACGGTGCGAATAGCGGGAAGCCGAAACCCGCTAGTGAACGGAAACATGATACTGCTGCTAGGGCTAGATGAACCAATGTGAACATCTGTATCGCTGTAGTCAAGTCAAATAAATCGCACATACCTGAAGCAGCATACTGAGGAAAGGAGTCAATCACGTAGGCTTGGAGGCCTTGGAAAACCGACGCTGATCCGACACCAAGAAAGAAGAACCCCTGTGAAATTATACTTTATCAGCAAAGTTATACACCCCAGACACCGGAGACCATACATACAATGTCCGGGCCAATCCAATGTGTATGCTCCTGCGCAGTCCAACCAGCGATGAGAAGGCCGATTGGAAGACAAAATGTCCCGGGGATGATAGGCACTAAATCATAGTGATGTGGTTAACAGCGGTTAGAAGAACAGTGATGTTGAATACGTACGGAGACGATACTCTGGCTTGCCGATGCCGCCATTCTTGTTTGTAAGGATTCGGTACACGTGGTCGATCGTTATCGAGTTAATTTGGGCCGCAGTGGTCAAACCAAGACCCTAAACAACGCGAGGTCAGACTGTGTATCTTGGTAATTCAAAGTATAAAAATGTAGTACCAGCGCGATGTAGTGCAACCCGAGGATACCGGGCTTCTGATGATACACCTCGGTAAATATTCGAGGAAGGGTTGTTAACGAGACTACGCAACATGTCGTTAGTGTCAATTCCTCGAGTTGAGATAATAAGCAAAATGGAAGACGTACTGTACAAAACACCGTATACAAAGGCCAGATAGACCCCAAACAGTTGAATAATCGGTTCTTGGACGAACAGTGAAAAGGGCCGGATGAGCGAGCGAATTAGCCACTCCCTCCAAGTTACGTCGCCCTGCCTTTGTTCGTAGATCGTTTGCACTACTAGTGTGTTTCCATCACCTTTCTCAGTATTCATTTGAGCGCGTATTCTCTTAGCTTTGCGTTTGAGGAGCGTCGGTGCGTATGCTAGATGGCCATCTTCAAGTCAGCTTTGCGCTTCAAAAACACCACAGTGGATTCCTACGCACTTTCTTTCAATAACAAGAGCCCAGCTCCCTGTACAACACTATCGGCAATAGTGATAGCCCAAAACACCCATCTCCAGGTCGAGTATTGTGCAACAAACCCTCCGGCCACCGGTCCAATAACCGGCCCAAGCAGTGGTGCAAGTGAATATACCCCGACGGCCTTGCCGCGTTTATCTGCGTTCCAGAGGTCTGATAACACTCCACCACCGACCTAGTCGAAAGAATCAGTGATCCGGTAAGAGGATAGGGGGAAATGACGTACGGATAAAGGTGCACTCCCTCCGAGGCCAGCCATGAATCGAAAAGCCATGAACTGCGACTTGTTCTGAGCAAACCCGCACCCAAGGTTAAATGCTAGAATTATATCAGTTATATATATGGGAGATACCTGAGACACGACTCGAACGCTTACCCAGAAAAGTCGCATTCGCAAGTTGCAAAACGATCACCCTTCCATATATCTCACTCAAAGGTCCGAGGAATAACGGTCCAACAGCTATAATATAAAAACACTATTAGGATTTCCGATACTAGTGACCTAGAATACGCACTTACCATATGCAAGAACGAATATCGATATTGTCATGGACACCTCCACGCTTTGTGTGATATTGAGGTCTGCGGCGATCTGGAATGCTGCGGGTGCGACCATGGAGGAGGACAACGCGGACATGAGTGTGAAGAGCGACATCGTCATCGCGACAGTCCATTTCTTGGCTTCGCGCCAACTACAAATCATTAAAGTCAGTCTCCAGTATGCACTACTGAACGTCGACGAACAACGCACTTTTTTGGATTTTTAGGGTCGTCCGGTCCATCCCAGTCTACAAGCAATAGCGCCTCGTCGGTCACAGTAGGAGCTTGCGATGCTGAGCTGGGCATTGGGGCGTCGACGACTCTCTTGCTTTCGGAGAAGTTATCTGCTAAAGGTGGTTCCGTTGAAGGTGGCCTGCTATTAGCGTCAAGCTCGGGAGTTAGCTGTCCTTGGTTCGTGTCTCTTCGATCGATAGTAATAGGTAGACTGGACATGGTGTTTGCCAGTCGCTAAAGTAAAGTGTGATGATGTCCAAGGACACAGAAGGTATAAAGTATGCTCCACGACTGAAGCTTCGCACACGCTCAATATATACCTACCGATCGAAATGTGTTTACCCAATGGATACTGACTGTTTCGCGACGTTTTCAGGCCATAGCATCTGGCCTGTGCGTATGACGCGCCGCCCCGGTCAGCCAACCGCTGTAAGCACCTTGTTCGAAAAATGTGAAGCGCCCATATTTAGTGTTAACGACGATCGGCCCGTCAGCACGGGGGCCGTTTTGTAGGAACCGTTAACCTCAGGGTTTTATAGGTAACGCATACACAATCCTATATGTACACGATATCAGCCCAGCAGAAATTGTGATTGACTTTAGTGTCAAACTCGAAGCTTGGAGAACCCATCCATTTTGTGGACACTCATACTTGATGCATGATGATCTAGCGCTTTCCGAGGTGTTAGGCCGATGGGGAGTCACGCTTGCCTAACAGATATTCAATGGTCTGGAAAGCGGCCCATGGCACGAACTCTGTAATGACGGGACGTCGTCAACATGGCCGTTGGAACCGATCACGGTGAAGATCACTTACGGGGCGTCATGTGGCCACTAAACGAGAACTCGACAACTAAGTACGAACTGCGTTTAGTAAGAGGGCCCAACATCAAACTTAAAACAGAACACTCACAGGTCAGATTGCGCTCTTGATGGAAAGTTCCGAAAGAACCCATGTTCTCCACGACGAACGAGTCTGGCTCGATCGGCGTCTGGAAACCTTGCAAGCCATGCCACGTCATGTTCCTGCGGATTATGTGTGCTCAGTAATAAGCTCTCGGAGGCGGAGACACCCCGAAGAACACGCACTGGATAGCAATCCTTGTTCCTTCCGCCACCAAGATGAAATCCTATCGATAGGAAATTGCTTAGTTGGAATCTGGAAGTGATGTTGCCGGAATCATACCGCCAAACCATGGACGACTACCGTCCTCAGGCTCTTCTCGATGACGTTAGGGAACACGCTCAGCATGGATGCCACACTTTGATCTCGGCCAGGTTGCCCTTGTGCATTAACGTACACGGAACCTGAGGTACAAGTTTCCCAGTTGATGTGAGGAGCATGGATGGCTCGTTGGACCTGAGTAGGATCAAGAGCGGTTTAGTATGTGAAATACCAGTATGACAGAGAGCAATCACATCGGTTCTGTAAGCACATGGTGGTTAGCGATGACAACAGACAAGTAATTTATTCGTCCATACCTGTTGAAGTAGACGAACTGTTGTGTGGATTGAGGAAACCCAATGACGCTCCCTAGCGATTGATGAAGAATTAGCATTAGCCGCAGGTCGTCTTATTCTAGGAAAAAACACATACAGAGCTTTGGCCAGGTATCGGACACCCGGTACACATCAAACGCTGGATTAATTCTACCAGGTCTCGTGATTCAAACACAATTGTTCTTCGGTGTCATAAACAAAACTCACATGGTTACTTGTTGCTGAATAGGACTGTGAAGCCTGCAGCTTGCTTGCACCCCGACCGCCCTCGTGACGTTGTCAAGCGTCGCACCAGCAGGAAGAGGGAGCTGTCCCGCCGGAGGATATGTCACGAACTTGTCGAGGTAGTCGGTGTATCCGCAGGTGTCAGAGATGTTCTGTAGGTGGGCATAGAAAGAGGCGTTGAAGGGAAACAGGTCCTTATGTGCCAGAGCAAAACGAAGAGCGGGAATTTCTTGTTGGACTAAGCCCCATGAGAGAGAAGGGTCGGCTACCCAAATTCCTTTGAGATTGAGATCGACCTCGTGGGGATGTTCGTAGAGCCAGTTGGCGATATAGGGAACATCTAATAATAAATTCAATGTTCTTAAAACTTTCGCGCACTAATAGTAATACGTACAAAAGCCAGCATACTGTATCAAGGATGTTAGTTATGAGTTCTAGAAGAGGGGCTCCTAAGGAGGACTTACGCTTTCACCGCTCACAAAAAAGTTACTCCCCTTTAATTCGTGGAAAACCTCGAGGAATTGACCCAGGAAACCGGCAACTTGCTCTGCCAGCTGGTCGTCATTGGTGATATTGGGTGTCCCTTGTGAGAAGCCAGTCTAGCGTGTGTCATGAGTATATGAACGATGAAGAAAGCGAATAAAACGCTATGCTTACGCCAACCGGCTGTTCAACCCAGACCACGTTTGCGAGGCTGGTCCAGCTCCATGGGTTCCTGCAAACGGTAAGCAAGAATGTAAATTGAGTGCAAGAATACGGATTTACGGAGTAGGCTCAGACTGTCCCCACGACCAGGCTTCAATACACGATCAGTGACTCCAGCCGATAATTCATTATTTTGACACTCACAAATCGGGCCGTTCTCTTGCAGGAATCCCTCAAGAGAAGAACAACCAGGTCCACCTGATGCCTTTATTCAGTCGTGGTAAATGCGATCTTAATTCAATTTACGTACCGTTGGTCCAAAAGAGAAGATCGTTTGCGTTCGAAGCATTTGTGGTAGGCCAGAACCTAGTATGCTATTGTAAGCACAAATGGACAATACTGGATTTAAGTAGTACAAAGCAACGAACCAGAAGAAAAGTTTGCGGGTCTCGTGTGGGTCAGCAGAGATGGGCATGAGACCAGACCAAGAAGGACCGGCATCAAAATTTACTTATGAGGTGGAAATTGAGTGAATAATAAAGTAACTTTTCAACATTCGTACTCACCTAGTGGTAGCTTAGAACCGTCGACAAAAAACTGCTTTGCACGAGGGTTGCTGAATGTTGGTGGGGTAGCCCTTTTTGTGAGAGCGGGGGGTACGGGAGGCCCAAAGGATGGAAAGCTCTGCAACATCGCCTCGCGTTGCTCGATCTGGAAGTTGACGGCGTCCTCCATGCCCTCCATTGCACTTCCAGAGAAGATGCGAGCATGCATCCCTGGCACGAACGCGGCCCATAGTGCGGAAAAATAGACAAGGCTCTTGGATAAAAATCTCATGATTGAGACTCGAACGATGGTAGAGCTTGGTATTTGGGATGGTAAACCTGAGCAGGCTTGTTTTATACGCGTACCGTTGAATGAGGGTGTTGCTGTGTCATACTCTGCATGGACTCAGAGTACAAGCGGAATACGCAACGATAGCCGTCACAGTCAGATGCATATGCTCTAGCCACGGCAGATCAGCTTCTGAGACGATTCTGGGCGAATTATCTGCATCGAAAGAATGAGTACACATGGTAGAGATAACAAGATGATGATCACGAGTGAGTCGGAAACACTCTTGCGATGTGGGTTCGCGCGGTAGAACCTGTTGCGGAGGAAGTGGTTCTGTAAAGCGCGAAGGAGACACAGTGATTTCCATGGATTTTCATGACCGCTAAACAGGCCGTTTGTCCCATTTAAACTATACGTTCTATGACGCGTCAGCGCATTATTCACACTAGTACTCGATATACAGTCTTGTCTCTTACCTTTGACTATGTACGCATCCTAACAATAAAATTGCTGCAGAAGCAAGAGCATTAGAGATCTTTGACGTGATACTATCCCGGCCCGTTAGTTTTCGATACACACCATGCACCATAGGATCGTGGAAGTCTTGCTACGGCATATAGTAAGCACCCCTACTTCTCGTCGCGGGTTATTTCTCTCACAGCAGCTCAGGAGGAACAGGTGTAAGATATACGTTCAAATCCCATCATCATGTGGTGCTTTCACGTTGTATTTCCTCACATGCCGGCCATGGGAATACGAGACAATTGACTCATCGTCGCCAAAGCGAGTCTGAGGATCGACGTAGTCACTGTCTATGCAAACATCGTCGAGAACTGTAACACACGAATAGCAAAGTCGACTGACCTACAATACCCAGCTTTGGGATACTTGAGTGTCAACATTTCAACTCTTGGAAGTCATCACGGTGAAAAGCACAGGAATAAGGAGTCCAAGTCGAAGTTAGATTCAAGGTGAGCGGTACTCAAGGAGTCTGTCGACTTGGGCGGGCGGTCGCTTAGTCATCCATCAACAGATTTGCTTCGATCACTCGAGTGCAGGCTCTACTCTACAGGCCTCTACATCACAACGCTTGCGTCCTCACCAAGAAGATGGGTCTCTCTGGCAGAAAACAAAAACAGCGTATACCACACGATCCAAGGAATCTCTCGTGGGCAGACGGTATGTCAATATCTTCATTCATATCTGTAACTATTCCCGACGGTTTTGCTCCCATTTGTAGATGCGAACAAATTCGGTGCAGCCTACCTCCAAAAGCTAGGATGGTCTGCCGGTACAGGTCTCGGGGCAAGTGGAGATGGTCGCACAACTCATATCAAAGTACAGCATAAGCTCGATATGCTAGGTATTGGCGCTGCTCATCAGCAAGACCCGAATGGTTTGGCGTGGAAGCAGAATAAAGACTTTGAGAACCTGTTGAGGCGGTTGAATGCTGGTGGTGAGGGTAGTGAGGAGGTCGAGATGTCAAAGATTGACGGTTTTGCGAAGGCGACTGAAGTGGTTGAAGAAGACGCGGGAGTTGAAGGAGTAGCGACAGAGGAAAAGGAGTCGAAGAAGAAACGGAAGCGAGATAAGGAGGAGGATGGTGCAGACGGGCGAAAGAAGAAGTCTAAGAAGTCTAAAGGTGACTCCGGTGAGGAGGAAAAGAAGGACAAGAAGAAGAAGAAGAAATCAAAGTCGGAAAACTCGGAAGACGAAGATACCACTGAACAGCCTACCGTGAACCGTGAACCATCTCCGGAACCCGTTAAGCCTGTTGCTGTAATTGCCCGCCCGTGAGTACTATATTTCTACCCCTGAGTATTTTACTCACACGCCATCAGTCATCGAGCCCACCGTGCCCGCTTCCTCGCTTCTAAACGTCTCGCCTCAAAATCCTCCGTCGCCATCGACGAAATTCTCGGAATCTCACGCTCAGCATCAGCCACACCATACCCTTCTGAATCGATACCCTCTACACCTCTTGACTCTACACCCGCAGAAAGCAACGAGGGTATGAACCTAGAAAAGCTTACGACCTCAACGAAGTGCGTGATGGACTACTTTAAAGAAAAGCTTCTCGCCAAGTCAAGTGGATCGTCTACACCTTTTGCTTCTACGTCTACCTCCACATTGACGCCTCGTAACGAAGATGCAGAGGGAGAAGAAGACGCTTACGATGACAGACCGCGTGGTGGCCTCGGGCTTGGCTTCAGCAGGGGCGCATTCGGACTTGGAAGTGCAGGTGGGATAGGAGGCTCGAAGTTACGCTCGACAGTGACGTTTGCTGAAGCGGAAGAAAGTTCGAGAATTGGGCTGGGGATGTTCTCGAAGCTGTCTTCCATGTTCACTTCTACGACATCGACGTCAACGTCCCAGGTAGAGGAGGAATTAACCGTCGAAGAGACTGTGACAGTTGAAGCGACAGATGGCTTGATTGAGGATGTCAAGGAGGAGAAGAGGAAAAAGGACAAAAAGAGCAGGAAGAATGGGAGCGGTGAGGAGGCAGTAGTAGAGGAGGAGATGGAAGACGTGGTGGAGAAGAAATCAAAGAAGGACAGGAAACGAAGGAAAGGCAGTGATGAGCTTTCGGAGAGAGTAGAAGAGACGAGTGAGGATAGCAGGTCATCGAAGAAAAAGCGCAAGGAGAAGGTGGAGGATGATGGTTATACGCAGCCAGTAGTTCTAGAGGATGCGGAGGAGAAGTTGTCCAAGAAGGAGAAGAAGTCAAAACGGAAGGCAGAAGCCGCGACGCCACAAGCAGAGGAGGTGGAAGCTTCGAAGGAGAAAAAGAAGAAAAAGGATAAGTCCTCGAAGCGGAAGAGCAGAGAGAATAATTAATCGTAGTCTGTCATTTCATTACCTCGATACTTTACCTGACTCTCTATCATTCGCCACCGCTCCTATCTTCCATACGCATGCCTCTATAGAATCGAACAACAAACAATATTGATTGGAATAGACACAGTTCGTGTATAAACTCTAATGTCTACAGGTACAGTAAGTATGAAAAATCCAAATGTTCGTACGGATGAGTAGTCAGTATGCTTCAAAGATGTCTACAACATCAACCAGACTTCAAACATATGATAGGACCAAGGAACCAGCCCTAGTCCCATTGTATACGTTTCGCATACTCCCTGATATTCGAAACAAACGAATCCTCCACTTCGTTCTCCACACCTGTGGCAACCTTCAATATCAGTTCGTTGAGTGCGGTGTTTCCTAATATGTCTACGTGGTCAGACGTTGTGCCTCCGCCTCGGGGAATGGTAGGTACAGGTTCATGTGGGAACTATTAAGCGAGGGGACGTATTTTTCAATCAAAGTTCCATCGACGAGCAAGGACATCCCCATTTGTTTTTTTTGCTCACCTCGACAGTAACAACCTTCATCCCCGCCGGATTCCACCTTTTCCTCTTCCACCCCTCCACACACATCGCCCCCAAACTCAACAAACTCACCGTCCCATCCCCTTCCCCCATCTTCACACCATTCGTAATCTTCGGCTTCGCGTTACTATCCGTGAACTCCGAGTCTATCCAAACCCGCCTGGAGAGCGGGAGGTTTAGAGGTGCTTGTGGTGTGCAGTCTTCCGAGGTCGAGTTGGCACAGACCGGGTCGTGTGCGTCGGCCTGGACGTCGTCGTATTCATAAGGACCACGATTGTACCAATATGAACGCTAGAAATCCCCATGCTTTCAACACCCCAACACATCATATCGTTCGTGAGTAACTCACCTCAGTCTGCTTCCCATGCCCATACGTACAGAAAATCTTCGTCGTTGGCGCATTCGGGAGTTGTACCTCAAGCGGGTTCGTCCATTTCCTAGGATCCGCGTTATTCCTCTTCAGAACCTCCTCGTCCCGTTCAATCCCATACGAATAATTCGTTGCTACCATCCTCTGGAAATGCAAGGGAGTTCGTTCAAGAATCCATGTGCTGGCTTCGTCAGCAGTCATGTTCACCGCGATATCGTGTGCATCTGTGATATGACCATCGTTGTCGTTGATGCCAGGTGCGGCGGGGTCTTCCAATACTCCGTTTCGAAAGGCGATGAGGTCTCCGTGTGTGTGGTCGGCGTTGTCTGGATCGTCCGGAGCAGAGAGGGCGTCGCCCCATACTGCGCTTCCGCCCTAATGGGAGATTTTGTGAGGGATTTCCCTTTATTTAGATGAGGGGATAGGGAGGGGAATGACTTACCTTGATCCACATACTGGCACTCCCAGACCAACTGTGGAACAGCTTTCGACGTTCCTTGCGAGAAAAGAATCGTTCAAGCACTGGGATAGGCAACATTCGGTTCTCGATTCTAATTTGGTAAAGAAGACAATACTCACCGTATGCTCCGGCGGGGTTAATCTGCACAGTATCCTTCATCTCACCCGAGAGGAAGGCAGACATAGCTTTCACCTGTAGAACCTTCAATTGCTTCATCTTCATCCGTATGTGCTGGGATACTCACAACTCCCTATACAAGTTGTCAGATACGACGTATTGGCCAGAGACAAAGAAGGGACGTACGAGATGTGTACCAGCAATACTAATAAGCGCTTCGACATGATTCTAAGTACGGCCTCCTCAATTTCCATAGACTGCGATGACAAGCCAGTTCTAGATGCTTACCTCAACCCAATCAGGACCGCCCTTCCCATGCTCAGGATCTTCGACCCACTTGAAGCTACGTCACATGAAGCGATCAGATCAGGGGTAGGGCTGACAGAAAGAGATAGAAGAACGTACAAATACTATCACTCAACCATGGAGAGTTATTGGTAAGATTCCACACAAGGTATGTAATTTAGTCGCTTACCAGCATCACAGTGCTCCCCATAGAATGTGCCACTAAAACAACTCGGCGATCGTGTCTATGCCTGTATAGTTCATTATATACGGGTCAGTTCTCTGCACAGCACACGTAACATGAGACAAAAACTGACACTTACTTGAATCCTTCGATAGTAGCCTTCAGTCTGCTAAAATACCCATCTCTTTCTTCAAGATTCCCATAGCTGAGCCTCCAGTCGTAGGGTGCCAGGTAGAGGTTGTTAGTGTCATAGTTTACGACAGCGAGGTTTTCTACGATTTTTGACCTGCAAAATCAATCGTTAAGCAAGACGTTGTGACAGGCGCACAGCAAAACTCCAGAGTAGGACGGATCTGGCCTGGGAAGGACACACCATAACCAATATCCTTGAATAAACATACTCGCAGCATCGATGCCTTCTGCTGCGCGCACTTTCGCACCAGGGGGATCAAGACCGGTGATGGGGTCGAGCATGATAGCGTTCATCCACTTGTCACGGTTGAAAGTAACCTGGGAGAGCATGGAGAAGCCACCCCACATTTTCTGGCGAAAGAAGGGGCGGTAGTCGGGTTCAGTAGACCAGGATTCTAAACCCTGTATTGAAGACGAAGAATATGTAAGTGTGAACCTGGGTGAGCGAGTAATGAACACGAGACGTACAGTACTAATTATACCTGGGACTAGAATAACTGGATGCTTGGCACTCAAGCCGCGTTCCTTTATGTTCTCTCCCACTGTAAACTCCAGGCCATTGTTGTTCAGCTTCCACGGTTCCGGTATGTTTATGCTGCTCTTCAGCCGGCGCCACTCGTTCTCTACTAAGGACAAGTCAATTTGGGGAAGTTGAGGGAAAGAGGAGAGTCCAAATTCGAATTCATCCAGGAGGAGAGCGAGGTGTGTCTGGAAGTCTGTGAAATCGTTGGGTTGGATGAGGATGAAGCCAAGGAAGACACCAACTAGTAGTGGGACGTGTCAAAATGTTTCAAAGGCTTGGAACAGCATTAGTACATACGGATAATCCCTAGAGGGAACAGAAACCTCCGCTTTACATAGAACCTTTGATCCTGCTGTACATAACATTATGACCATAAGTCTCGAGTAATCTTGTCAGATTTTCGGCGGGTAGAACTAACCTGCTGCACTTTCTCCCTCCATGTCTCAACCTTATTTGCCAGCTCATCCTTCAGACTATCTACCTTGTTGCTTGAATGCGACTGCTTGTCTTGCCGGATAACTGCAGTGTCCGAGTCGTGTCGCCTTTTGAGGCTCGCAGAACGATTGTACAGTGCCGTCGACATAGTTGCAGTTTGCGTTAGAGCAGGGCAGCCAACCGACAGCACGAGTCGTAAACTTGAAATACTATGGGCCGCAGTACTGCACGTCGCTACCAGATGCAAGGGGGTTTTCTAAAGGATATGTCGGGCTGCAGGCAGTGGTCACTCAGACTGGTGGCGCTCGTTACGCGTTACTACCAACGTATGTCGGGCCGGTCCGGTATCGCACCGGAGGACGTCATCGACGACCCGGCAGTGGCAGCTGGCTTGCGGGTGGTCTTCGAGTCAATGTGAACTTTATTACTCTCTCTTGTACTTATACTCACCACCACCATGTCTGCGACTTTCCCACTGTGTTCTGTCTTGCCCCAACCTTGGAAAAACACCAGATAAGATGACAGTTATCAAGCTCTCCGCTGGCGAAACCGCACGCCGTTTCAATGTCCATAAATCAATCGAGAATTTCCCCTCCCAGCTCAATAAGCAAGAGGAAGATGCCGTCAGAGTTGTCTTGGAGTACATGGAGGTTCGTGATTATTCTACAGATGACACCTCTTGATACAGAATCACCTTGAGTAGATAGCCTATTCTCCCACCAACAACAAAGGCGCTATTTCTGTTGCACACCTCTGCGTCCCAAGCGGAAACACTTTCCTCGCACCCTCTACATTTCCAGAGGCACGCACCGCAGAAGAGTACGCAGACTCTCATGCGAAAGTCATGAGCGCCCTCAGCGACTTGCATATTGTCCAGTTTGACGTAGTTGTTGCCAAAGGTATGCGTTCTCTTTAGATTTTCTCTGCTGCACACTCAACGCAAATTAAACAGAGAACTTTGTGTCCCTCCGCTACACAGCCACAGGCTCACACAATGGCGGTCCGCACAATGGTATCCAGCCCACTGGACGCAGAGCGCAGTGGACTGCTGCAGGTAACTTTATCGTCGACGAAGAGACAGGAAAAATCAAGCATTGGTGGAAGGACTGGGACAAGATGCAAAGTAAGTTGTTCTTCAGTTTTAACTATAGTCATGTCGGTGGCTTAGTATCAGATAACTAACGTTACGGTTTCTTGCTGTAGTGTGGAAGCAACTTGGATGGGTGAAACCGGATAACGACAAGGTCGAGTTTGTGTAGTCAGTAAAGGAGGATAATGGAATATGGGTTTTATAACCGGTATCAAGTATTGTTCGAGAGTATAAGCATGTAGGAACACTATGAATTATAGCTACTCATGTGACACTCGGAGCACTGAGCAATGGAGCGGTGTTTATTTACACGTATTTGCACCTTGAATGTAGCGCCTAGGTTAGGGCCTGATCGGTGGGAACTTCTGTAGTCGACTTATCCGACTTTTTGAAAAGTCGCCCGCCAAAATCCGAAGCGCCGGATTTTTCACTGAAGTCAGCGCTTATGTGACATTTCGTGATGTCTTGTGACTGCTTGTGACCCTAACCAGCTTAGGTCGAAACAAGCTGGTGGGACAATTATGAGACACTAGAAAATGTATGATAGTAAAGGAAGCTCTTTTGTATTTCAACTAGTCCTATTTACGTATACTGTTGGTGAACTCTATGTAGTGTCGCTTCCTATTGATGTAAGTAGGTGTTATAATCCTGAAGCGCTCACTGTTAACTACTTTCGGTTGCTGGTAACAGGACATTTGATTCCGGCGGCATGCGGCAGTGATACCCGGTAACAAATATTACTAATGTCCTTACATTCTCTACTTACCTGCTTACATCCCGCTATCTGTCAAATTTATACCGAGCTGTAGTACATTTCTGCCACATTTTCGTTGTGTATGAGTTCCTGAATCAGTTTGATTACGCACGAATATTGACAAGTTGTTTCGACGACCTGAGGGCTTCTGCTAACAAGCGTGATGATAATTGATCAAATTCCCTTTTATATACATCACGCGTTACATTAAGCGCTGACTACAGAAGTCGAATTCTGTAGTCGCAGCTCCCACCGATCAGGCCCTTAGTCGTCTTGACTCAGGCTCTTGACCCTATACAGCCACGTCGCAAACTTCAATTCAAAGCTCTGGAAGACCTTGCCGTCTTTGAGTCCGAAATTTTCTTATCGATACTCTCAAATTAGTTTCCTTCAAGTAGGTAAAATGGCGGATAACTTAGACTTGTGGTATCACGATCGCGGTGAGTAGACCTCGGGACGCTTCCGAAACTCTAGCAAAGGTCGGGCTCCAACATAGCAAGGAAAGATGTATTTCTACAACGGTAAGCAGTTGTTAAACTCGAAATACGCGACGTTCGTTGACAACATGGTATATGAAGCCGCTAGAAGCGAGCGGTCTGGCGAACATTCAAGCACCTCCTTTCTGGGCACTCGAAGGGCCGCATCACTGACCCACGGCATGCCAATCCTACCAGTACGTAGGTTCTGTCAAGATTTTTATATGGACTACGAGACTGACTCTGATACACACCTTCGGGGGAGTACCGATGCTCACAACGCACGAATAAATATCGTTAGGCGTGCTGGACAGCTCTGGCGAGGTTATGATAGCACGCACATCACCGTCTCTCTCCAACCTTTTGGTTTTGGTAGTATGACTACCGCCATCTAGGTCGTTAACGAAATAGGACCCGGCGGAATGACCTGTATTGACGTTGAGCGCCATCGAGTTATCAGCCATCTTCTCGATGCGGTACGCAAAGTTGACGCCGACTGGACTTTCCCCTCGTGTCGTATCGTTGCGTCGTACCAAGCCAGCCACAGTGAAGCCTACGAATCTTGTTAGTATTTCATCTCGCGACGTACTAATTTGCTTATTGTAGCTTGCCTGCTATAGAATAATCATTTTCGAAGATGAACGTCTTGAAGTACACGGCCGCGGAGCCAACATCAGAGGCGATGTTCATGCCTGGTATGACATACTTTCCTGGTTTTGTTATTTAGTGTTAATGCGTAGTTTTCTAGCACGATAGAAGGATGAATTCACCAGCGGGATGGCATCGGGAGATAGGACCTGGACTGGGTCCTTGGACCTTATGCTCGTTCCGGCCGTAAAAGTTATCGTCAATGGACCAATCGTGATCAGGATCAAAGTTGTAAACGGAACCAATCAACGTATACTTGGTGAGTGCGTACTATTGAGACGATAATCGTGACGATGGATGAGCTCAATACCACCATTGTGAACGACTTTTTTTTGCTTACTAGAACAAGCTGAAAGACCCCATACGCAACCGCACCTCCAATGAGGGCTCCTACTGGGCCGCCAAGAACCCCGCCAATTGCGCTTCCAACTAACCTAAGTACCGCATTAACAGGCGTCAGTGACAAGAAACGCTGATAAAATTGAACAAGATACGTACACTACACCTGCTTCGACGAGGCGGAGTTTAGCGCTAGAACTCACGAGGTCCCACGCGGCAAGAGCACTGTGGAGCAAGTCAACGAGTCCTTCCATAGCTCCATTAAAACCTCGCTTCAAAATGTCGGTGAACCAGGAAGAGAGAGACGCCGTGACGGACGTTTCTCCCAAGTCGAGCAGCTTGCTGTCAAGATTCTTGAGCGGAATGGTTGTGACGGTACCAGTATTGGTAGTATGAGAAATAGAGGTTATATGCGCGACACATTCGGCCTTGCCGTTACCTGCAGGTGAGTATACGTGTAAATCGCCTCGACGAAGATATTGGCGCGGAGATAGCCCACCAAGCTTGCTGATACTGCCGGGTAATACTCGACAATACGTAGTTGCTTCGTCGGTGCGTGCCATGTGGATTTTCTCCCCATTTTTGAGAGTAACCTGTTCGAAGGCTTGGTTAGTAGAAGCGATCTTGTCGGCCGTGGTCTTGATCGTTTTTTGCTCCTCCATTTTGACTCGTGCTATTGCATCGTAGTCGCCGGTGTGGTAGAGCTTCAGAAGCTCGCTCGACATGATATCGCAGCCTCTGACGCTAAAGTAGGGGTCATTATCGATGTTGACTACACGTTTTAAAAAGATGGAAAGGATTAGCTTGCTAGAAAATGCCTACGACGGTCAGCTCTTACAAGACATCCCAGTGGCTACGTCGGGGTCAGAGGTGAGAGGCAAAGGTTGTTGGCACAGTTTCTAGCGTCTAGAAACGAAGATATCGCAATACTGCTAACGAGGGGCTGCGGTGATCGAAGTACCCTCGGACACTATTGATTGTTCTCTATCTGACAGA
Source organism: Irpex rosettiformis (assembly GCA_022160335.1). Taxonomy (NCBI): domain Eukaryota; kingdom Fungi; phylum Basidiomycota; class Agaricomycetes; order Polyporales; family Irpicaceae; genus Irpex; species Irpex rosettiformis. The sequence goes on along the minus strand of MU274907.1, from coordinate 105,308 downwards.
TAAATCCATCGTGGAGCAAGTCGCTATATAGTCACTCTGCTTGGTATCATCCAACTCGTTCATTTGGGCCATATCGACCGGTGCCAATATTCTTCCGAGTATAAGTGAGTGTTATGTTACAGTCAGATGAGACATGTGTGTGAATGTCTCTGTCGTTATCCTGGCCAACTGACATATTCTGACGCCAAGGCAGTAGGGATCCACCCTCGGCAAGTATGTTCTGCTGGCGGCAGCCTATCCTAACAGGTGGACCAAGCAGTCATACCACTACAATGAGGCAGTAAGGGTAACTCTTCGATGGAAATTATTAACGCTGGAATGCATGGAAGCTGCTGAAACATGGAACGCATGGGAGCTGCTGAAATGTGGAACGCATGGAAGCTACTGAAATATGGAACGCATGGAAGCTACTGAAATATGGAACGCATGGAAGCTGCTGAAATATGGAATGCATGGAAGCTGCTGAAATACGAACTAGCGCGGCATCTATTAGTATGTGGCAGATCCACCGTTAACTTAACTTTATCAGAATCGAGCTGTGCGCATTACTAAAGATGTTATAAAAATGCTACAGACACTAGCAACATTACGACACTACCTAACTATTTCTCGGTGCTAGGTAGGCCTCTTCCCTTACGCATATCTGCTGGACTCAGTATTCTCTCAGTGCGTTCTCATATAACCCTCCTCCCCCCCGCAGATTTCATTATTCGTCTACGTCAACACTAGCAACTTTCCAAGATGTCAAACTCTTCTTCACAAGACCCATCCAAGTGTGCGTATAAATTCTTTTGGCTTTCGTTCTGTTCGCTCCCAAGCCGCGACTGAGTATTATTCCCCGTGTAGTCGACATTACGAAGGACGCCCACTACAGCCTTCTGCCATGCAAGATCATGTCAGGCGAACTTATCGAACTTTATCGTACTGGTAATTACGAAGCTATCGCACGAAAGGAGGCAGAAGAACAATCCCACATCAAAGCAACCACCGACATGATTGCTTCCAATGAGGACGATCACGGTTTCACTGAAACTACACTGCCTAATGGCGAACGGATTCGCGCGGCTTGGACAGAAGGAGATAAGTCTGCAATGACGTATGTCCGAGTGGTCCCTAATTCCGTCAAGAAACTTGGTCCGTATTCCCTGTCGCTAGATCTACACACTACCATTCCGTTAATCATGTTTATATTAAATTTGTGCGTAGGAGACGGGAAGGTTGAGTGCGAAGCACAAATCGCATCAATCTCATCCAAGACCAACACTGGGACCGTTACATCTATCCCGTTGAAGAATATTGGGGGTGCGGTCCTTGCGAGTGTGGAAGCACTCGTAGTGGGCGCCATTGCAATCTGGTTTAAACGCCTCGTAAAGGCAGGGATCACTAAGATCCTTGAGCAAGCGACTTCTACGCTTGCCGATGCGCTCTTGGAGCGTGGGCTGATATCTTCGGTAACCAAGTTTTGGCTTGTCGAAGATGCCGCTCCGGTTATTGGAAAGTGGGGTGCTAGGTACGTCTATGTCATCCTTGCTCGATTCCTTGATGATGATACAATGTTCCGTTTATTCATGAAAGGATTATTGGCGTTGGACTTGGAACAATCATAGGTGGTGCCGTCGTTTACGGCGCTGTCGAGCTCTTCAAGGTGAGTTACTGACAGGGGTCCTCGCCTGCTGTTGTGCATATTGGTGCTGAACTGGGCTTGCAGTATGTTTTCTTGGCTGAATACACCCTTAACGGTCAAGTGTACAACTTTGATGCTGTACACGACTGGCAAATCAAGGGTTTCTATGGCTATAACGAGAAGCTCATTGGAGCGCCGACTGAGGGAGTCATTCCACGGTGCAAACCTGCGGGTATGTGTAGCGCCGATAACTTGTTATACATCCTTTTAATAGCTTTATTATAGGCAAAGTTGTGATTCCTGGGATGAACGTTGCTAGTGATGTTCAAGCCGCTGCTATCTATTTCAAGACCTTCATCTTCGAGAATGACCATACTCCTATAGGTACGCGATTTTGCGCCCTTCATGGCCTTTACTAGCAAAGTATTCACGCTTCTATTGGATAGGTGCCTTTACCGTTGCAGGTGCCGTCCAGCGCGTCAGCAATCCCGGTGAAGGCGCTTCCGTCGGTGTTAATTTTGCCTACCGCATCGAGAAGGCGGCTGACAACTCAATGGCACTCCACGTTGGTAATGGCGAAAGTGCCCAGAGTTATTTTACGAGCACTCTCGATAAGGGTGCGAAACTTAGCAAGGTTAAGAAATTATCGGTCCAGGATCCTGTTCCCACTGCGATGACCTCTCCAGAGCTCCACAGTGCTGACGGTGACATTTATTCGTGTCGAATCGATATCGGCAGTCCTCCTAAAGTACGGTGATCTCACGTATTTTTATATATTGGCTAAACTGATATTTTATATAGGACTGGCATGCTGTCGGTAATTAGTAGCTATTTATTAGGATGAGGATGATCACAAAGGAGATCGAATGAATGGTTACTCTATCGATTTCGCTACGTATATACTATGAACGTACAACTACACCTCAGCTCCGTTTTTTTAGTAGCGTCTCTATAGCGTATTTTTGCCTGTCAAATGAGCCAAGTATCATCGATTGTTGTCTATCCGAACAAAAGGCGTTCAAGTTTCAAAGTTACCTAAACGGGCAGGATAAATTCAAACTCCTTCGGCCGACTGCGGCCGGTATACAACTAAATTCCGTCAAATACTGCTCGCCAGCGGCTAAATGTTATTCAAGTTCATTGCATTCAGCATGCATAAAAATATCCTCCGGGATGCGAAAATAACAACAGTTCAGAGTGCATCAGACTGGCCGGGCATTGCCGATCCGAGTTTGTTGAGCGCGTCATCGATAGCAATCCCCTCGACTGCGTCACGTGGTGTCAGTGACCAGTAACTAGTAATGATTTAATGATGCTCGATGCCCTTCACACTACGACGGACGTTAAAATTTTAAAAGATCAAAAAAGATGCCCTTCACACTCCCAGTATATATACACCATGTTCACATTTCAGCCGTGTCCGCCTTTCTCTCGCGCTTTCTCTCACTCTCATCTTGACGTACCCTTCACGACGAATCAACGATGTCCTCTCTCCATGATGGAACTGTCTCCGAACTCGCCAAACCCATCGAGGTCCCCCACCCCGACAATCTGCCTGTCTCTTGCAAAGACCCAGAGAAGGCTGTTCT